>LPNX010731669.1:581476-618651 GCA_001517045.1 Pseudotsuga menziesii | reverse complement strand
CTCGGAGGCTCACAAACTCCTACAAGACCACATGGAGGAATCCATTGTCACCGAGGAAGTACTCCGAGATTGGCCTACTCATTATGGGCAGCTCTACAGTGAGACGAGGCAGACCAGACAAGGCATCCAGGCCTTGGAAAGAAGGAAGTCGATTGCGACAGAACTGAGGCAGGCAGTCGAGGAACAAATAGTGATGGAAAACACTAAGCTGCAGCAGTTGGAACGTGAGGCACACCAGTGGGTTCAGCACGCACTTCCCAACTTGGAGAAAGTTGACAACATCTGTCCGCAGATGAAGAGACTCCTTGAGACCGCGGAAGAACACAATCAGCTGCTGGGACCCAACATGGAAAATATTGCAGAGATGGCTATGGCAGAGAAAATGTTGGTACTATCAAATCTTACTACTCTTACTATCGACATTCAGAAAGCCTTGCAGACTTGGACAGACTTTCAACATCAGCTTGCTATCACAGCACCAGCAATCGTCGAAGTCTGTGTACAGAAGAGACCAACTATTCGCCTGCACAGCCCACCTCAGTAGCAGTCTCCTGTTACAGACTATTTTTTCTACTTCTAATCTCATATTTTTTTACCTCCCCTTTTATTCGGGACGAAGAAATGTTTTGTTTGTGGGGGAGATGTAGAAGGATCAAGTCGACATAAGTCGACTTGAACGAAGACCGACTTAGTCGATCAGCCGACTAAGTCGAGAGACCGACTACGTCGGTCGGCTGAGTGAACACAGTAGTTAGTCTGTTAACTAATAGTCGTGTCGGTTCGGTGAACCGACATGTAGTTATGATTGTAACTGTTTTGTAACCTGTATATTAGGCTGTTGAGCCACTCAAGAACGTAGTCAGTTCTTGGCTTTGTATGATCTATTGAGAATAATATAATCTGTTCATCTTATCAGTTCTTGTCTCTTGTATCTGTGAATATTCTTTGTATTTTAGTATGTATGATTGGTAACTTTATGTGATCTGTGAGATTACAACACTGCTCCCTAGAAGATGCCAAGGAAAATTTGCACCCCCTTAGTCTTAGGGCAGCATGAGGGGCTTAATAAATCCCATAGCTTAGGCAATTCCCCACTTAAAACTTAAAAGCATTATGAGGCCCTAAAAAATAACATGAACCCTTAGGTGAGGGCCATGAAAACAACCTTACCTCTCAAAGTGTAATGCCAATAACAGTAGGAGCGTGTTTGAAAGAATCATAGGTTTGAAAGGAGGTAAGTGAAGAATTTGTATGAGCTAAAAGATCACTAGTAGGATCCTAAATAACCTTATTGAAATATAAAATCCTAGAAACAAAATCCCCAAAAGGGGGAGAAACAAAAACCGCCATAGATGCCAAACCAACCTTAAACCTGGGAGGGATAGAAGAAACAAGAAAATGAATCTTCCAATCTTGAAGTAAAGAAAAATACCTAGGAAAACAAGGATATGGGAAAAATAAATACTTTTTCCTTAACTGAAAATAAGGAAAAATATTTGTCCCAAGCCCTTCAAAAAGAAGGTGGAATAAACTGTCGAGAAGATGTAGGATTTTCTAAAACTGAAAAGAAGGACTACCCATCATTCATGCCATCCCACCCAAAGGTACAAAACCAATAAGAATATTTTCCCATAAAGGGATGAAATATCGAAAAGAGGGGCGGGAAAATCCCCACACAACCCCAAAAAAACTAGGGAAACTAGATCACTAAAAACTCAAAAAAAAAATTCCTAGAAGAGAGGAATGATAAAAGACCCTTTTTTATGGAGAAAATAAATAATCCAGCAAATAATCCCCATCCTTAACTAAAGAACCAAAAACCAAAGAATTTAAGTACATACCAATAGCATGACAAGTCAGGAAAAGAGGGTCTGAGTTACCTCCATCATAGAAGAAGGCACCCACACAATATTACAAGGAATGGTTTTAGAATTTCCCAGATCACTGCCCAAACTAGATCCACATGTAATGTTTGGAGATTCAACACTATAATTGAAAGAATGGATGTCTTTCCAAATCATACCATTATTTCCCAAAAAACCGTTTACTTAGGTCCTCATCCACTTGAGTAGAAAAATAAGATGGATGACAAAAACCGTCCTTGCAAAGTGAAGGAGAAGACCCTCAAGCATAAAGAGGATTCTTACATGGTGCCTTACCAACTGGAAATTCCATCTCAAGAGTTCACTTATGTATCTTAGCAAAAGGTAGACGATCATCCCATACCAAGTGACCACGGGCGTGACAATGATGGCACTGAAAGGGAATCCCAACATAATCAAGAGGTTGTATTAAAGAGTAATCCCGGACTAAAATAAATAGGTCTGCATATAAACCCTCCCTAAGGTCCACATCTACTAAAATGTGCCCCATGGACATTAATAATGACTCCTAATAGTTGTATTCGACAAGCAAAAAAGTACCCAGAGTCTCCCCAATACTCTTAAAGACGACAGGAGACCATAATTCTATTGGAAATCCCAGTAACTTCACCCGCAACATTCTCATATACATTTTTCACTACGGGAATCAAATAATGACATCCATTTATTCATCATGAATTACTCATAGTCTCATAACCAGTGGTTAGAGAGAATATTCTAAACATCCTTTGGAGAATCTACTAAAATTCCTTTCCGACCCCTTGCTAAGGAGATAAGCCGCAGATAGTATCCTTGAATATTCTTCCAATTGTCTGAGGCCTAGGTATTGAAATGACTAAAAATCATGTTTTGACCTGCAAAGCGACCAACCACATTCTTATTCAACATTTTGAGAACTCTTGAGATATCAGTGTCATCTCCTAGACTCAAATTCCTTAGTGAAGCCCTCATCTTGATGCATTGATGCTTCTTCATCATTAGAGGAAAACCCAGTGGAGAACCAAGATTATATAACCCTTCGCCAGAATTTGAAACTACATTATGCATCAAGAAAACATGAACCTTATCCCTAGAGGAATAGACCACCACTGGTGATTCCATTAGTCCTTCCTTTTGAGACAGAGAGACCTACTGAGGGCCTCTCAGACCCGGTGAATTGAAAAAAACATTATGATGCTTAGTGGTTCCAAAACTCGCCCCTGAGCCTGATGAAACACTAAATACCACATTGGGAGAGGTGGGAAGTTCCAACAGGGTTACCCCCACCCTAAGGCCCATATAACCTAAGAAAACAGTCTCTTGACCCTTTAGATGCCAAAAGGACCGCGGGCACATTGCTTAAGGAAGTCTAAAAAATCGTGACCAATAACTATAGCTCCCGTAACCACCAAAAGAAGATAATGCAAAATAAATGGACTCAAACACTAAAGTGAAAAATTCCTATAGGAAAAACAATCTAGGAAAAACACAGAGGATATGCCTCCCAAGTTGATATCTGTAAACCCTAGCTGCATCCATGAACTAGACCAACCATTGATTAGGATGGGCGTTAATGATAATAGCATAATCCACAACTTCTTCCAACATTTCTCACATAAATATATCAGTCTCCCTTTAATGGTGTAACATGACTTACTCCCTTTTGATTTTGGTTTAAAACAAACTTTCACATTTCTAAGGAAAGGTGCCACGTATGTGGAATGATTGCACTTGGACTACTTAATTAACTATTAAATAAAGTCTTATTTTAATAATTTTAGATAATTATAAATTAATAAATGGTCATAAAGGAATGATGAAAGGGAAAAAAGGAAAAAAAGTAAATGAGAAGAAGTGAAAAAGTGTTTTTTTTGAATAATCATTGATACAAGCTCGAAACTAGCCCCACGATTATCTTCCACCCAATTTCATCTAAGTTGATGATTCTTTGTATATGCTTGGGAGTTTGTATCATTGACACTCAATTATGTATGTGCAATAGTTTTTGGAATGGTTAAAACATATGGGATCTTTGGTAGATGGTGCACCCAATTTTGAGCTTTTGGTACTTGTGGATGCTCAAATGCTCTGCCTTCATCCCTTATATTTCCTCAAGGAGGTTATTGAATCCACATCATTCAATTTCATGGAGCCTTAGAATTGTTGGGATTTTTTGAGCTATGTTTCCATTTTAGCAAGTATGATCATTACCCAAAAAATGAAAGTGCCATAAAAGTATGGATGGTATGTCGGTTAAAAAGCAAATACGACTTGTACCGATGTGTGTTGCATGACCTTTACCACTCACATTTAAATTTATGGTTATTGACATACTTAGATGAAATTGTAATTGTACATTGAATGATTCTTAGCTATATTGAACCTATAGTTGCAATAAGTATATGTGTATTTCACCTTCGATGTATTTCAAAAGATAAAAGTATTCCTTAATTGAATACATGGATTTTAAGTGTTACCTAATTTTCTTGATTCCTATATATTAATTTTGGTAGATCCCTTTTAAGAATATTAAAAATATTTTGATAGAAGTATTGAGGAAATTTGCTCACACTAATTGCCTTAGATTTATTCATAGAAAATATTGCCTTGTCAAATCACCCCTGAATATTGGCCTCATCAGAGCATTGATTTCTTAGTGATCTATTATCCTTAGAGGGGAATCCAAAAAAGGTAGTAGATGTGGCTTTGTTTAACACCCCTTGTTGTGAATGGTAGTTTTCGAAGAATCTCGTTGTCGATGTTTTTCCCTTTCCATTGATCCATTCTCCCTAATAAATCTTTTAATAGAATTGTAAGACCCCCACCTTTGTGTGTATTCAAAATACATTCATACTTGGATTCATGGTCTCCTTCAAACCATTGAAATTATACATTTCTACCCATAGAGGATTTGTTTCTTGTAGATGAGTTCAAGCTTATATGATTTTAAGAGTTTTATGTGTCTAGGATAGCATCGTTGCATCTTGAGTACAAATTGGGTAAATTATTTGCATGAAACAATAAAATAGTGTGAAAACAAGAAACTTGTAGCGGGGGAAATATTGAATAGAATATAAGTGATGCTAAGATTTCTAAAGGAGTTGAAGCAAAGTTTGGAAATAAGATCACATGCTCACAAGAGACTAAACCAATGGGAATTGTTGGGCCTTTGGCCCTTTCCACGGGAAAGATGGGTGATGAATTGGTGAGAACTTATTTGTACTCAACAACAAAACCCATCATTTATCCTTTCCCTCTAAATGCAAGTAGGGAAAAACCTGTAACTCAAATATAATCATTCATGGCATTGAAATAGTTTTGTCCGGCCAGTGGGACAAAACTCATATAAAGTGAGACAAATTTTCATGGGTTGCTTTGATAGCAGTGAAGAGACCTAAAAGATTCTACAACATTGACAAACTCTGTAAATTATGAAAGTAACAATTGGTTCCAAGAACTATCACCGTCGACCTCCTCCCTGGATCCCCTTGAATTTTTTTTTTCAAACCATAAGCTCACAATGGAAGGAATGCAAATATTGGTTGTTTAAGATAAGGTACAAACTCTCAACTACAATCCTAACATAATGTGAAGGCCATAGAAATTTTTGTGCTTTGTATGCCAGGTTGCATAATATTGACATTCAACTTCCAACTCACCACAATCCAAATAGTGCTTTTGTAATATTTTGATTTTGAACCCATTGCATTAAAATTGTACATGATGTAAATATCGTTATAAAATCATGGTGAGGAGATCAATTCCAAGGCCCCACCATGGATTTATCGTTTTGTGTATCGGCAATTAAAATCGATACCCATGGTTATCGTGCTAGTGAGGCACATTATAAAATGAGACATCATGTAAATATGCAATTTAATAAAATACCCACCACTAGCTATGCAATGCAACAAGAGATGGGGGCATGATTTCACAAGTAATATGGAGGGAAATTATTCAAACCCTTGAGCCAATAGTGTTGAGCCAAAATGTCAATGGGAGAACCCATAAAAATCTCAACTACCCATTTTGTCTTATGCACCCAATCATTTAATTCTTCCAGAAGTTGGTTGAGGTTGTTAATGCATTGGGACTGGAGAGGTATGGCAGTCAATTTCATATTAGGGCAAGTCATCTTTTTGGAAAATCGTGATTTTTCTTATGGGGCAAGAAAACACCCAGAAATTGGCGTGCATTCCATTCCTTACCCACATTTTTCCTCTTCCTCATGCAGCTGGAGCTAGCTGAGATTTTTCCTTCACGTTTTTTGGCAGTTATCTTCATCTATCCATGGTTGGGAACCCGTTTTTGTATTGCTCAGTGGCTGGGAAGGGGGATTCACGATTTCGGGGTTTGGATAGGTTGTTTTTTCTCCTGTAGTGCCCAAGAATGTTTTCTGAAATCGAATTGCTCACCTAGGGTTGATTTCCCCATCTGAAATTTCGTTTTTGGTTGGCAAATGGTTTTCTACATACCCAACATTTGTATTTTGTTGTTATGTGCATCCTTTTTTTGGTCTGAAAGACTTAGGAGTGGAAGAGGCCCAGAATTTGCTTGATATACCTAGTGAAGAGAGGAACCTCACAAACAGATCAAGAGGGTCTTCCTAATCTTCTATGCACACCCTGAAGAGCACTGGAAGGGAAGGTATGGCCTCAGGGACTGTGTAGTAGTGAAGGGAATACTTCCTTGTGTTGGGTGTGTAGGTATTGTGGATGCCAAGCTAGATAGATATTATGTAGGTGTCCATAGCTATGTTGTTGAGCTCACTAGATTAGCGATTCATCCTTTCCACTACCTTAGCAGCCTGATAAACCCAATTGTAGATTGGCTTGGATGAACTTTGATGTGTATTTGGATATGTGTGAACTTGTTGTTCCTATTTTCCTCATGGAAATCATGCCCAACTCGAGGGTGGAAATTGTGCTGAGAGATTGACAGGCACGACTGGCCTATGGTTGGATGGAACATTGCAGTGACATAACTAGTTGCGGGGAAGCTCATTTTCAAGATAAGTGCTCTTTGTTAAATCTGCTATGTATTTGCTTTAAGAATCATTATGAACATAATGAATGTGTTGAAATGTATTTGCTTCCATTGTATATTATTGCATTATGCATCTACATATTTATGTTTTATTTCAATGCATTTTTGTTTAAGTTCAGGGGGCTAGTTCCCCCGTTATGATCGTGGTAGGGTGCAACAATCACGTCCTCTCCTCGTTGAGAGAGGGGAGGGGACATGACAACTTTCCTTACCATGTGAAACTTTTACCAGGCCATTATCAATGTCCTCTCTTCGCATTATCAATAAATAATTTGTCATACTATCCATAACTATGATACACCAAACATGGTGAAGAAATAATAATAATGATGGATGGATATCTGCAAATTTTGAAGCCTGTGATCTCATTCTTGTTCCTTCCACGAGTGAGCCTTTGAAAGGAAGGAACTATGCATGTATTCCAAATAGGACCCTCTAAATTCTCATTTCCAATGGCTAGCTCTCTGCTAAACAATTCAAGATTGCATAGAGGAGGTACGAGGGTTGGAAAAATGAAGCCAAGTTCCCCCTCAGTGATGTCGAGTGTCATATGAAAAACATTTGGATGAATTTATGGTGAATCAGTCACCCAAAATATTGATTTAAATCCAATCTCCTTTTTCCCAATATAGCCAGAATTGGAAACTTTTTTGGTTGAAGTCCTAACATCACAAAGAGCTCTAATGTTTTTGGCGATGAAGCCCAATTCATTACTCAAGACCGAAACACCAGTGCTTTGTAGGATAAGTGCCAAAGTTGGTTCCACATGAGCAGGATAAGAATTATCATATGAATTTGGACCAATTCAAGGATGGAATGAGAATCTTGGAATATAGCTCTTGTGAAAGTCACTATCATGCACGACTCAGACGAGCATGCTGTTTTTTCAAAAGTGATTCATTACACCCAAGCTCCAAATATAGCTCAAATTCATCACGTTGAATAGATTCAATAATTATTTTCCCATTTTCATCTTGAATTATTTTTTATAAATTTTGAATTAACCCATCAATTGCAAGACCTCTTCTAGGCATGTGATTATCACAATCCTTGAACATAGCCCGTGAACCTTTTTTATCATTAAAATGTTGTGACTGCAATCCATAAAGCATCTCTTCTTTTGTCTTAGTGGTATCAAAATATGAGAAATGGATACCTTCCAATAGATGTGTTCCATATTTTCTTTATGTATCAAATTGTCCATTGTTTTGCACAATACTCTTTGGTGCATGGCATTTTTTGGACATGCTAGAATGTTATGCATCAAGTGAGAAAAACTGATAATCCTTTATCCAATCAATATTACCAATGGAAAGGCCAAATTCATGCAACATAACGCATTCAACATAGACAACTCATTCCTACAAAAGTACTTGAGATTTATCTGCCCTTGAATTACTCAATCCCAACAAAAAGATATTTGCAGCAAAGGCACAAAATTCTAAAGGTATACAAACAAGGAAGTCAAATATAAATGCAACAGAAACCCTAATAACCTGAGTGGTTCGTTCAACATTTTGATATCCCCCATTATAATTATGTACAATAAGTGGTTTTCCTAAAACTGATGCATACAAAGAAACATCATGAACATCCATTTCCCTCTACTGAGATGACTTACAGTTAATAAAATTTTCTATCTTACCCAAGGGCATAAAAGTTGTATAATCAAAAGAGTCTATACTATTCTCTACTGATATATATATATATAGTTCGACAAGCATGTGATTTCATAAGTGCTATAGGAGAGTGATGACTGCCTCCAAAAAGAGAGACAATAGAAACAAGATGTGTTACCGCGTGCTTTGTAAATCCCTTCACCGCAGCTGCCAAGAAGTCTTCCATTGTTTCCAAACCATTAATGTGAACCATTTTTCCACTCCTTAACACAAGACAAAGCAAATCATTATTGTTCCCTTCTTTGTCCAGCCAGTCAAAATCGATAAAGCATAGGAGCAAAAGCATGTTCCCAGTGTGACCACTCCTCCAAATATGATAGCATAGGTGATTTTAGAAGGAACTTCAAAGAATATGCACCAGTTATGTGACCAAATGCTCTAGCTATTTGTATAGGCTCAGATGCCCACTTTTCAGTAATATCTGAACTCAGACTTGATTGATCAATTCTGCTGCTCGTTGCCAGTAATGCGGCTGAATACCTTAGCTTCTTTTCTTTAGATTTTTTTTAATTTCCTAATATTATTCAAGATTTCCTCAAAAGAATAACTATCTGGTAGATCAAATCTGATTGGAGGAAACTGCTTATGCAAAATAACATTGGCTTTTTCTCTAGTGATAAAAGTTTACCAAGGTCCCATGTATCTTGTGATAAATCATAAAAGTTATAACAGTTGGTTCTTTGCAATAGAAGTTGTTAATGGTAAGTTTTCCTTTTTATGCACAACTAGGGTTTTAATTATTTTGTCGGGACTTCTAAGAAAATCCAAGAAGTCTCCAAAACCTAAGAATGTAAAATCCTTAATTGAAAATTGCTTCTTAAGCCATTTTTCAATAGTCGCAAATCGTTCTAAGTGCCATAACCCATTCTTTCATTGCTAATTCTCCAATTTCGATGTTCTCATAGAATCATGTTTGAAAAAACTTTCATCATGTTGAAGAATTCCATTAATGCTTAAACCATTTTTAGAGACTGAAGCATCACTTAACAATCACATCATACCAATATCAAGAAAAAAATGTTAAATCTTCATCTCCCTTTCATGGACAGAGAGACTTGTACCCATCATCGAGCTCTTTGATAAGTTGAAATAGTAAAGGGGATAAAGGATACCCATACCTCAACCCTCGGGTGATTTTGAAAAAAGAAGTTGGAAATCTATTGATTAAAATAACAAATTTTGCAAAGGTAATACAAGCCATATGTTGTTGTATTTGTAACTTTGAAAGATATTATGATGTATATTATCATTGTATGTTGTTGTACGCCGATCGGAGATGTGTTTCCCCTTTTGGGATGCCATTATTGTACATGGTCCTTTCGGGATGAAGAATCCAGTGAAGAGTGTGTCTTGATCTCTGCTCTAACAGGTTCAATCTCACTAGGAAATGACAGTTGTCTAGTGGATAGTGGTTCCTCCAAGCACGTGACAGGTTACAAGGACTCACTCTCATGCCTTGTACAAAAGGAATCTCCACACAAAGTAATGCTTGGAGATGTTTCTCAATACCCCATAAAAGGAATGGGAGAAGCATCCTATAAGTTGGACTCTGGAAAGTCCATGAAGATAAAAGATGTCTTGTATGCCCTAGGTTAAAGAAGAACCTTCTTCCTATTTGAGCCTTATATAAGAAAGGCTTCAGAGTTGCTTTTGTGGATAGAAAAGTCCTCATGTGGACAAAAGGAAAAACTATAGATGATGCAGTAGAAATTGGAGTTGAAGAAGGGGGATTCTACAGATTAAAGGGATCTTAGATATTATCCACTCAAACATATGAGGGCCAATGAAAACTACTTCATTAAGAGGGTATGTTTACAATGCTTCTTTTATTGATGACTATTCCCACAAGACTTGGATATACTTCTTGAAAAAGAAGGATGAAGTGTTTGAAAGATTTAAGGAATTTAAGGCCCTGGTAGAAAACCTATCTGAAAATAAGATAAAGATATTGAGGTCAGATAATGGAGGAGAGTTCACATCAATTGATTTTAATGAATACCGCAAAGAAGCTGGGATTAAGAGGGAGCTCACCATTCCTTATAATCCACAACAAAATGGTGTGGCAGAAAGAAATAATATATCTATCATGGAAGTTGTGAAAGCTATGATACACGATCAAGATATACCAATGTACCTATGGGTAGAAGCAACCAAAACAATAGTATATGTATATAATAGAATCTCTCACAATGCCCTTGGGAACAAGACTCCAGAAGAGATGTTTTACGAAGAAAAGAATGAAGTAAGTCACCTAAAGATATTTGGTTGTTATGTGTACATACACATTCCCAAGGAGAAAAGATCAAAGTTAGATCCTTCAGGAAAGAAGGGATTGCTTGTAGGAAATAGTGAGCAATCAAAAGCTTACCAAATCTATATCCCAGGATACTGTCAAATTGAACTTAGCAGAGATGTCACATTTGACGAAGATACAACTTTCAGAAACTCAAAGAAAGATAAGGAATATGAAGAAGAGCATGAAACACCCAAAGCTGTAGAAAGTCCTAAGCCAGTTAAAAACGAAGAAGAATATCAAATTCCTAAGGATCATGATATGACAAAACCTTAGTTACTTGAAGAATTTCCCAGTAAAATGATTTCATGAAAGAGAAAACCTTCCTAGGATCGTGAAGTAAATGAAGAAGCAAAAAGAGATGGTGTCCTCAAAGGAGACATCAGAGAAAGAAAGAAGCCAAATCCATACCCTACTTATGTGGGCTTAGTGTGTGATCTAGTTGATAAAGGACCGACATGTTTTGAAGAAGCAATAAAATAGAAAGAGTGGGTTGATGCAATGGTTGAGGAATACTAATCCATTATATGGAATGATGTATGGGAAATAGTACTGAGACCGAAAGACAAGTCAGTGGTATCCTTGAAATGGATCTTCAAAACTAAGAACTTGGCAGATGGTAGTATAGAGAAATATAAGGCAAGATTTGTAGCTCGAGGATTCTCTCAGAAAGAGGGAATTGACTATGAGGATACCTTTGCACCAATGACTAGGGACACCTGAATCAGAACCATCCTTGCCTTGGCATCCAACATGAAGTGGAAGTTACATCAGATGGGTGTAAAGACAACCTTTTTAAATGGATTGATTGGAGAAAATGTATATATCGAACAACCGGAAGGATTCGAGACTAATGATCAGAAAACTTATGTATGTAGAATCAAGAAGGCATTGTATGGGTTAAAGCAAGCACCCAAAGCATGGTATGGAAGAATCGATGGATATTTAAAGAGTTTAGGCTCTACCAAAAGTAAAGCAGATTCCAACCTCTACTATAAAGTTGAGGATGATGGGATTTTGATATTACCACTATATGTAGATGATCTATTCTTGACATGTGAAGATAATCCCATCATCGAATGCAAGAAGAATCTTGCTGTGAAATTTGAGATGAAAGAATTTGGAATGATGCATTACTTTCTAGGTCTTGAGGTATGGCAGTATCTAGACGAGATTTTCCTAAACCAAAGAAAATATGCAGTAGAAATTCTAAAGAGATTTGGAATGATAGATTGCAAGGCTATGATTACTCTGATGACAACAAATTTGAATTTATTGAATGATAATACTTCGGAAGTAGTTTATGCCACCTTATATAGAAAAATTATTGGTTCTCTGATGTACTTAACCAATACAAGGCCAGATATATGTTTTATTGTTAACACCCTAAGTCAGTATATGGTGAATCCCAAACAGATTCACCTAATTGGAGAAAAACATGTAATGAGGTATCTAAAGGGGAATTTAGATTATAGTCTCACATATACATCAAGTGGTGAGACCAGATTACATGGATTTACATATTCATATTGGGAAGGAAGTGCCAAGGATTGGAAAAACACTTCAGGATGTTGCTTTAGTCTGGGATCAGGCGTGATCTCTTGGTTCAGTAGAAAGCATACCAGTATTGAAATTAGCATGACAGAAGCTGAATACAATGCAACATGTTCAGCCTGTAGCAAAGCAATATGGCTTCACAAGATGTTGGAAGGACTATTTGATGTAGAGATAGATGTTATTGATATCCTTTGAGATAATCAGAGTTGTATCAATATGACATAAAACCCAGTTTTTCACGACAAGACAAAGCATATCAAAGTTAGATATCAATTCATCCAGGATATGGTTCAGAAAGGAGCTATAAAGCTCAAGTATGTTCCTATAGAGGAACAAGTAGTAGAAGTGTTGAATAAGCCTATGTCTTGTGTAAAGTTTGAATACTTTTGAGACAATCTTGGTGTAGTATGAAAGGACCTCGCTCTAAAGAGGGAGTGGCGGTAGATGGAAGAAGGATGTAGTGGTGGTAGCTCATCCTATAGTAGGGTAAGTCTAGCCAGGACTGTTGGCCCGAAAATGTTAGTAAGTCAGACGAGGCATGTTGATCCTAGGGGGATTGGTATGTCTAGCTAGATCAGTTTAACTCAAGTGGGTTTGTAATCCAAGACAAGGCTTGTTGGTCCCCAGGAAGATCCATCTGTCTAACTAGGCTTGTTGGCTCGAATGGGTTAGTAAGTTAGAAAAAAATGCCCAGATGGATCTACCAAAGACCTCACCGTGATACTGCTCCACGATACTTAGAGGGAAATATGTATCTTTCATATTTCTATACTGATGATTGTTGAGATGACAGTTCCAGTATTGTTATACTGATGTTTGTTGAGATAGTATCAGTATTGTTACACAGATGATTGTTGACTATTGAGGTTATTGTTGAGATAGTTTAAGTATTTCTATATTCATGATGATGTTTGATGATGATGATGATGTTCCAACATCTCTATGCTGGTGATGCAGATGATGATATAGAATTATAGATGTTTTTTTTTAGCGCTAACATGCTAATGAGGTTGTTGTTTACATTTCAATATCTATATATTGATGTTGTAGATGATGTTTCAGTATTTACATATTGATGTTGCAGATGAAGTTTTAGTATTTACATACTGATGTTGCAGATGATGTTTCAGTATGCACATACTGATGTTGTAGAAGATGATTCAGTGTCCATATATTGATGTGAAAGAAGATGATCCAGAAGATGATTCAGTATCCATATACTGATGTGACAAAAGATGATCTAGTACATATAGAATATGAATCAATATTTACATACTGAGATAGTAGAATATGATCCAGCTGAGATCGATGATGAAGATGTACGACGATGTTCCAAAAATTCCTATGACATATAGAGACTCTCCAGTCGGTTGTACAATTGTAGTACCAGTTGCTACCTTGGTTGAATACCTTCCTAGTTAAGAGGGAGTGTTAAAGTATTGTAACTTTGGAAGATATTCCAGATGTATTGATTGTGTCCCTCCATTAGGAGATGAGTTTAGTCATGTAAGAGTCATTGAAAGAGTCAATATAAACCTCCGGATGTAAGTCGGGTCAATAGTAACCAAGTGCCAATATAATAAATATTATTTTTGGTGTCTTTCTAGACACTGATCAGCCTTGTTAGGTCATAGGTCAAGTCAACCAAAGAATACAAATAGGGAGGTGATCCCCTTCATTTGTACACTCTCACTCAAGCAAGTTTTACAAGAGAGAGAAGAAAAAGTGCGCAAGAAAGATGAGAGAAGCAGTTGTCTGTTTTTTACACTACTTTAGTTGAGTTCTATACTGAGGAAGTTTTGCGAGGTTTTCTACCTTGTGGTTTCCCTGAGGAAAATATTTGTGATAGTTTGTTTTACTATATCATCTAAGAAAATTAAGAAAACTTAATAGAGAGAGGGGGAAACCTTGAAGGAGCCCTTAGGAAGCTTGAAAAAATATTGTTGCTCGATATTTAACTACCAGATTAATCCAGAGAGAACCAATGCAGGCCTTCACCCGGTTAATAAATTTAGGAGCAAAACCAAACCACCCAATTACCTAGAACATAAAAGAATGTTGAACTCTATTAAAGGCAATAGCTAAATCCAATGTGAAAACCATACGTTTTTCACAATGAAGAATACTTGAGTGAATAGCTTCTTGGACCAGAATAATATTATTGAAATTTTTTCTCCCTTTAATGAATCCTCTTTGATTTTCAGGGATGATATCAGGAAGAATGTATTTCATCCTATTGGTTATTACCTTAGTTTAGTTATGATTTTATAGCGAATGTTACAGAGTGAGATTGGCCTAAACCGATCAAAGGAGGAAGCCCCTTTCTCTTTAGGGATAAGTGCTGAAAATGTTGAATTTGTGTTTCCACCTGTCTTAAAACAGTTCTGGGACTTCAATACCATTTTATGAAGATATTTTTTGATAATCTTCCAACAATTTTTGAGAAACTTGGCTGTGAACTTGTCTAGACTAGGGGCTTTATCAGGTTCCATATCAGCCAAGGTGAGTTTGATTTCTTGTCATGTAACTAGAACAGTGAGAAGTTGATTTGAGGATGGATTAAAATTAGAAGGAATCAGGTTTAGAATCGAGAGGGGTTCTTCTTCTTGAGAGGGGAAGTCCTCAGTGTAGATAGTCCTTAAAGTGAAGATGAGCATCCTTTTTTATTCCTTCAAATTATTGGATCAGTTTATCTTAGAACTGGATTTCCTTGACTGAATTAAAATGTTTCCATGCCTCTTCTTGTTTATGGAAATAATTGGTGTTTTTATCTCCATCCTGAAGCTAGAGGCTTCTAGAATTTTTCCTCCAATAATATTCTTCCAAATGGCTGGATGAATGGAGAAACCTAATGCTGCACAATGGAGAAATACCAACGCTCCCTCTCAGTGAGGGTGGACACTTCTCATGTCCAAGACTACTTAATCTCTTTTACCAAACCACAATGACACATCAGAGAGATATTCTCACTCAAATTAGGTCAAATCTCATGACTCATTATGGAAATTTCATGCATGGGCCACTTTCTCTCATGATCAATCCAAGAGAGAGAGATTCTCGCTCATCCCAATTCAAATATCATGAACTATCAGGGAAAGTACATGCCCTTACCGCTTATCTCATGATCATATCATGTTGTCAATAGGAGAAAGTACACTTTCCAATGTTATCCACATCAACATATCAACATGTTAGGGCATGTCTTATACTATGACGTATCTGCATGTCTAGTTTACTCATCTCTTGATCACATCACATGATTTTTCACAAAAGAGTGTCTTCCCCATACGGTATATGGAAAGACAATCAACACTCCCTCTTTCATGAGGGAGGACATTTTCACCTCAAGCCCCAATCACTTAGCCAAATTATCATGGCTAACCAAGGCTACACCTAGGCCATTCTTCTCATGGTTATATCGCATGACCAATCACATAAGAATGTATATTCAAAACAAATGCCTGCAATATACTCATATGTGTAGCTACACAACTCCCTCGGTGTTTGAGCCTCACTCTCTGAATCTAAACATCATGATCAGCATCTAAATACTTAGCACTCTACTACCTCTAGATATTTGCAATTACTACATCACTTCTTCTGATCTTGTGAGGGAATTCTATCACTAATGGATGCCCCATCCACTAGTATACTAGAACCCTTCACAACAAAATAATCCTCTGCAAGTAATTTATCATATGAAGTGTAGGACTCCTTTGCTCATCAAGGATATTTCCTTGGACTCCTTTCCTGCATCACACATGAACAAGGACGTATTATAACCAAAGACAGCTCCATGAACAAGAACAATATCAACATCACCATAATGTACAAAAGAAATATCAAAACACTAATCATAAGAGTAAGTAAGAGTAAGTCGAATTCTTAATGTCTTCATCTCCTTCAAATATAGCAGACTTCTTTAAGCATATAACAAGCTGATTGAAGTATGAGAGATTTCTGTGAGCACATAGAGATATGATCCATATGATAGAGATAGTAAGGCTAATCCAATAGTCCTAATAGATAACAAGTTTGATCAAAGCCCAAGCTAATCCATAGTTAAATGGCTTAACTCTTCAAGTAATGTAGGGCTGAATCAAAATCTCAAACTACTATCATTTAGACAACTCTCCTCCAAGTATGATGAGCTACTCTAAGTATAGTCATAACAGAACTTTCTCAGCATATATAAGGTTGATCCACGTCAGAACCAAAATATAGAATAATTCAATACAGTAAGGATGATAACAAAGATATCCTCTCTCTAGGATGAGATGAAGAAGAGATGGAATATCTCTTTCATGATGTGTGAGTTGTAGAAGAAAGGAGAAAACTTATCCTTGTAGCGATCTATAAGGGGGGTAGCCTTCATAAGTTGTTTAACTGTAGTTAGGGAATATCTCTTTCATGCTGAGCTCATACAAGAGGAAAGAGGAAACATGAACATCAATATTTAACAAGAAGAGAGCCTCTTACAAAGTTTGAAAATGATTTTTTGGGAGGTTGAGACTCGAGAGTAACATTATGAGGATCAAACAATAAGTGTGCTTAAGACTTTATTATATTTGTTTCTAGGATTGAGAGAACCGCCACAAGAGGTACTTGCAATTGCATCAATAAACCCTTTGAAACACAGACAATCTCAACATAGAGTTGGTTTTCAAGTATTCCACCTTACACCATGAATGCCAAAAATTTGCAAAAAGGATAATATATTGTCAAGAAATTATCTTAAAAATTGAGGGTTGACCCTTTTGTTGATACATTGGACAGGCTTGACTATTCTAGGTCTCTTCTAGGTTGCTTGAAATATGCACAGGGTCTGCTCATTTTACTTGCATAAAAAATAATCATCTTTTGACATACACATCAAACCATTGTATGAAACAAAGTACCCTAGCTGAGGTGAGTTTCAGAACTAGTTCTGAGTCATCAACATTCTCAACTTCGGTGTTGCAATATGATAAAGTTATCTAAGGAAATACATACCATTGTTTGAACCATGAACATGAAGTTTATGATGTGACACACATTACAATGCTTAAAGCGTGTAAATAAGCCATGGCAACCTAATCCCCTTGGATTATAATGACCCATCCAAGGAACCTAAGGTATTCTTCTTGTAGGAGTCCATAAGCTTGAGTATAACATGGGCTAGGCCTATCATATTATCGGTATAACCTTTAGAATGTTTCAAATCTATCATAGCCATTTTCAAATGATGCCACATTAATTCATACTTGTCATTTCCCGATCTATCACACCTTTATTTCAAACTTCTTGTTCTTACCAACAATCAACTCCAAACTGTCCAAACTTTGTTGTGATTAGTTCCTTAGTTCATCCATGGAATTTTCCCATAAATTTGTGTCACCATAATTTGATGACTGGTAAACTGATGTTGCTATTTTGTCTTATGTCAAAAATAGGCCTGTGGATAGGTCTTTACATTTGTCACATAAAACGTTCCTAGAATGATTTCAATTTGAATGTTATATGTTCTTTACACATGGGTTAATGCATATGATCTACTCATTCTAAAATCTAACAAAAACCACCATCTACATCTCTCAAAATGTGATGCTCAGGGATGAGATGAATTTCTTACATGAAGACAACCTATCAAAAATATGTCAAAGTTGTCACAAAATTTGAGAAACACCAATTATGGATCGAGACTTGGTAGTTCACAGGAAAACTCATCCAAGGTTGAAAAAATTGTAATAAATAGTACTCAACTACCTAATGATTTTATTTCTCGACTAGAAATATAATCCCCAACAACTATCACTATGTTAGCAACTCCACCATCAAGATCACATGATATTGTGTTCTGAGTTGATGTCATTTGTTCCATGATTGGAAGTATGGATTCCACTCATGTGTAAATTATAGGGGATGCTAAGTTAAATGCACCAAAACCAAAAGAACCTGAAAAAGGTCAAATTATTATGTAAGATCATCCTTTATTTTTTAATTGGGGTTAAGGTGCTACATTCAGTTTCTAATATAATTGTAGCATTTGGTGATCAATTGTATGATTTTAAAGAAAGGATGGGAAAATAATTTGTAAGAAATGAGAATATATTTGAAATTCATCAAGCTTATAACTATATAACTTGATGATGTCTTACAACATCTTGATAGAACAACCAGTGGGATAAAATCTACAATTCAAACTCAACAACTAGTGTGTAATCTCCCACACTTTAGTTAATGTTATTGTACATGGCATATTGATTTTATTTTTCCTTTCTTGAATAACCTACTGAATCTTGACAATACTTATTGTAATACTCCAAAATTTCATAAATATTTAAAACTTTTCTTGTAACAATTAATGTTTAAAAACATCGATGACGTGGGTAACGTAACTGCTAACAATTATCATTTTAAAGGATCTAATATAGAAACTAAAACCAATTCCTTTTATTAATTTTTTTATAACTGCATACTTGACTATCTACGTTCATATTTAAGTATTGTATCATTGATTTAGTAAGTAAAAAGATCTGAAAAATAGTTTGAGCTGAAACAACTGTTTGTTTACTATATACTAAAGTTTGTCTTCTACTTAAAGTTTGTTTACTATATACTAAAGGAGCTAATGCAGTGAAGTGATGACTCTTGTAGAGGTCTAATTATAGGTAAGACATTTGGTATCCCAGTTTCAGAATCAAGATTTAATTATCTCAACTAGAAAAAGTAAAATGCTAGAATATTTGTTTAGTTTATAGCTTGAGAAAAAATAAGGTATCGTCAAACTTGTATCTTTTCCAAGTATTGAAATTGTTAATCTATTATGCAACGTTGATGTCTAAGTAGTTAACCTTCTTATCCCTGGTTTAAGTTCATCATGTTTGCCTGCATATTTGCTTCTTATTTATTTATTTATAAGCATAAATACTTGGAAATCCAAACACAAATAGAAATAGATGCTTTCTACCTAGCTTCGAATATAACTTGTACATCATATTTTTATCCTTTTCATGTTATATTAAAACAACCCCTACATTCAACTCTAGAGAATGATAAGTTCTGCAAACTAGATCTTACCAAACATTGTTACTTGTTATCAAGGCAGTCTATATGTACTTGTATCAATGTATAATCATAAGAAATTATTTCATAAATTTAGGTATAAAAGAAATGACAATTATATATGAAACTAACGGTTTCATGTAGAGTATAGTTCTGTTTATGCCTAGGTATTTACCAAGTGTAAGTGCAAAAGACTACATTATAAGGTTATAAGTAAAGTAACAAAGCTTTGTTTTTATGGGTGGAAAGTTCATTACCTAGAGAATAATTATAAACCCAAAACCTTTGCATGTGTTAACACTAATTATATGATCTTTATTTTATAGGTATAGATCCTATCTAAGAAAAAATAAAAAATAATAATACCTTTACAATCTATACTAAGCCATATTATAATAAAAGAAAATTCTAGTGCTTATATGTTTTTCAAAGGAATTCATAACAAAAGTTATGTGTGACACTTTTTGCATGCTTCACCCAAGCTCTTGAAAACTATAGAGCAAAGACCCACAAAATTTATGTGGAAGTGGAAAACACGTGGCAACAATTGGTGGATGGGGTTTTGCGTTGGAAAAATCTTACTATAAAAAATTTCCCAAACCCTAAAATCTCGCATTGTTTGCCCAAACCTTCTCTATTGTGCGTTTCGCTGCCAGGATTATGGCCCCATGGGCCTTTGATGCCATCAAGTGGTTTCTAGGAGAGATGGACTTGATGCCAGATGCCTAGCTCTGTGAGTATCTTAACCCACTTTTCAGCTGAGTTGAAACCTCCCTTTGATAACAGTACACTCTGGTTCTAAGCTCACAGTTTACGTTGTGGATTTGCCGCTAATAGTGTAAAGAATTGGGTTTCGTCGTGGCTTACTGTTTGCTTCAGACAATCTTGTCAAAGTGTTAGCTTGTGCTTTCTCCTGCCCAATTGCTAGGGTAAAAGGTTTCCTTCACCATAGTTACTGTGCAAACAAGATCACTTCTCGGTCGAGGATCAAACCTCTCTAGGTAAACTCATTAACTCTGTCTGCAAAAGTTTTATCAATTTTTTACTGTAACAAGGTTTTCTTTTGAACAAGAACTTAATAATTTGCAACCTTCAGTGCAGACTTATTCTACATATTCTACTAAGAGTTGGGAGGCATAGAATACTTCAAGATAAAGGTCTCCACACTTCTCAACCAACCGGGTAAGCCTCAGTTTCTTTCCTGAGGTTTCCTTCTGTGACGATGTATGGGGTTTGGATGATATGGTCTCACTGAGTTTCGAGCTCTTATGCCATGGCTATGTTATTCAATGCTTTGTTTGGAAAGGCCGTGTGGCCATAACTTGTTTGATTTACAGTAATTCTTTTTGGACAGGCCATAAGGCCGTAACTTCATTGTGAAGTGCTGCGATTTTTAAAATATGTTAGGGTTTTCATTTCGGAAGCTTGTAAACATTTTGTTTATTTTTAACTTGTACTGATTAGTAGTAAAAAGATGCGCCGACCAATAAAGAAAGAGGTCTGGTTTATACTTGGGCATCGTGGTTTATTTTTTTGTACTGGAACTTCAGTTTGTTAAGCTTAAGTTAATCAATTTTAAAGAACTTTATTGCTAAAAATTAAGGTTTCATTGCTGTAAATGTCCACAATTTTGATTTTTTTATTACAATGAGGGTATTTTGTAGAAAGTTAATATGAAAACTAGTTGTGAGTTTTTCTGCTAGTAAAAATATTGGTTTATGAAAATAATTAAAAATAAAAGGGTTTGTTACTACAACCCGAGCTCGACTGTGTAATTGGATTAGGAATATTTAATTTGTCTTTTATTATTTTATTTTAGTTTATATTTGATAAATGGTTTAATACTGTTTCTGTGTAAATATTATTTAATATAGGACATTTATAATATGGATATTATAATTGTAAAAATGAAGAATTTGATTTATGAGAATATGAGTAAAACTGTAAAAGCCCTATTCTGGGAAGAGGAAGTAAAAGAAAGTCTTGGTTGACAGTTTCCCTAATTTAGGGTTTGTATTTTTATTTTAATTTAAATATCTACATTATTGTTGTTTTTACTATTAGTTATTTTGCAGTTGTTATTTTATTTTACAATATTACTGCAACTATGCATTTGTTAATTATAAAAATTAGATTATTTCTACAATTTCATTATGCTGTTATAATAATATATGTTGTACCTATTTATGTTAATTTTCTCTTTCTGTAATAGTTAATAATTATAGGTATCTTTATTAGGTTTAAGCTTTAAAGACAATGTGTTTACTGTGCTAACAAGGAACACATTTACACATACTGTGTAGTGTCTTTTAATCAACATTCTGTTGTAGAAGTTTATATTATTATTTTTATAGATATATTCTAGTTAAAGAAACTTATGAAAATAGATGGATTTCTTGCTAAACATTCTTATAAAGATTTTCACAGTTGAAAGTAAATAATTATATTCCTACACTTCTTGAATTGATTTACTCGTCATACTTATTTTCACCTACTGTACTAGAGTACTACCTTCTTGAAGGTGTGGAAAAATACAGTTAGGTATTTTTATCCATCAGTAAATTTTCACTAACCCTAAATCATTTATTCTAATACATAACAAAAACAAAACTTATAAATCTTAGATCAATAAAAGATTTAACTAAATAACATAATAGTCATATAGATGCATCAAATCCTAAATTTATACATTCTAGATTTAGATACTTGCATGGAAAAATTAGAAATAACATGTAGAACCTAATAATATAGCAGAGGAGACAACAACTTAAGGAGCCCGTTCCTCCCAACCAACTCCTGAAGATAGCTAAGCTGCAAATACTAGGACCCCCGAGCCTGTCTAATGGTCAACCTAGTTGAAAGCACTAGGTGAGAGTATAGGTTTAGAAACCTCTGCAACTCCACAGAGTAATCAATAGTTATATTTTTTCTTGTAGCAATAAGAACTCAACTCAAAATAGCTGCACTAGTTCAGTAAATAAGCACTTTGCACTCAAACACTTTTGCCTATCCCCTCCATCGAATTTCTTTTGCACCAATTTCACTCAGAAATTTCACAAGTAAAGAATGAGCAGCCTCAGCTAAATTCAATGGATAGTTTTATCATCATGCCTAGGTCTTTTTATCATCATGCCTAGGTCTTTTGGGTCAGTTTTCACTTAATGATCCAACTGCTCTTGTTCCACTTTCTTGGGGAACATGACCACAAAAATAGGGAAGTTTCCTCCTGCAACAGCTAGAAGTAGTTTGAGGATGCTTCTAAGTGTCAATATGCTCTCAACCCAGCCTATTCCACCAAGTGGCCAGTAAAACACTCATTTAACAACCTCCTTAAGTTGTTGTCTCATCTTTCATTTATTAATTAATAAAATATTCAGCAATTACATGCAATTATCCTTGACCCTACTTGGTCATTAATTACAAACTTTATAATAAAATTAAAACATAGTGTCTCCTAAAACATAAAATGTTTTTTCAATTTGGGGTATGTGACATACACACCCCCTTAAATATAACATCGTCCTCGATGTTATTTTATGCATCATCCTCAGAGTTTCCCTGGAACAGAATTGGATATGCTACCTGCATATTACTCTCCAATTCCCAAGTGGATTCTTATGGACTAAGGTGCTTCCATTAAACCTTCACCTGTCCAATGGTGCGATTCCGAAGCAAGATCTCCCTCCTTTCGAGGATACAATCTAGTTCCACCAGAAAATCTCCTTCGGGTTCCACCTGCACATCATTCCAATTTATAAAATGAGTAGCATCATGTACATATTTTTTTAATACAGAAATATGAAAAACATTATGAACCTTTAAATTTGGTGGTAAAGCCAGTTGATATGCCACCTGTCCCATTATGGACAGTATTTCAAAAGGCCCACAATATCGGGGTGCTAACTTAGCACAACTTCCTAACTTCAAAAAACTCTTTTTAGGCCTTACCTTTATAAAAAACATGTTCACCAACCTCAAACTCTTTTTGAGTTCGTTTAAGATATGCTTGACTTTTATGTCTATCTTGCGCAACCTTTAAGTTACCTTGCACCTGTTTTACAATTAATTGCATCTCCTTTAATAATTAAGGTCCTAGCACTAACCTGTCAACTGGGTTACTCCATGAAATGGGGGTATTGCACTTTCTGCCATACAGAATTTCAAATGGGTTGTATCTTGCAGAAGCTTGGTAGTGATTGTTATAAGCAAACTCTACCAAGTGTAAGTAATCCTCCCATTTACTTGGTTGTTCTCTAACATGCATTCTTAGCATATCTTCCAATACTTGATTCACCCTTTCAGTCTGTCCATTCGTGTGGGGGTGAAAAGATGTACTGAAATTTAAAGTAGTATTCAGGCCTTTAAATAAAGACTTCTAGAAATTGCCTGTAAACTTAGGGTCTTTGTCTGAAATTTTAACTTTCGGTATCCCATGCAAATCAAATATTTGTTTCATGAATATATCAGCAATATTAACATCCTTGTAGGTGGTTTTTACTGGTATAAAATGAGCTACTTTACTGAGTTTATCGACGACTACCATTATCGAATCATTCAGATTCTGATTTCTAGGTAGACCTGTAATAAAATCAAGACTGATTATTTCCCATTTCCAGCTAGGGATGGGTAATGGTTGTAGTAAATTGATTGGATGCTGGTGTTCAGTCTTAACCTGTTGACATTCAAAGCACCTAGAAATGTATTTTGATAGTTCATTCTTCATGTTTGGCAAAAAATAATCCTTCCGTAACATGGTTATAGTCTTTTGATAACCATGATATCCTGAGTAAGGAGTCTTATGAATTTCATTTAAAATCAACAGCTTAATTTTAGGTACATTAGGTATATACAACCTGTTTTTATAAAGTATTAATCCTTTTTCATTTAGACTATACCCTGTACTTAAACCTTTAGTTAAATTTTCTATTACTTTAGCTTGTAATTTATGATAATTTTCATCCAATTTTACTCCTTCCTCAAGCTGTTCTTCTAAATCTATTTTATAAGTGCTGATTGCTACTATAAAGTTTAGTCTTGCATTTCTACTTAGAGCATCAACGACCTTATTTTCTTTTCCCTTAATATATTGGATCTTGCCAAATCGTACTCGCTAAGGAAAGCTAGCCACCTAGGTTTCCTTGCGTTTAAATTAGGTTGATCCAACAAATATTTTAATCCTTTATTATCTGTCATTAACATAAATTTTCTTTCAATTAAGTGATGGCGCCACATCTTCAAAGCATATATGACGACACCCAACTCCAAATCGTAAGTAGCATAGTTTTTCTCATGAATTTTAAGCTTCCTAGACTTGTATGCAATTACGTGTCCTTCTTGAGTTAAGACCCCACCTAGACCATCATTGTATGCATCGGTGCATATGACAAAGTCCTTATTAGGATCAACAATTCTTAAGATTGGTGCAGTAGTTAATAAAATTTTTAACTTCTTAAAAATTTCTTCACACTTTTGATTCCACTCAAAATTCTTCCCTTTCTTCTGTAAATAAGTTATGGGATTTGTGATTCTTGAGAACCCCTCAATGAATCTTCGATAGCAACCGGTAATCCCCATGAATGATCGCACGTCAGTCAAATCCTTTGGAATCGGCCATTTTCAATTTTTTTTATCTTTTCTGGATCAACATAGATCCCCTCTTTAGTTATTACATGGCCCAAATATTGTATTTTATCCTTAAATAAATCACACTTACTAATTTTAGCATAAAGCTGATGTTCCCTTAACTTTTGTAAAACAATTCTTAAGTGCTCCTCGTGTTCCTCTTTAGACTTAGAATAAATTAGAATGTCATGAATGAAAACCACTACGAATTTATCAAGATACTTATGGAATACATTATTCATTAAATACATGAAGATAGTTGGGGCATTAGTGAGTCCAAATGGCATGACAACAAACTCATAGTGACCATATCTGGTCCTAAAAGTTGTCTTAAAAATGTCTTCATCTTTGATTCGGACTTGGCGATAACCAGATCGTAAATCAATTTTTGAAAATACATTTGCTCTGCGCAGCTGATCAAACAGATAATCTATGTGGGGCAACGGGTATATATTTTTAATGATCATTTTATTAAGTTGACGGCAGTCAATGCATAAGCATAGAGTACCGTCCTTCTTTTTAACGAAAATGATAGGTGCTCCCCAAGGAGACATGCTTGGTCTTATATACTTTTTTATCAATAAGTTCCTTTAACTGTGATTTTAATTCATTCAATTCCAATATATTCATCCGATAAGGGGCTTTTGAGTTGGGCACTGCACTAGGTACCAACTCAATAGTGAAGTCTAACTCCCTTTTCGGAGGCATTCCCATAATTTCTTTCGGAAATACATCCGAATATCCCCTCAGGATTGGAATATCTTCCAGTTTTAGTTTATCTTCATTATTAATGTGTTCCTCGTTAGTTATAGTTACAGCAAAGGCTTTACAACCCTTTCGAACAACTCTCTTTAATTGCAAAGCAGAGATTTGTCTGATAGCTATTTTCCTAGGAATTCCTGTTACGGTTATTGTTTCTCCTTCATTATTTACGCATGTAAATTTTTTATCGAAGCAGTTCAAAACTACTCTATGCTGTTCTAACCAGTCTATACAAATTAACATGTTATAAGAGCCTAAAGGAAGTACATTTAGTTTCAAAGAAGTTTCAAGCTGATTCATAATTACAGTACAATCTCTTACAAAATTAATCACTTTTATTTTTGCTCCTGTAGCTAGTTGAACTAACCATGACTTTGAAAACTTTTATACTGATAAATTGCATTTTTCTACTAAATCAGGAGAAACATAACTCAGGCTAGCCCCTGGGTCAATTAATATAGAAATGGGTTTTTGATTTAGTTTACCTTCTACTTCCACCATGGAAGTTTGATAATCCTCCCACCTGTTTTCGAGTGTCGCGTTGATCCTAGGAATCCCCCTTGCTAAGTCACCAACGGTCATCTCCTCCTGCACTATATGAATGTTGTTGATAGTCTTGTTTCTGTTAGGGCAGACTGATGCATAATGAGGCCCATTACAATCCAAACACCTTTACGTTCATTATTATTAATGTAGTTGCTATGATTATTAGCAGGTTCTTTATTTCTAGGGCCATTAGGGGTTGACTGTGAGTTACCTTTATTTCCTTGGAAATTCTTATTAGGAAAATTACGTGTGTTATTATTCCTAAAATTGTGGTTAGATATGAAACCCTTCTTCTTCTGTTCAAAATTATTAGACCTCTTAGCCTTCCAGTTTGGCATACTTTCCATTTTTTGGTTCTGCTCATAGCAAAAAATTGCCTTTCGCATAGCCTCCTCAAGGGTTTTTGGATTATCGTATTCAATTCTATATTTAATATGAAAAGGTAAAAAACTTAGAAACCGCTGCACCTTAAGCTTATCATCCACAATGTAAGGCACGTAACATAGTAAACTTAAGAATTTACTGTTTAATTCCTTCATGTTCATAGTTCCCAACTTCAGTTCATAGAATTCTTTAGCTCGCTCTTCATAATACTGTTATGACAGAAACTTATTCTAAAGTATTTTTTAAAGGTACTCCAAATAATGTTCTTTTCCTTAATACCTTTTACTCATTTTAAATCTTTCCACCAGATATCTGCCTTTCCAATTAAGTTGTAAATGGCCATTCTTGCTTTTAGCTGGTTGGAGTAATTATAGATTTGGAAATAATTCTTCATTCCAGACAACCATGATTTGGCTTCCTCTCCTTTATCAGTTTCACCATTGAAAGTTGGTGGTTTTATCTTCTTAAATTCTCCCAAAATTTTCTCATAAGGCTTAAATTTTATTTTCCTAGAATGGTAATTATCTTCATTGCTATCACTAGAGTACTGGCGATTCTTCCTGTGTGAGTCACCATAAATTTCAGAGGACGAACTACTTTCAATTTTAGATTGTTTGGAATTTTTACTTTTATGTTGATAGGACATATTTTCAGATCCTATTAGTTTATCTTTTCCTTCACTCTAAAATTTTTCCATCAGTATCTGGTTCAGCTCCTCTTGAACCCTTAGAATTATTTCATTCTCTTTTTTAATTATTTCCATTTCAGTTCTTAATTCTTAAATAGTTTGTAATAATTCTGAAGAATTGTTATTTCTTCCGTAATAAGTTCTCTTCTAGAATTACTTTTTTCATTTAATGGGGACTCTTCATTTGCATATTCCTCGAGTATTCCCATACCTGCAGTTCTAGCTCAGAAAATTTTTCTGGTAATAACATTTCAAAAAGAAAAAATAATAATCAGTATGCATGCATTTTATCTACTTTTTGTCTACACAGGTTGAGCCGCATTCAGGCCTAGTGTCTGAATGTGTGCTCTGATACCACATGTAATACTCCAAAATTTCATAAAAATTTAAAAATTTTCTTGTAACAATTAATGTTTAAAAACATCGATGACGTGGGTAACTTAACTGCTAACAGTTATCATTTTAAAGGATCTAATCTAGAAACTAAAACCAATTCCTTTATTAATTTTTTTATAACAGCATACTTCACTATCTGCATTCATATTTAAGTATTGAATGATTGACTTAGTAAGTAAAAAGATTTGAAAAATAGTTTGAGATGAAACAACTGTTTTTTTACTATATACTAAAGTTTGTCTTCCGCTTAATTGAAGGAACTTCAGTTCATGTGCAAGGCTTACTTATCTTTTTATCTAATGCAGTGAAGTGATGATTCTTGTACAGGTCCAATTACAGGTAAGACGTTTGGTATCCCAGTTTCAAAATCGAGATTTAATTATCTCAACTAGCAAAAGTAAAATGCTAGAATATTCGTTTAGTTTACAGCTTGAGAAAAAAGAAGGTATCGTCAAATGTTTATCTTTTCCAAGTATTAAAATTGTTAAGCTGTTATGCAACGTTGAGGTCTAAGTAGTTAACCTTCTTATCTCTGGTTTAAGGTCATCATGTTTGCCTGTATATTTGTTTCTTATTTATTTATTTATAAGCATAAGTACTTGGAAATCCAAACATAAATAGAAATAGATGTTTTCTACCTAGCTTCGAATATAACTTGTACATCATATTTTTATCCTTTTGATGTTATATTAAAACAAACCCTACATGCAACTCTAGATAATGATAAATTCTACAAACTAGATCTTACCATGCATTGTTACTTGTTATCAAGGCAGTTTATATGTACTTGTATCAATGTATAATCCTAAGCAATTATTTCATAAATTTAGGAATAAAAGAAATGACAATTATATATGAAACTAACGGTTTCATGTAGAGTATAGTTCTATTAATGCCTAGGTATTTACCAAGTGTAAGTGCAAAAGACTACATTATAAGGTTATAAGTAAAGTAACAAAGCTTTTTTTTTTTTATGGGTGGAAATTTCATTACCTAGAGAATAATTATAAAACCAAAACCTTTGCATGTGTTAACACTAATTATATGATCTTTATTTTATAGGTATATATCCTGTCTAAGAAAAAATTAAAACTAATAATACCTTTACAATCTATACTAAGGCATCTTATAATAAAAGAAAATTCTAGTGCTTAAGGCCGTAACTTCTTTTTGGACAGGCCATAAGGCCGTAACTTCATTGTGAAGTGCTGCGATTTTTAAAATATGTTAGGGTTTTCATTTCGCAAGCTTGTAAACATTTTGTTTATTTTTAACTTGTACTAATTAGCAGTAAAAGGATGCGTCAGCCTGTAGAAAAAGGCGGTGAATTATATTTTATTGTTGAACTCTTCTACTTTCATTCACTTGATGCTAGGAACATGACTGAATAGCAATTTCAACCTTGTTCCACACTAGGTCATGAAATTTCTTCTGTTGTAAAATATAATTCACCACCTCTTCACGATAATATACACATGAAAGTTTTGAGTCCACATCTGGAAATAGATTATGATCCCGACTTATGGGAATATGATTTATATGCCAAACAATAAGATGGAAGGTAAGATTAATTTCCATGATATGGCCACCAAAACTATTGCTGTGGTATTCATGGATTTAAATCAAGAAAACATGAAATACAGGGATGTGACCAATGCAGCTCAAGCACCCATGAGTCAACTACAACTATAGCTGTATGCATTGATGTTGATCTTGCAAGCAAAAAGGGAATTTGGGAATACAAACTAAATTAGAACTAAATATAAATCAAAAGAACTGATGCCTAAAGATGAAGACAAGTTTAAGGGATAATGAAAGGAAATATTGGACACTTGTTAATATATAGATTGGAAAGTGATAGTAACAACACCAGGTCTAGAATGAATGATCAACCATTTGACATTAAAAGTTCAAGAACAGAAATGGAGAAAATGTAATTTCCAATGCTAGGCGAGTCTTTGAAAAAGAGAACACCTAATTGTTCCTTTCATCTCATCACTAACAACAAGCAATCAAATCAACTAAGAATGTAAAATACTTAATTGAAAAATGATTCATAAGCCATTTTTCACAGTCCTAAATTGTTCTAAGTGCCATAACCCATTCCTTCATTGCTAATTCTCCAACTTCAATGTTCTCAATTGAATCATGTTTAAAAAAACTTTCAACATGTTGAAGAACTCCATCAATGCTTAAACCATTTTCAGAGACTAAAGCATCACTTAACAATCACATCATACCAAGATTTCGAAAAATATGTTAAATCTTCATTTCCCTTTCATGGATGAAGAGACTTGTACCCATCATCAAGCTACGTGATAAATATATAAGCTGCAAAATACACATTCACTGAGATGATCCTTAGAATGCTCCTAGGTGTTGGCCTTAATCAATAGGTATGGGTGCATGGCCTTGAAGTTCAAATTCTGCAAACAAAATCAATTGAAGGTAAACAACTGCATGGTTGCAAATTCTGCAAATAGATAACCTAAGGTTGACTAATTCCAGGGCTGTTGTATAGTTGTAAGATGGGTGCCATAAGAGTGTTGTTGGAGATCACCCAAATTTGAGTTACTGGGTTAGAAGAGAACCATGTTGTTGGGGTCAAATGTACTGGCATGTTGAAAAATGCCACATTTATTTTTTTCTAAGCTTCTCTACTTCTCCTCAGTGTTGTATTTGACTGAATTGTACAATAGCTGCAATATTTTAATTGAAAGGAAGTATTTGTCACTTGCACAATTATTTATCCTGTAACTTGTCTACCCCGTAAGCCTATGAGTGTTTTTATATTAGGACCGGAAGCCCTCAATTATGTTCAAATTATGTTATTCCTTTATACTGCATAGAAGAATGATAGTTTAATCCAATTTTTCTTGAGGATATTTTGATAAAATTCAGCATTACAGAGGTTGTTATGTCTTTTATAAATTGGAAAGGATTGAGATTTACGTTTGGTATGTCTACCGACAATCGCTCAATAAGGTCATCACCTATCCTCTTAAATGAAGGAAATAATGGCCACATTATCTTGGTTCTCGACCTTGAGATTCTTTAAACGGATAATTAACATTGTTCAATACCTTCACTTCTCAATTGAGAGGCTATATATCTTATCCAAATCCACAGGAGTACCTTAGACTCCCCAACCTTGACAGGTTGGTTTTGGAGTGATAAAAAGGCCATGTTAGGAATCCTTCCTATTGAATTTGGGACTTCAATTACCCATTAATTGGTGGAAGAACCTAGAATTGGAATAAGGCCAAGGCCATGAAGAAATATAGGTCAATCAATTCTTATAGGTGTTTTTGTTGGATGCTGAATTGAATTAACTTTGGAGACTCGGTCCTAAGTAGTGTACTTGGCTCTCCATAGTTCACAATGTCAAGAAACCTTTAGTGGAGCCCAAAAAATTACTTCTTTGCTTGGCCCCCTATCTCGGCCATAGAATAGTCCATGATGGAATCCCTCAACCTTGTCCCTGGTTACAAGCAATGCAAAATCCTCAAGCAACTTTTATGGTTATATTGCTTTGCCAAGACAGACTAGAAGTAGGTTTCTAACTTTTGTCATCAACTCCTTGCTCTCCTCCAATGGAAATTTTCCCTATCATGGGACAAACTACCCTCAGTCATAGAGTTTCATGTTTCCTTATAATTGTAACTAAGTATTATTTATAATCGACAAAAAACAGTGCTACAATGTTTCATTAGGCCCAAGCAAATGGATATTCTTATTATGCAGAGAATACACTTGTGCTAATATTTCATTTCAAATCACCATACATGTCCAAATGCTGGAGCTAGACATGGTGAATCTATGCCAAATATTAGAGTATTGGGGAGGGGCACCATGCACCACAAGTAGGGAACTTCCTACTAGCTTGGTTTCCCCTTCTACTCATTCTAGATAAACTCATCATATGAGAGGAAGGCCAAGATACAAAGTTGGTAGAGTTGCGTGGGAGAATATCGAGCAAAACCAAAACTCAACGTAGCCTTCCAACATGGATATTGAATGATAACTTTCTAACCCTTTCACTTCCAAACTTGCTATGTCTTAATGGCATCTTTTTTTAAACTTTGAATATTTTCCTTTATTGGCCAAGTGTCTCTATGAGGATATTTTATTTAAATGATTATGGCCAAGTGGCCCTATGAGGATATTCAATTAAAATTATAATGGCCAAGAGAAAATATCTTTATACTAGATGATCTAAGTCGATTTTGGTACTATGTTTATCATGTGCTGGTCACCCACATGACCCACTTATTTTTGTAAACTTACCCTATTTGTGTATATTTTGCATACATTCAGTCAAAGGAAGCATTTTTCACAAAATTGAAATATCATGCAAAGTTAAAATTTATTACCTAAAAAAATTGAAGATTAGTGATCTTTATTGGTCCAATGATACAAGGTCATTACAAGAGGTTTACAATACCAATGGACTTAACTAAAAGACGCTGTTAAAAAAATGAGATGTTATCCTCCAAGTGCTTCAAATATCACCCAATAAGCTACTTTCAATTCCAACATTCATGTATACTATGTGGGTGAACATCTTAAGCTCTTGTACCTTACAAGGCATCAGATGGTGGAGGCACCACTTTACACTTAGAATAGATGAGTTGATAATGGGGAGGAGGAGGGAAGGTCAGGGGTGATTTTGTCTCAAAGAAGCACACTATCCAACTGAAACTCCATGTACCAATACATCTTGCTCAAATTCAAAAACAATTGGTCATTAGAGGAAATTTGGGGTCTAAAATGGGCCTTATAAGAAAACGCGCCAACAATAAGTTCTTGTGAGTGGAAATTCAAGAACCAATAGAATTACAATAAAATGAGTCAACCATAATGGTTGAATTGACATATTTGTCATAAAAAAAACTATGAGCTCTCCCGATCGAAATTTGAGAAAAAAAACAGGGAGATATGTCGAAAATACGAACACAAAAAGTAGTTTTTTTCTTTTTTCCTCCAAAATTATTACATATTATTTTATTATTTAACTATTATTTTATTATTTTAGCTCTTATTTTATTATTTTCCTTAGGAGTCCCATTTTATACCTCAAAATTCCTCTAATAAAGCCTATGTATAATTAACAGGACTGGTCTAGGAAACAACTTTTACCAATGCACTTGAAGATTCGCCTTTTAATCTTTTCAAATTCACAAATGTCTTGAGAAACGCTTTGAGCCAAACAACCAAATGGGTTCATCACCATTGATTGAAGTTCTACCACATCAAAGAAAAATGATTTCCTTGTCCTTTGTCCATGCTACCAAGGACACTGCAAAATCCAACGCGAAACTATAGAGAATCAACACGAGGCTTCTCATGGGCATGCCTTTTAAAATCCCAAGGGGATAATACAAATTAATGACTCATGAGACTTCTCACAACCATGCGAAAATTCCCAAAGATATATGATTGGACACCTAAGCATGAGGCTCAAGTAGAGTTGTTTTGTGTTAAGGTCTTAATGAGGTTACATGCATCAAATAATATGCTAATGAATAAACTTTTTCTTTGGAGATGGACCAGTACAAACCATGGCCGCAACACACCCATGTCTTCCCAATACAAAGGCTGCAACAGAAAATCAGTTTCCTAAACCTGCACTAAAAGAATGCCTAGAACAGGGAAGAACCATTGACATGTGTAGTTCAATGGAAATGTTGAACCCTTCATCTGTGTGAAGAAAGACTGCTATAACTATAAATGTCTGTGCCAAAAATTTATACTGCTGGAACATAATCATTGTCTCAAAAAAATCAAAGCAACAACCTCAACAATATATAGGAATTAAAACACTAGAGAAGCAGTACCATCAATGAAGGAAGTACGAACAATCTCACAAGCTCTTTGGTTGATAATGACAGTCTTTTGGAAGAATTGCATTAGATATATTACTATAAGTAAATAGTAAGGATCGTTGATTTTTTTGCAGAGATAGGAATGCTATCAATTATCTGGACAATTTATAAAATAACTTGAAATGGCTTTTGTTTTGTTTTTCAATTCTTATTTTTTCTTGAAAACATAACATGGAAGTGTCTAAACTATAAAACATATGCACTTTTTAAGTTATCAGAAAATGAATAAATTTATCGAAATTTGTTGCCAACAAAGCCTAAAAGGGAGGGAATTTATATTTTGCTTGAAATGGTTCTAGCCAAAATGAACTTTATAGTAACAAGTTTATGTCGTAAACTGCAGTTTTTGAGATCAACATTTGTTTATGACATTATTAAATTTTCTATAATAGATTCTAGAGATTATTTTACCCCAGAGGAAAGGTTGAAAAACAAATTTTGTAAGTTAGTTTAGATTCAGTTTAGTCTAAATGGAATAGAATTGGCGTAGGAAATCATTCTACATGTATGCAGGAAAACTTCCTAAATGGTTGGAAAAATGGGAAATGGGGACAATGTTAAAACTTAAAAGGAAACAATGGTTTATGAAGATGCATCCAAATGATAACAAAGATAAATAACACAATCCAAATCTATGCTTGTGGATATAGGCCATAACCATTTAATCTTAAAAAAAATCCAAAATTAAGCTTTATTTTTTGTCTATAAGTTTAGCATATCCTCAAAGAACAAAATATACTTGACACATAAATTCTCATTGAAATTTTTTGTGATGTGATAGCTGAAAGAATGTTAGCAATTGAAAACCAAAAGTAAGTGAAAGTCAATGTTTTATACATGAAAAGTGTGAAACTTTACAATATTTAAGAAGCATAGACACAATAATATCTATCTGCATTGCCTCTTTACTTAACACTTATGACAGTATGCTAATTTTTTATCAACTATTTGAGGGCATGACCCGATGGATTGAAGGAGGCCATAGCTAGTTTGGTTATTACTGCACCTAGGTGTGACTTGCCAAAGCTATAAGAGTTTGATACAAAATATGGAAAATAGTTACTGCATCTACAGTTGAATTGTGTCCTAACTGTGGAGTCAATAGGTAGGTAGGAAGAAATAATTAGTACAATTGTTTCAAAAGTTGACCCAGATATGCTATTGAATTCTCTATGTATGTAGTTGGAACTTTTAATAGCTAGGGATTCTTTATGCAATGTTGATGGAAGTGGGGTCGTCTTTTTCCTTAGATCATTGGACAACGGAAATTTGTTCACTAGAGTACCAAATCTAAAGGTAAAAATTTGATTGATGAAATAAATTGCCTATGAACATGGTATTGAATGGAAGTTTTAGGAAGCCAAGACTGAGCTGCTAAATCTAGTTGAAGACATGCTGATTACTGCATTTATTTATTATTAGTCCATCTATATTTTTCAAGAGTGTTTACTTAAATCATTTTTTCCACATTCTATCATTATCTTCAGTATGATTAAGTTGTTATAACATTCTCAAGAGTCAATGCACCAAATGGATTGAAAAGGCAATTTGGAACAAGCTAGAGAACTTTCAAACCAGAATATGGTACCACTTAGGGTTTAGTACCAGGAAATGAGAGACAAGATTTTTGGTGCCACCACAGTCACAAGCACTTGCTACTATCACACAACATACTTCAGGTACCTATGAGCCTTCTCCTCCAACTCCTTCACTTGATGCTAGGAACATGACTGAATAACAATTTCAACCTTGTTCCATGCTAGGTCATGAAATTTCATCTGTTGTTGTAAAATATGATTCATCGCCTCTTCATGATAATATACACATGAAAGGTTTGATTCCACATCTGGAAATAGATTTTGATCCTAACTTATGGCCAAACAACAAGATTTAAGGTAAGATGAATTTCCATGATATGGCCACCAAAACTACTGCTGGGGTATTCATGGATTTAAATCAAGAAAATGTGAAATACAGGGATGTGACCAATACATCTCAAGCACCAATGAGTCAACTACAGCAGTATCTATATGAGTTGATGTAATTCTTCTTTTGCAGTGGTGCAGAACCAGAAGAAAGAATGTGGTGGGATGAAGATACAATTATTGTAAGTGACGATGAAGAGAGTGTGCATGATGAAGATGATTGCAGTTATGATGATAGAGACTCGGGAACCGACCATAGTGCTAATGCCAAGTTAGTCGTTTCCTGGTGCCTCGGTGCAGTCAGATTGATCTCTTCATCCTTGGGAAAATAAGAGCTCTAACAGGGGAATCCTAAGCATACTTTAACACAGAAAGCCATTGTTTGTTTTTGAATCTTTATATGACTGTTTGCTGCACTTTTATGCTGTGGAAACCTTAGCCTCTTGTCCTGTAAAAGAAAAAAATCCAAACGCTGATCTCTAATTCTTATTGGTTGAATACTAAATTTGGGAGAGTTTCGATGAATTGATGACTGAGTATTACAGGTGGATGGATGCCAATATTTTATGTTTGCACTATTTTTCTATTAGTTGAATTAAAGGCTTTGGAAAGGAAGCAGAGGTGAATCTGAAACTGATCTTTTGCTGTCAATACTTTGAATTTGAAAATGATCTTTTGCTGATCTCAATACTTTAATTTGTAATTTATATGGGGTTGAAAATCCTGCATGCTGTACCTATACCTGCATCGTCCACTGTGTTGTTCTTTCAAAACAATTTCCATCCTATCCCATGTAGATTTCTATAAAGAATTCAAAGATATAAGAAAACATACACTGATTTATACAGATATATAGAAGGCTTTATACATTGATTTGAGGTGTTCAGAGATTTCAATGGCAAGTGTGAGGATGGTGTTTGGAATCCTTTTGATGATTGCAGCAGCATTTTGTGATGTTGTGCAAGGACTGGGAGTGAATTGGGGTACAATTTCCATGCACCCACTTCCTCCATACATCGTAGTGTAGCTGCTGAGAGACAATGGTATCAAGAAAGTGAAGCTGTTTGATGCAAATCTTGACACCATGAGGGCTCTGGCACTCAAAAACCTCGAAGTCATGGTGGCCATTCCCAATGAGATGCTCGAGGTATTGACCTTGGATTCTCAAGCTGCTAACAACTGGGTTGGCAAAAATGTGATCAGATATACTTTTCCTGGCGGGGTTAATATCAAGTAAGACGTCCCATATTTATCATTGAATCTCATTTGTGTTTAATTTTCAGAGCTGTGTTTAGACTGGATTGAACATGTGGGTGCGTAATTGCTGGGCTTGTAAGTAATGGGTCTTGAGTTTTATCCATTCAGGTAATACCATTTCTTAGCTCTGAACTACACATGATTCAAATTAGAGGAAATTTGGGGTCTAAAATGGGCCTTATAAGAAAACGTGCCAAAATAAGTTTTTTTGAGTTGGAATTGAAGAACT
>LPNX010731669.1:567431-577730 GCA_001517045.1 Pseudotsuga menziesii | reverse complement strand
AGTGGAGGAGGAGGAGGTAGAGGCGAGGGGGAGGTAGAAGAAGTAACAAAGGAGGGAGAGGAGGAGGATAAGAATGAAGTGTGAGGGGAGAGAGGGAGTGGGATGAGGAGGAGAAGAATGAAGTGGGAGGGGAGAGGGAGGAGGGGGAGGAGGAGAAGGGACGGGGAGTGGAAAAGCAAGGGAAGGGGAGGAGGAGGGGTGCGAGGAAGAGGAGGAGGAGGACGAGGGAGGGAGAGGGGGGAGTGGGGGATGGGGAGGCAGAGGAAGGGTGACCTTAAGTTCCTTCTTTTTACAAATTTCATTATTCTCATGAAATTGCCATGTAAAGTATTATCCATTCCTTTTTAATTCCTTCATCAAAAAACCAATTTCTTGCTCTCTTGCCTAACATATTTCATCCTTCTTTTTCAATTGTCGTGTTAGTTCCTCATTGCTTCATGTTTCTTGTTCAACTTGGATTTTTAGATAACAATAGTCCTATCAACTTCTTCGTGGTATTCATGGTTTTCTCTGTTGAATTTTTCTAATGGATTCTTCATCTGCTAATTTTCTTCTTGAAGTTTCTTCATTTCATCAAGATTATTAACTCGTAGATTCTCCAATTTGACTTCCTTAGTACTTGGTTCTTCACTAATATCAATCTCAAACTCTGGAATTATGATAGCTACATTATCATAGTTATTTGATGAATTGTATTCTGTTGTAGATTCTAACTGAATATTGAGTTGATTGATCTCAAGAGGGGGAGCAGGAGGGGGAGGAGGAGGGGTGAGAAGAGGAGGAGGAGGGAGGAGGAGGAGGGAGAGAGTGGAGGAGGACAAGGGAGGGAGAGGGGGGAGTGGGTGATGGGGAGGAAGAGGAAGGGAAGGGTAAAAGAAGGTAGAGAGAGGAAGGGTGACCTCAAGTTCTTTGTTTTTACAAATTTTATTATTCTCTTGAAATTGGCATGTAAAGTATTCTCCATTCCTTTTTAATTCCTTCATCAAAAAACCAATTTCAAGCTCTCTCGCCTGACATATTTCATCCTTCTTTTTCAATTGTTGTTTTAGTTCCTCATTGCTTCGTGTTTATTGTTCAAATTGTATTTTTAGATCAACAATAGTCCTATCAACTTATTCATGGTCTTCATGGTTTTATCTGTTGAATTTTTTGAATGAATTCTTCATCTTATAATTTTCTTCATGAAGTTTCTTGATTTCTTCAATATCATTAACTTGTAGATTCTTCAATTTGACTTGCTCAATACTCGTTTCTTTACTAAGATCAATCTCAGAGTCTGGAATTGTGATAGCTACATTATCATAGTTATTTGATGAACTTTATTATGTTGTAGATTCTAACTGAATATTGAGTTGATTGATCTCATTGCATTTCCTAATGGTCATCTGAGTTAGATCTTGAATTACTTCTAGTGCATTTATGGGTTTGGCTCTAAGATCCACTATGCATTCATTTATTTCTTCATATTCATTCTTTTGATCATGTAAGTTTTATTCCTCTTCATGGTTGCTTGAACCTTGTACTACATCTTTGGTGAATCTCTCATTTTGTTCTTTTCCTTTCAGAACTTCTTCATCTGAGTAGAGGTTCTTTATTTTGTCCCAAATCTCTTTATCTTAGACACATTGTCCTACCCTTTCTTTGAAAATATCGGGTAATCCATCTAGTATTTCCATAGCTTTTAAATTGTATCTTCTAGCTTAGTTCTGAGTTGTTGACTTCACTTTTTTTGGAGGGACATAAACATTTATAATTGAATTCCATATACCATAGCCAACTAATTCTAAGTTCCACTTCATCTTTATATTCCATATACCATACTTGGTCTCAACAAACATGGGTGTTCCACTTGTGAAAATAGTTGCATATTCTGTCATTTGTGTGTTGTTAGAATCCCCTTCAAGTTGGTTAGACTTGCATGAAGGATTGACTCATATACCAATTTTTGAACACACTAGAGACATTGAGAGGGGAGGGGGTTGAATCAATGTCTCACTCCTTACTTTATTTTTCTTTCAACAATAACTTAATCAAACTCATTCACGCATTCATCAACGTATATAAACATTCATTAAATAATATATGCACGCGACCATAAATGAGATATCATTAACAATGAACACACAAGTAGACACATTATGTATGTCTAAGTTCAACCACAAAATAATCACACTATTTTATATGAACATGAGGTTTAATAACATAGTAGTCAAGTCTAAACTCATATTTCAAAATTAACTGCAATCAAACACAATTATGAACTTTACTTGGATCTGCCAATGAATATGTATTCTTGACTCTCACTCTCTTTTATCTCTCCTCTAACTAATATTATTACTTGTCACTATAACTCACTCCTCTCATTGTCTTTGTATTGTTACTGTCATTTATTGTCAAGTTGTAATGAAGATGCTTCAAGGTCATTTCATTACACTTCAAGTCTATTCTTTGGCACCTTTCAATATTGCCTCAAATTTGTTCTACAAGTTTGTGTATACAAACTCTGTCAAATTATGTCATGAAGTTGTCCTCAAATCTATATATCTTCAATCCAGTTCATTGTTAGTTCACTATTGCTAAAACTCTAATAGTTCATTGCTACAATACTTTGTCCTTCTCTTTCTCTGTTGCAATTCCATCCCTTCCTCTTGTATTATGTTCACAAATAGTTCAAACTATCCTTCAAGATGATCTTAAATTTTGCAGACAAGGTCTCACCTATTAGGTCAATATTCTTAGAAATTAGATCCTAAAAACAATCATGAATGGTCTTCATTTCATAACTCTTGAAAACCGCTCCTTGGCCTTCTTGAGTAACTGCTCCTCAACCTCCATTTACATTTAATATATGCATCCTATATACCTCCAAAATGACACTACATTCACTTTTATCTATACACACTTTTTTCCTAAACAATTTATTGGTCCAACTTGTGACCAATGTTATGACTTATCACCAATTTATTGGGTCGTGTTTTAACCAATTAATTCATTTTGAAATTTTGAACCGACTTGTCACCAATGTTAAATATTCCATGTATGCAAAAAAAATAAATGCTTCAACCCTTGCACTACTCCAGTTCTACTTCAGGAATTTGAGGAGACCAAGAACCATAGCTCAATGTCTCTTTAGTGATAACAAGCTTCTACATTGATCTAAAGTTTTATTTAGAAATTCATTGGCCTTCTTCCAACACTTGTCATGGATGATCCTTCTTATGCAATAATCCCTTGCCAACAATTGTTGATATCAATGAAAACACCATAATTCCAACATAGCAATAGAACTTTCCAACCACATTATGGCCTTACCCATGACTATCTCATATGGAATGCACTACCACATTAGGACGATAAGTTCTCACTTGTTTTGGTTATTAAACTCATAATCAACATACACACATGGAATGATATTCTTTCATATGATTGCATTCAAAATTATAAACATTTAGATGGTATAAGGCTTCTTTACCTTACTGTCCCATACCTCACCATATGTCATGGGATAACATTCACATAAATGCATCTAATATCACATGAAAACCAAGTTATGATGATTAAAATATGGCTGACGAGATTCTTACCCAATCCCATTTGAGGAATTATGTAATCAACATAAATAAACCATTACCTACATGGTTTCCATCAACATATTTGATGTTACCTGATCAGTTGGTCTCTTACAAAGGATTATACAATCCTTCCACCAACTTCTTAATCATATATTTATTGCCCCATATTTTCTTCACAATGTTGATGGTCACATTTAATAGCATTATCAACATCTTCAACCATGCTTCAACCATATCTGGTCAAACAATCATCATGAACCATAATAATTGTCATTAGTGCTCATTGCATATGTAAAACCATACTATCTTTGCCAATATACAATATCATATGGGTGAATCCATAAAGATGGCTAACACTTTTGGCAAAAAATGACGATGATTTTTTTTATTGATTTATTAAATTGAACCCCTCAAAACTCATATTTTCCGCATGAATTCTGAGATGTAACAAGAAAACAAATTGTATGGAATTATGTTGCCTTTCCATGTATATATTTTTTAAAATGTAATAATATAATTTAATATGTCAAAATTACATTTAATGATAGACTTGTCCTTGTAAGTTTTAGGAAAAGTTAACAAGTGACTCATGTACAGATAAAATAATTTAGTGATATGTATATCTATATCTATAGAATGCACTCGGGCATACATATTTTTTTTCTTTTGAAAATTGCATTTTAAATAATTTTTGAAAGTGACTAGTGACAATTTTAATTACATTTTGTGCACACCTGTGTGCAAGTAAACTTTTTTTTTACTGATAAAAAAACCCATTTGAAGAGGACTCATTTCTCTTGGGTGTATGTATTTTTTTATTTTATTTTTTCTTATGCACCTTTTCTGTTATTGATTTTTGTTTGCACTACTTTAAAGTTATGGACATGGTTTTCAAGATTAAGTTTGAAAAGAAAATTAAAAAAAAAAATATCCTACAAACACAAAAACATTTAAATTATATTTCAATGGAAAGAGGTTTTGTTGATGAATTGACTGGTATGAAGTCTGCCACCTAAGATGCATCCTACGACAAAGTTCAGGACCAGTGTAGAGGGAATAAAAATTCTAACTATAAAAAAAAGAGCTAAAGGACTATATGTTAATCCCTTGATCGGGTTAATAGCTCGATCAAGGTATTTAAAACCCTTGAATGAGGTATTTAAAAATCTTGATCGAGGTTTTGGATGTATTTTCAAATACCTCGATCAAGGGTTTAACTGCAGTTGGAACAAAAGCTCGATCGAGCTCTCGAGAGTTATGAAACATCAAATTTGATTAACATGAATTGTAATGCATAAAATATTTTAATAATAGCCACATATTATTTGAAATAAAATAATGTCCTATAGAGGACATGTTATGTGGTTTATAACATTATTTAAATCTACATCGATCCTTAAAGAGTTCATTAATTTGAAACAAGTGCCTTATTTAATTCCCTTAACCAAGATTAATTTCTTAAGACACTAATCCTCATAGCACATGAATTCATGATGGTATCCATATCCCACATGGAGGGAAACTATATGATGTGTGATATCAACGGATTATGTTTATGTTTATTTGATCTTTTACCCAACATTTTTTTCATATCAAAATCTTAAAAATCAATGGAGAATCAATTATTAAAAATATAATTATATATGATAAGTACCAACATATGTGTGTGTGTGTGTGTGTGTGTGTGTGTGTGTGTGTGTGTGTGTGTGTGTGTGTGTGTAAACCATTCACCCAAGAAAAAAAATCACTAGTTATGTTTATAACCAGGTAGCAAGACTAGTTTATGAAGCCAGACAGGTCAAACTTTGTTGAATGCTATGAGCAATGAAAATATAAAAACACACACACTTCAAACTTGGGCATAATTTGCTTGAATAGATGGAGCATATGAGAATATGTTTTAGAGTCTAAAATTTATTTTTAGTGTCGGGATAATTATTAGTTGTAATAAATATCACTAGTATCCCACATAGAATAATTCATAAATCAAAAGTTTATTGTTACAAGTCAAAGTCCCTTATCTAGAGTTAAAAAAATAAGCTAGTTAGTACTCTTTGAAACAACCCATTGGCAATAAATAATATTTGGAATATTGGCTTAGGTTGATACTTTGTACTTGTTTACTAATAATATCCATTGCAAATAAGTCATTATCGTGCTGGATAATTGGTAGACATCATTGAACATTTACTTTGAAACATAGAGGTACACCAATAAGGAAACCTAGAAGTAGAAATAATAGCATCTTAGTGATAATGATGTGATTTGAAAATGTGTATTAATGATAACAGTATTTATACATGGGTTCACATTGATTGGATGGGTTGAAAATATGGTTATTAGAACATATTTCCTCCAAGGGCATCTCCTCTCAAAAGGGGAAGAAATATAATGAAACAACCTAATTAAAATAAAACCAATTCATATTGTATTTTGTTTGTAATCAGTTTTCAAGCATAAGAATTGTGATCGTGGATCTTGGAAAACTCGTTGAAAGGGTGTCTCTTCAAAGATGGTTCATGATGGTAATTATGTGAATGATGTGAGGAATGATTTCCCCTTTTTATTAAATTTTCTAGTTTATTTCTTAGATTGCACAAAGGTAATTTATTTATAGAAAAAAAACAAAATACATAATAATCATTTATGCTATAGCTGACAAAGGCATATTAATTATTAATCAAAAATGTTTATTAATAATTATTTTAACTTTTTTTACATGTAGAAGTACTAATTCCAAAACACTCATCATCCAAAACATACTCCTAAATTGCATTACTTCATTGACATAAACATAGGATAAATTTAAAACATGTACACGTACATCCACATAAACATAAACATAATATAAATAACTCATGTCAATATGAACATATAAGACAACATATGTATCCATATAGAAAAAATATAATGCAAAATAGTCCAGAAGCTTGAATCCATCAAAAAGTACAAGCACACATATATATGTACATAATAATAAAAATAGTTGTATTAGACATATTAGAATTTGCACAGTGGATCTAGAATTAATGTAATTGTCACTTAGAATTGCAACAAAGATTAACATAGAATAGAGGCAATAATGAAGCAACAACATAAGAGAGAGAACTCAATTGATGTAAAACCATATTATGTATTATTCATCAATATGAATACAATATATAATACATCTCAAAAGAGAAAATCGAGTTCCTAGGAGGAAATTTGAATATCTCACAATAAAGCAGGATTAGATGTTATTGATTCCCCAAATCTGGACATGTGTCAACCCAAGTCATACCTAGAGGTCACGAACAGGAAAGGTGAGCCTTGGTAAGCCAAGAGGGACATAAAGTCATCTAGTGAGTGGATTTTAGGAGAAAAAGATGGAAGTGGTTAAGACTAAAAAGTGGAAAGCTTTCCCAAATCTTCCTAACACATCTAACTCATTCAAATCTAGGAGAAAGGCAATATAAAGTTGCATAAAATAAAATAAAAAGGATTGACAAAAGAAGGAATAAATTAGGAAGTGTGCTCTAGTGAGTAAATCAGGAGCAAAAGCAGGAACGAGGGCACTATAATAGTCTAAGATGGTAAAAAGGGACAAATGTGGGTCCAAGACATTAGACTATGTACTAAGAAGCCTAAAAAATAACAACTTATCTAAACACTTAGGAACTTAATGAATTATTTTATCTTATGGTCTAAATGGAATTATGTTCCAACTCCCCCCTTTAAGCCTATATTATGGTAGTGAGCATTGAGAATTATTCAAGGCATAAGCATTAAATTCTTATGCTCACCCTGGCATTATTAATCCATATGAACTAAGGAAAGAGGAAATACCACATGGGGAAAATCCTCCCCAAAAAAGGGACATGAGACACACAAAAAATAAAGTACTCCAAACTCCAAGTAGGTGTGAACTTGATTATATGTCTGGAGGAATCTTTCTTTTTGGAAGAGGAGGAATCTTCCTCTTTGGAGGAATATACTCAACTAGATCAAGAACATAGAAATTCGTAGGAGGGAAAATAAAATGATGTATAACAACTAAGGTATATTGATATAAGAGTGAATGAAGGTGCTCACTATACTTGAACTTCCTAAGATTAGGTCCGGATGAGACTTGAGGTGCTTGAGCCATGAACTGAGAAACAAGATCAAGTTCACATGAAGTAGGATCATCTCCAAGCAAATATGTTTTCTCTTGAAACTTTCAACCAAAGGAGGTTGTATCATCTCCAAGAATGAGATGGAACAAGAGTCCCAAGTGCCAAGTAAATGGAAAATGCACAATATTCTCCATATTCTATGTGACTTTGAGAACATGAAAAATTCATAATCATGCAGTGGATAGGAAGCATGATAGTGAGAGTTAATGTAACCACTCCATACTGAAATTCATACTTCAAAACATCCCCAATGACACACCAAATTGTGAACCAAATAAAGGATCTCGTTGAGCTGCAACAAATGGATGATTACTTTCAAAGTTCAAGAAATGATAGGAGAATTGAGAGAGATGGGAATAGTTGAGCTCTTCATTAACAATGACAAGACAAATGTCTTCTTCATGTAGATAAACTTCATGGGAAGAAACAAAGGAATAAGGTGTCACTTATATGATACTTTCACCAATTCAAACTAAAGTTGAGATTTCTGCCATTTTCTTCTTCTTCTTGAACAACTTCTAATAAATTGTACCGACAAACACACTTTGAAGATGTGTTTGGAATATTAATTTATTCTAATGAGCTATTATTTAGGGGTGAAATCATGAATCTGGGTGTCTATTTGGGGGAGGGCGTAATGAGAAAAGGAGTGTTGTTTTTGCAATCTTGTCAACTTTGAGCATAGAAAAATTAGATTTGTATTTAGAATTTCATTTTGTAGTAAAAACAAAAGTTGTAGAGAATTGTGTTAGCTTTCTATCAGATATTTTTTAGATTTTTTTTATTGGCATTTGATATGTCATTTTTGCAAGTGTTTGATAGTATGTTATTAATTAATGAAATTCTAGAAAATAGTCATGTTTTTAGACACAAGTTAATTCATTATTCAACGATTGTTCATTAAAAAAAATATGTTATGATGATCTAGACATATTGTACTAACATATGTCTATCAGTTTGTATCCAACAACAACATGAAATAATTATTAGAATAGTTTGAAGTGGACCAATCTAAAAAACTAGAATAAAACTGACAGGTTTAGGTTGACACAACATCTTCCCTAATTTCCAATTCAATACAAAAAAACTAAAAGCACCCTTTTGAAGAAAACACATAAATGTTGAGGACCATGATTTTTCCAAAACTTTTCATCATGTCTTTAAGAAGTTATTGAATTTTCATTGCAATGAATTCTATTAAATTTTGAAGCAACCTAGACACCTTCTAAGAAATATAATAAATAAAATTAGTGGATTACACCAATTTCAACAATATTCTCATCTATAAAAAGTAGATTGAATTATGAAACTAATGGTATTATTTGTGAAGAGAAATTGTAAGTATTCGATATGATCCAATCTCTCTGAAATTGGAAGAAGAGTCAAATATGGGATGGAATTCCATTTTTGAAAATTTACAAGTTTTCGGTCGAACTAATCTTTCGACCGAAAAGCCATAAATGTTTGGTCGAAAGTTAGATTGAACGAACGGAAAATAGTTCGATTGGACTAATTGTTTGGCTGAAATATCTATTGATTTTTTTCCACTGGCTGGAAAAAAACTTGAAACATTTTTTCGAAACACCGTTTCGTTTCATGAACTTGAAACATTTTTACGTTTTTCCGAAACACCGTTTCAATTCTTTATTTATATGAATGAAGGCTCAACATATTTGATCAACATTTTACATAGTTATAGAAGAAGGAAGGATCTCTTTTCTGGTAAGTATTCTTAAAACTTATCTTTTAAGTTGAAGGCTATTTTTATTTGATACCAAACATTATTTTGGAAAATTTGTTGTCTTTTTTCTTTATGAAAGATGTTTCTGGAAAATATTTTATGGTACAGATTTTGTTAAAATTTTTGCACCAATTAAGTTTATGGTACATTTGTTTTTAAATATTTTGAAAAATATTTATGGACATATTTACTTTTTATAACCTTGCCTTAATCGAGTTAATTATCAATTTTTAGTACTCACCTTTTGGCCTTTTAATTGGTAATTTACAATTAGTGAATGCGGCTTTATATTGGTTAATTACACTTTTATAACATTTAAATAAACTGCAATTGTTTTGTAATTCACGTGGTCTAGAAGTGCCAAATTTGGTTGATAACCTTCCTTGTAGCCATTATCACTACTTTTTGTAGTCATATTGTTTGAGGTGGATGACTCTTACTTTTATTGTATTTTCTAAGGTGAATTTTTTTCTTTGATGATTAAGATTATCTCAAAGGAAATTTATTCTAATTTGAAGGTATACATTGAATAATCATGGGCAACAAAAAAACTCGAAAGAGGAAATGTGATCGCATTCGAGATGATGCCTTACATAATGAAAAGCAAAAACTCAAATACCATGAAAAAAAGAACAAAAGAATACAAATATTGAAGACATTGCTAATGATGATGTAAATATAGACTTGGATCAAAATGTTGATGATATGAATGTTCAAAATCAAAATGAAGAAGAAATTGAACCATGTGTGTACAAATATTGTAAATTTGTTTAAAATGCAGTAACTGGTTTTGGTAGATGATGTATTTTTGAATATAATTTCCAAATGTACA
>LPNX010731669.1:549096-567381 GCA_001517045.1 Pseudotsuga menziesii | reverse complement strand
ATATATTTTTTTTTTTTTAATGATTCAAGTTAAGAATATTAGAAATATTCTAAATTGAAATCGAAATTGAAATATATATAGGTGGCTTCATCATTGATGACGACATGTTACAAAATGTTGATAAAGAAAAATTCGAAAAGATGCATGAACAGTTTCTGGAAAAAGAATCAGTGGCAACACAAGCTCAATTTTTGAGTTGTTTGTTAGTCTCCAAGAATTTGAAGGAATCTTAGTCATTATTGGGTATTCAAAAGAAGACAAAATATTCAAAGGTGAAGAAAATGTGTTCGAAAATATAGCCAATGCAATAAAAACGATTGGAAAATCCAGAAAGAAGGATCCTAGTGTTGCACATAGAAGAATACAAACAATGATTATTTCATCTAGTACTAGAAAAAAACATTTGACAACGCAGATCACAAAGGCTATCAAAACTTTGTGGAAAACATTGTACAAATATAAAAAAATTCGATTACAAATAGATGCAAATGATGAGCTTGCTTGTTGGGAAATTATTTGTAGACAACCCTATAAAGATAGGGTCGGTGAAAGTGTTAAAGCTATGATGCATGAATATTGGGTGGGAAATTCTCATGTTTCACCAAATGCAAGAGACGTGATACAACACACAATATATCGAAATCAATATGAAAGCCATCCAAAACATATATTGGAGATGACTCAATTACATTTGTTCAATAATATCAAAGATGAGCATAGTGAATTGAATCTGTCAATCAATACATTTGTACAAAAGAAGCCATGGTATGTTAGACCTATCACTATTCATGACACATGTTGTTATCGCTATCATGTTGAGTTTGAATTATATTATGACACATTCCTTCGTTTTGTTAAAACATTTTGGTAGAATTCACCTCCTTCCACAATTCGTGCTTTTATATCTGAAATTCTATGTGAAAGAGATAGTCATGATATTTTTTACAACAAAAGATGTGTCGGTGGAAAGAAATGTGATAATTATGGAAATCTAGCTTTATTCCATCAAAATGTCCTGTTGATATTAACGATCAGTCATTTTCAAATATCATAGTTGATTGGAAGAGATATGATTATGTCACTTATTCCCACAATTCTACAAGTTCTTCAGACGCTCTTTCGAAAAGGATAGATTTACAAGAAGATAAAATCAGTGTTACAGAGTTTTTGAAGAAGTTTGAAAAAGAAATTTATAAATACATAAAACATTCAACTAGAGCATGATGGCAAGACTTGCAATTCAAACAATCACGTGATGATTTTCCACAGGGGACTATTTTTTCTTTGGTTGATTTCGCAGAGAATTACACATTTGAAGCACAAAAAGAAATACAGAATGAATATTATCATTCTGAACAAGTTTCTATATTTTCCATGTTCTATATAGGCATGCTAAACAAAATGTTGATGATATAGAAAGAACGAATGACAATCAACATGTGATAAAGGAATGCCATTTCTATATCATCGATCACCGCATGCATGATACATATTATGTATAACATTGTTTTGATATTATTTATGGTTCATTAAAAACACGTGGAGTTGTAATGAATGAACATTGGATATGGTCAGATGGATGTGCAGGGAAATTTAATACTTCTCGATCATTCTTTTGGCTATGTTGCCTTCATAAAAAAACAAATATTAAACATCGTTGGATTTTTTCTGAAACTGGTCATGGAAAAGGGGAGCACGATGGTGCCGAGGCATGTGTAAAACGAACACTTCGAAGGTATCAAATGAATCATTATGCTGATCCATTTGTGTGTACTAATCAAGTTGTTCAATGGTGTCGTTTAAATCGGAGCCATGATTACAATCAACAATCAAAAGATGTGTGCAGTTATGAACTTTGTTTTCAAAACAGAATTATTCAACTTAGAATGACTTTAATATGTACATCTACTAACATTTTATTCACATGTACATGTAAAATTGTTTATGTTGGATAGGTTTTTTTGGCATATTGAAATCCAAGATATATAAAAATCAATCCCATATGATGCTAGCACTATTCATGGAACTCGATATTTATACTCAATCAAAACAAAAACCTTCCAAAATGTGTTTGCATTTGATAGTAGGAAGCTAACATGCTTTTGTCCTATTTGCATGGAGGACAAATAATCAATAGAGAATTGTGAAAAAAACAATGATAATTATGTTAAACCTTGGAAACACTACAAAATTAATTTAAAAGGAAAAATGTCACTCGCAAGCTTTGAAGAGTTGGAATCAGAGGACATTGCAATATCAACTAATGGTGATAGAATTTCCGATCTAGTTAGAGAAGGTAATTTTATGTATACTTTACTAATTTTTTCTATTTTTATTTTAAAGTTTTTTTTACAATGAATGAAAATGGTTTGATTTAATGAAGATGAATTTGACAAATTCATTGTTCTTAATTATGTGTAGGAGATGTATTTGATGTGGTTGCACCCATAGACAACAATGAAAATGTGAAATATTATTTGATGCGATGCACAGAGAGAAAGATGAAATTATTGGAGGACTATGATGACAGAGGTTTTATATATGAAAGAGGGTCAATTCTATTAAAAGGTTATTTTTTCCAGGAAACATATAAAACTAAAAGGGAGGTTCACTTTAAAGACTATCAACCTGATGTCATATGATGCCAATATAGTCATTTGGTATGCGCAGCTCGCATAAAGTTGATAGAAGTTAAATCAAATAAAAAATTGAAAGCTAGAAGATGGAAGATGTCAAAAGTTGATCATGGAAGAATAATTGAAGACGACATTCCTTTAAGATCTTGTTTCTAATTTGAATCATGTTGAACATGATACATACTTTTTACATGAAGGACGTCTTCATTGGTTTTATAGTTGTGACACTCAAATAGAGTGATTATTGATAAGTTCTAAGCTATATTGTTTTGATGATTTTTTAAGCACATTCGTTATGAAATTGTCAAATTATGAGATCTGTGCCTTTTTTAAACTTAAATATGACAGACTCCTAGATTAGATTGTTGAACTTATATACATGTCAAATTGATTATTTTTACTTAAATATGATATCAAGTTCTTACATTGTTGAGCTTATGTCCATCAAATTGAGGAAACTTATAAAATAGTGTTCTTGCATTGTTGAGATTATAGCTCATTGTTCTTAGATTGTTTAGTGTATGTATATATCAAATTGATGTAAATTATATGATATATTGTTCTTGGATTGTTCAACATATGTACATCAAAATGATCTATATTAATTTTATAATGAAATTGATATGTACACTTGTATAAATTCATGACATACAAACATTCAATATTAACATTACTAAATATTAAAAATCATTACTAATGATTAAATTTTGAACATTACTAATGATTAAAAATCGTTTAGACACAAGTACTAAATATTGAACATTACCAAATATTACTAACTAAATATTACTAAATATTTAGACATAAGTACTAAATATTGAACATTACTAATGATTAAATATCATTTAGACACAAGCACATAATATTGTATATAAACATCATAAATTCATAACATACACAATTCATAACATACAAACATTCATAGCTAACATTCTTTATAATTGAAAACATTCATAAAATGCATTTTAATGAATATTTAATAGATATCATATATTTTTCCACTTACTTAAATCATTGAAGACATCCCTAACTAGTTCATTCCAAAATTCCATTTTATTGAAAACATTCGTAAAGTGCATTTTATTGAAAATTATACAGATATCATATTTATCAAACCACAACAATTACAAGATTTATATTAACAAACCACGATCCTATAGATTTTTTGTTGGAACTATGAAAGGACCACATGACTAAAGTAACGCTAGAGATACTCTACATCATTTTGAAATGCACACCTTAAAATTTAAAGCAAGCCTAGACCAAGGTTCTAATAACTATGTAGAATTATTCCCTTCAAAATCTTGATTGAATTTGCACAAAAGAGGATTGTGAAATAAATTCAAATATTTAATGATTCTTGTTTCTTCATTAGTAGGATGCAAGGAAATAATAGAACCTATAATTATTATCTTAGTCCTATTATAGAGCATATAAATAAGGTATCACAAGCTTTTGAGAACATCACTTTCATAATTATCTACCCATAAATTAATATATAAGTTTATACAGTCTTAAATAAGGGACAAAAATTGGCAAAGGGACCCATGATGCTATAAAAAACAATGGATGGAATCCCTATCTCTCTTATGATTAGCAAATTGGAAAAGGGAGTCGTGATGTCATAAAAAACAATGGAATTAATCCCTAGATCTCTTATGATTAGCATGTGTTTTTTGCAAATATAGAGAGAATTGTAGCTTAGTTTTGGTGTTTCTTATTTTTTGGTTTGTTATAATCTATAGGTTATGATTAGAGCATTTTTAATGTGGATGGACTATGCTTCCCTACCAATTAGACACATGTGAAAGTTATTCAATGGTTATAATTCATTCAGCATTTTATTGAACATTCCTTATAATTGAAAACAAATTCCTAAACTGCATTTTAATGATTATTCTGCGGCTATTATATACTATTCCACCAAAATTATTGAAAACATTCATAACTAACATTCTTAAAGTGCCTTTTATTGAACATTCGCAATGATTGGAAACATTCCTAAAAATGCATTTTATTGAAAATTATACAGATCTATCATATATTATTCCACCTAAAAATGATTGAAAACATTCCTAACTAACATTCCTAAAGAGCATTAAATATTTAACATTATTAATGACTGAAAACCATTTAAGCACAAGCATATCATATTATATATAAACATCAACTAACATATTGGACATTTCTAACATTCCTAAAGTGGTTCTTTAGAAAAATATATGCATATATAAATTCATAACATATAAACATTCATAACTAACATTCTCTATGATTGAAAACATCCCTAAAATGCATTTGAATGAATATTCAAAAGATATCATATATTATTCCACTTAAATCATTAAAAACATTCCTAACTAGTTCATTCCAAAAGTGCGTTTAAAGTGCATTTTATTGAAAATTCAAATGGATATCAGACATATATTATTCCACGTAGAAATGACTAAAAACACTCATAACTAACATTCCTAAAGACCATTGAATATTGAACATTACTTATGATTGAAAATCATTTAAACACAAGTACACCATATTGTATATAAACATCAACTAACATATTGAACATTCCTAACATTCATAAAGTGGTTCCTTACAAAAATCTATGTATGTTAACATCAAAGACATTAATCTATGTATCGCGTGACCAAATTAAATCATTTAAAAAAAATTGACGAAATTAAATCATTTAAAACCAAAAACTTCCAAAAACTATATATATATGAATGGTCCAAAATTATATATATGTTTAAAATATATAATTTAAACTAATAAGTTTAAAGTTTTGACATGGAATATGTCAAATCAACAAGTTCACATGTATACAAACATATATAACTTTGTAATATCCATTATATGGATATCACTCTCCACATTCTCTTGGTGATTGACCTATATAACACATGCAACATATAATTAAGCTTCAATATATAAATTTTATATTGTAAATAAACTTTAATAAAAATACAATTTGAATTTAAAAAATAAAAAAGAATAAATATACCTTAGTGAGCCCAACACCCAAAGAGGTCACCATATCCATAGCCATGGAAGGTTGTACAATACATCTACCCACCTACAATTAAAATATCATTACTTAAACATTTAAAACATGTAATTTCAATGTAACTTAAATTAAATTTAAATAAAATGTCAATTGTTTTTAATCATTACTAAAACATTTGAAAGGTGCTTGATTTACCTCCAAATCTTGGGAGACACTAGGAATGTCTCCCAATATTGATGATGAGAGGGGCCCAATACCCATGGTCCTAGGCGAAGGGATTGGAACCTATGAACACAAACAAAATTTCAATCTTGGAAAAATGTGTCATGACAATAATAAGAACATATAAGTTTATAGATATTTATGCAAATGTACCTCTTTCAATGGACCTAGGTTAACACTAGAGTCGACCATAAAATCATGTTCATCCAACATTTGGGTGAACTGTAATTCAAATGAGTTCATTATATATTTAGATAAACTAACAAAACATGATTTAACAATTATGAGGAAAACATAAAAGTTCTCACATACCTCCGCCTTCCCTCCTTCCTCGCGATGGATTAAATCAAACAATCCATCTTGACAATGTTTTTCATATTCCTTGGTATCTTCAAGGCTCATTGAATCTACCTTTGTAATAACTCAAAAATTCATAAAAATTTAAAAATTTTCGTGTGACATAAAATGTCAAGTGTCAATGTTATTGAACCATTAACTGTTAGCAGATATTTAAACAGTTTTGAAAGAAAACAAAGTTTACTTCTTTTATTTGGTTTTGTACAATTTAAAGGCTTATCTTAAATACTATGTTAGTACTGTTTTAACACAGCAGTTGTATTTTTCTGAAAGTAGAAAAGAATTATGCATCTTAACTAATGCTATGTGTGTTATTGTTTTCTTCTGTCAAGTAGGGAGAATTCTTAGGTGTGATCGGGGATTACTTAGCTTATAGCTAACAAAGTGGAAATTATGGTTCTTTTTATAGGTTCTAACATGTAAGCGTTTTGTTCCAGTAAATATCATGATCAAGAAAGATACTTCACTAGCATAAAATATAATGCTAGTATTTAAAATGTTTATTTGCAGCTTGTATCTGTAAGAGGTAACATTGACATAGTTAAAGTCGTCAAACTGCATAATAATGGTAAAAACAAATGGTGGAAGGGTGGGTTAAACGCATAGCCAGTTTACTATCAAAATGGAACCAAATCAAACTAGATGAATGAGAACATTTCTAAGAATACTCCTACTTTTGCTCATAAATATTTATGATCTAATGTTTAAATAGGAAGAGATATGTTTCACAAGCTTATGCTTTAATTTCATATCTGCCATAAAACATTTGGAGTAGGTTTATTTCATATTTAAAGGAATTCTTTTGTAACTATAAAAGTACTTTATGCTGTTGAAATACGAGTTAGCTTTTCTGATTCATGAAACTATGTTTTCTATGAGATCCTATTTTCATTAATATCATTATACTTGTTAAGATTATTACACAATGACCCTTACCTTAGGGTTTCTATAAAATAGGTGTTTGTATAAAAGACATATTATCTATCTTTACTTTTAAACTGTGTTTGTCAATAATCAAGCGTAAGTTTACAAAAGAGACTCTTATAAAAGAGTAGATAGGTTGCACCTACCTGATTTCCCAACTACACATTGTGTGCAGAAATCAGTCCAAGGTTTCACTTATATTTAAAAGAGTTCATCTTTACGCTTTAAAACTCTACTTTGTAATCTTTACACTTGTGTCTATTTACCTTTTTCCTTAGTGTAACCCCTAACTATAATTTAAACTTTCAAATACAGTTGTTATAATTTGTTATTTCCTTGAGGTATTGTTGTCACTTTATATATTATGGGAGGTCTTATAATTGCTTCGGCCATAGTTAAACAATTACTCTCAAAAACTCCAAGATTTATATGACTTACATCAAGGGATGAATAGATTACTTTTCTAATAATGTTTACTATTTAAAAGCATGGTCATTTATTTATATTCTCTAACATACTTAAAAATATCCTAACTATCTAGTAGTCAAAACAAAAAGAAACAACCACCTTATATATACTATGGTTTTAAATCTATGTATCAACATGACCATGAATAACATGATTTACATTTCATATTCAATTTATTGATATGATTTTGACTTGATTAATGCAGATTGGAAATAGTGTAATCGACTATTGTTTTCAAACCCACGATGGTGAAAATTATTAGTGGACACGTGGAGGTGAATTATAAATTAGGTTAAGTTGACTTAAGGGACTGTTCGAACCCTATATTTCGCATTGTGAGGGTTCCTTCAACTGTGGAGCAGCCGAGGTGAGAGCTCGTGGCCGCCATGGCTCTGTGTTGACCTCCGATATGGAAGCACTGTCCACCAAAAATCTGTGAGCTTGTGTAGGTGAAATCATACTGTAGTGTTTAAAAATTATTGATTGTTGAGGAGGCACTTGTGTGTTGAGGTTGGTTTCGCCACTAATTTGAGAACTGTGGGTGTTGTTTATAGTGCACGGTGAAGAAGTTCTTCTGCCACTAGTTGTTCTGCTCCCTTCATGGTGTTTATCCCCTTCCAAACATGGTTCAAGGTTTTAGTTGCATTCTGTGCTTGCATAGTTCTCAGATTCTCCCTCCGAGGTGCCATTGAATGATGCTCAGGTGGCTTCCATGACTTATCCAATACAAACTTTTACTAGATAATGGCCTGTAAATGTTTATAGGTTAATAAATTAAGAAAATTTTAATTTGTTTTTAAGACAAAGAAATACTAATATAATTATGAAATGCAGGTCTCTTTCGAGGCTTGAATTCGAAGCTGGTTACAAGACTCTCCTCAATCTTCAGCAACGCATTCCCTGGTAATCCCCGGTGATATCTGAGGGTTTTTCTCTGCACTTAAGCTATGGTGGAAAGAAAAATGGAAGCTTCGCCATGCTGGTTTTTGGCTCGGCCAATGTTTACTGTTATGTTATTACTCCTTGTTTTTATAATATTTTTAAAGGCCTAGATGTTGTTGTATGAAAATGTTTAAGGCTGTAGTAGCCACGACTTTATGGTTTTTAAAAAACCTTCATGGCCTTGAGTGAAAAATATGGTGATAGTTGTTTTTATTAGACTTTGGCTCAAAGCCGTGACTGTAATGTTATGCCACTAGGTGGTTTCATGAAGATTTTTATTAGGGTTTTGTAGGAGGAAGAATGGTTGTGCTTATAGCAACTCTTGAATTGGAAAAAGGCTCTCGTAGCCGTGAACAAATAAATGTTTTTAAATGAAAATCTATGAGTTATGTAATACTTTGAGAAGTAATTTTTTGAAACATGATTTTATGCCTTGACCATTAAATGAAAAAGGCCACAGGACTAGACCTTACATTTTACAGCTTATAGCTGAATCTTATGGTTTCGATGTTGGTTTATAATTATGTATCAGTTGTGTATTAGTTATTCTTATTTTAATCTAGTTTTTCAAATTTTAGGTTTTACTTGATAAGTAATAAATTATTGTTTCTTGTAAAATATTATGAGTTGATAATCCTTGGTTATGGATTATTTGGATAGCAGTAAAAACGATAATACCGTATATTTTATTTATTTAAAGGACTGAATCTGATATTTGAAAGAGAAATTATATTTCTTTTCTGAATTTTTTTGAAATAAATTTGCTAAGCTTTTGTATTTATAGAATATAATTTTACCATAGGGTGTTAGTACATATCTTCCATAAACCCTAATTATTTGTATAGGTTTACAGTGTTAGTAAATTCTTTGTTTACAGTAAACCTAGTTATAATGAATGACTAACTAGGTGATTAGATAACCTAAAAATATTGTTTACTGGGTTAAACCTAGCTTAAATGTTTTACTGTTCTTATACTATTTATTTAAAATTTACTTATTGAATTTATAATATATACTTTACTAGTTTTGAATATGTAAAAATTATACATACTAATACTTATTATTTGAATTTATTCTTTACCTGTAATTAGATATTTTGGATATTCTCAATAGACAGTATAAACACAGCTAGAATTCTGCAATTTGATTATAAAAAAAACCTGTAGAGGTAAGCATTCACATCTATATTCAAAGTTATTTAAATCTACTTATCTAAATTAAGCATACCTGTTGTAATAGAGTACTGCCTTGTAAGAGGCGTGGAAAAATACAGTTTGGTTGATTTTCCTATCTATCAAATAACTCAACATTATCCCTACTACTTTAATCTAATCTAACTAGTTACTAATTTTCACAGTATTAACAATTGTCCCTCCCTTATCCTTAACAATCATAATAAAACAATATACTAATCATGAGAAATTATTAAACTCTTCTCAATAGTAAATAAAATGATAACTGAACCTAAAACAATTAGAACCTGTCAATAGATGAGGTGACAACAACTTAAGGATGTTGTTCCTCCCAACCAATTCCTAGAGAAATCTTAGTCTACAATTTCTCAGGACCCCCGAGCCTGTCTCCTGGGCCTCCTAGTAGAGTATTGGGTGAGAGATGTAATTTCTTGAGATCCTCTGTAACTTTACTGAATATACACCAGGAACTCATCCCTACTAATAGCAATAAGAACTTCAGCTTAAAATAGATGCACAAGTTCAATCTTCAGCACTTAACCCCTCAAACTCACTTCAACAAGTCCCCTCCATTGAATTTCTTGTGTGTACTTCAATCACTCAGAATGATCACAATTCCAGAATGAGCAGACTCAGTTGTCTTCAATGGGAAGTTTTATATCAATGTCTAGGTCTTCTGGGTCATTTTTTACTTAATGAGCCACATGCTCCTATTCCACTTTCTTGGGGAATCATAACCACAAATATAGGGAAGTTGCCACCTGCAACAGTTAGAAGTAGTTTGAGGATGCTGCCACTTGACAATATACTCTCAACCCAGTATCCTCTACCAAGTGACCAGTAAACACTCATTTAATAGCTTCCCTAAGCTGTTGTCTCATCATTTATTTATTTATTAATAAAATATTCTGCAATAAATTAAATTATCCTTGACCCCACTTGGTCATTAATTACAAACTTTATCATAAAATATAACATAATGTTCCTCAATAACATTAAATTGTTTTGAAAATTGGGGCATGTGACAACCTCACTGTCTGTTTTATAAGAAAAATGTGGATGAGAACGAGTGTGTTCTCTATGTCAATCCATTCCCACATCAACCCCCACTAGAGCAGATGGTAATTTTTCTCCTATGACGGTTCTAACCTCTAGAACAATATGAGAGGTCTCCTCCATCTCTGATCATAATGTAACAACTCTCTATGGCCGAGGCACCAAATGAGGTGTAGGCTTAGGCAACAATGGATTGCAATAGGCTCCTTCTCGTTCATACATCCTGCATTTTCCAACCCTGTAAAATTTGGACACATCTGTGTAATCTGGCTTCATGTTTAAAAAAACTCCGCATAAAAAAATATCGCAAAATAATGTGACACTTCATCATTCCATGGAAATCTACCATAGGAATCCAAGAATCTATCATATAAATGGTGTGCGATCTCGGGGTGCTTGAAATATTGCATATTTAACATCTTCCGCTTCAGTCCTTCTGTAAAATTAAACATTGAAATGACATCTACTTTTGATACCCTCTTCCCTACATCAACCCACTTGTCAGGACCCATAACCTGAGCCCTCTGCATTTGCATCAAGTGAATAAAACAATATGTTGTTGGCCCAACAGTTCTATAGGCACCAATAAACTTTCCCAAAGATTCCAAAAGTATTTGCAAGCTTTGTCGACTCTTTGTTGGGATTCCAAGCTAGCAAGATCATCCCTCAATTTTTTTTATGGTGGGTTGTACATTGTTCAAGGGTGATAGAAACCTCTTCATTTTCCCAAGGAAGAGCATCAATTATATCTGAAGGATAAATGGTCATGGGTTGACAACCATGTGCTTGTTCAAAATTAGCCCTTTTCTGACTTGACCCTTTCTTTGAGCATTTGCATGACCTTGCTCTTGGTCCCTTGCAACATCCTCAGCATCTCCACCCTCATTTTCTCCAAATGCATAACACTCATTTTATCTGAATGCATCATCACCCCCAGCCTCTTTGAATGCATCATCATAACCCTCAGCAAAACCATGATCCTCTACATTTACACATGTAATCATGTATAATTTAGTACATAAAGACACAAGCATATATATACACATGCAAATTAGTAATTTATTTAAAAAAATTATATAGATATGTAACATATTACCAATAAAATGTTGATGGTCCATTGGTCATTCTCTAAAATAATGACCAAAAGAGTGCAAACAGTCACAAGATGAAGAATCAAACAATCGATTAGACACAGAAGCTTGGTCACTCTCACGAGACAATCTATTACGCCATGTCCCTACAAATAAAAATGCTAATGAAACTTAGTAAAATCAATGAACAAGACTTGAAACAAATATAAATATTCATGCATACTCATAAATTTTTCATTTGCATAAATTTCAAACACGTACCTAATGTGTCTCGATATAGTACGCTAGAATCTCTAGATGATTCAAACCATCTTCGAGAGCGAGCATTTGAAGGTCTTTCAGTAGATATAGGTGTGGTATTAGGTGTCCTTGTCTCAGATGTCTCTATACATCTCTGACTCGAAGAATGAGTGACCACCTTGTCTCTAACCATATCTACTATAAATCTCCTATAAACATCAAAATAAGCATCAATGGACTAATGTAGTTTATCCCATAGAAATTTTTTGAGGACAGGAAAAAAACAATTGAATATACTTATTGTGTATAAAACATAATACGATCAATCCAAATCAAGTTATTAATCTTGTGGAAATGCTGGTGAGGAAGAAAGAAATAATTTAGAGCCTTTTTGTTGATGTACTTTGATTCATATGGAGTGTGTTACGCACTAGAGCTACTTCAGTGTTCCTACAAGGCTAAGTTTAGAGCAAGGGGTAAAGATTTTTTATTGTATATACCAAAGTGGGATTTATTATATGGATATAATGTTTGAGATATTTTTAGCCATTGGACTGAACATGGAAAACACCTTTGGTTTTACTCTCAAAAGTACTTGGTTTAGTGTCTTTGCTAACTACCCCTTTGGTGTGATGAAGTCTCCACCATGCAGTGTTTTATGCCCATGCGTTGGTGCTCCAGGGCACACCTTTGTTGGAACAACCTACTATGTAACATGAAAAACCAACATAAATTGATAGAACATACAATTGAACAATAGAGAAAGATAAGATCTTAGAATATTGAACCAAGCATATGCACAATATCATGATATCATTATTCATAGTTGTCATGGTAGGAAATTATCCTTGACAAACCAAATAATCTATCTCGAAGAAACTTCATGGAAATATGTCTCATTTTTAAACTAAAGCACACTAGATGCAAAGGAACATATAGTGGGAATTTTGACAACCTAGGGGGGTAACAGATTCAAGCTCTTTCAATGTGTAGGTTCTAATGAAATTCTTAAGGTTTGGCTTGGCACTGATATCATGGACTCGTGCAATGTCTAAAATCATGATCCAACAATAGTTTAACACAAATGTGAACAAAGTGTGTCACATTATTGCATCAAGGTTCACTAATATATTTGGGCGGATTTTTCCACGAAATATTTCCACGTTTTGAACATTCGTGGATTAATACTTCATTTTTTTTATCATGGCGGAAAAACGGTGGCAATAATGATGTTTTTTAATTTTCGATGAAATTTCATCTCTATATCAACGATATATGGCTATCTTTGCACACCTGCCAAACCAATGCTAGCTTTCAATGGCTCTTGGATTTTTACGCGCAGGTCAACTCATGCATTTTCATCCACATATAACTAAGAAGATATTGCTATTTGCATAACAGAGTAAACTTGTTCTGGGTGAGAAGTGAATTCCAGCCCTCCCTCGATTCATATTCTCAGTTCATATTCAAGCCAGCAAGCATGAAGTTGGCATTGAACGTCAAAGAAAAATATTGCTCCTATCTTATGTCTGATCATAGAGAGAAATCCTAAAATGGAAACCCTCAATAATAATAAAATAGATTTTCTTTTTTTCCTCGGCTATTGCATATTTTTTCGTGGGTCTGGTTCTGACTGGCTATGTGTGGTATAATATTTTATGTATATGACAGAAGCTTCCTAAAGACCCTCCTTAGGCCATCCATTTGCCCTTATATTTTGCATAGAGACATTTACAATTGTTCATATATGATCTGGCCATTGATAAATAGTAATTGCTATGAAACTCACTACCTCATTGTAGCTATCTCTATTACTACAACCTAGTTACCTATACGATGTCAGCATAGATAATTTTACCTTTTATATTGCCAGTTTATAGCTCCTTTGCGGGAGCATGCCAAGCTGTATCACTTAGCACATTTGCTATAGTTGTGACAAGTTTCTTGGTGATTGATTGAGCGTGGATTGAGCCCATATTTCTTTATCAACCATATCCAAAACTAGAGAGATCAGTCATACTCTACAAGAATCATCTGGTCGTAAATTCATAAAAGGTAAGCATTCATCCTTTTTTGGGGGATACAAACTAACATTGAGGCTAAAAAACAGTCGTATTCTTCGGCTCATGTACCTTACGAATGAATTTAACAACCCTCCAACTCCCTCCTTTTATTTAAACTAGAGCAATTGCAACAAGAGGGTCCAGTCAACAATGACTCTATCCAATTCATTTTTTTTATAGACCCGATGCTCCACTAAGCTATCGGTCGTTGACACAGTGTTAATTACTTTCGACAGTAGAAGCACAACTTTCATTTGGACCATTTGGTCCACCTAGTGTTCCAATGCCCAAACTATCAAGGTCTCCTTGTGAGTAAATCAAAGGCCATTGCACAACACTTGTTGGCATCAATGAAAACTTTAGTCTGTTAGACACAATGCTCACTAAGAGGGGGGGTAGTGGGGGGGGTGAATCAGTGAGCTAAGGCTTCAACTCAATTTCAACGTCTTTTTCTACCAATCTTATCATGCCCGCAGCCATCTCTGTCATCAATTTTGCTTGTCTATTGTCATGTCACCATCTCCTTGTCATCTTTGCACCAACATCTTTGTCTTGCCCAAATCATCTTCAAATGACCACAGAATGGGTCATTTGACTCTCTAGATGTTCCATTCTTGTCATGCTTGTTTGTCAATGTCATTATGCATGTCCTTAGTCATATCTGTCCTTCATGTCTTGTTCCAATTACACCTTGCCATGTCATCATGCTTAGACACCTCTTCGAATCTTTGTTTGTTATTTATTGTTTCAATGAAATAATCAATTAAAACTTCTTCTAAACATTGCATCTCTCCAATAGTAAGACGTGTCTCTTCAAAACTATGTCTTAATTCTTTTTATTAAATTTTTGTTTATTTTTCTAAATACAGTCCTGTAGCTTCTTATTTAATAAACTCTGTTTATTATTGTTCACTAACTTTGCAGGTCCATCTTTTGCATATATGACCATCATAATGCAAACTGAAAGTATGCCTGGATAGCCACCTCAACAAGGATTGGATCCATGTCACCTTTTGAACTTTTTGATACACACGCATTATCTGGAGATCATTTGAAAATAGGCTTCCAAAATGTTTAATTTAGCACTTAGACAAAAGTGTTTTAAACTTGTAAAAACAATTTTTCTTCTACTTTGGCAGATTGATTTCTCCCTCATGTGATCACCATAAGGAAACCTACAAGCATGGCTAGATAGCCATTTCAATAATGAACAATACCATATCACAAGATATATATGTTGACACACACACAACCTCTAGAAACCATTTCAAAATAGCTTCTCAACCTCTTTTGAACATCAAAACATATTTCTTCCCATTTTGGCAGACTCCTATTTCACACATGTGAACACTCTATGGAGACCTGAAGTCAGGAGCAGATGGACAACTTACCAAAGAATGGATCCATGACATTTGATAAATTTACTTGCACAAATACAACCCTTGGCAGGCATTTCCAATTGACCTCTCAAACTCCTATTTTTAACACTTAGTCAATTTTCTTTTGTTCTCATTATGCAAAATATTATTTTTCCTATTTTTGGCAGATTTATTTTTGCATATGAGACCATCAGAAGACAACTGAAGGTATGGATGGATATTCAGTTCAGCAAGGAACATGACTATGCTACCTGATGAATTTTATCATCAAAATAACTCCTCTTTGTGGGCATTTCAAAATCCCTTTTCAATTTCTTGAATCTAACACAGCCAATTTTCTTGTGTTCTTAAAATGCAAAATAATATTTTTCTTACTTTTGGTAGATTTATATCTTTGTCAGAAAAGACTCCACCTGATAACTGATACCATGGTTAGATGCACCTATCAACAAGATATATCCTAACACTTTCATATTATTTTTATCATCATCCTATGAGATAGGGAGGGCATTTCCCTGAGGCCACCGAGGAAGTTTTGTTAGTACTGGAATAGTGCAAAATAGCCTGAAACTCTATTTTGGCAGACCATTATCTTTGTCATCAAACATGTTCTTTGATAAATGAGACCATGGTGAGATAGCCTCTTTTACAAGCTGTAGGATGATAGCTTCAGATAATTTTTATCATACGCCTATAAGGTATGACAAGAATTTTCCCAAGGCCACATGAGCCAGTTTTTCCAAGAGAATTTTCTTAGTCTGGTCCAATCTGCCTAAAACACTGTTTTGGCAGGTTCATAACTTCTTACTCAGCTACTTCCAAGACAGTATGAAGACATGATCAGGTCAGAAAAATATCAATCTACAAGACCCCCATATGGTGCGGGTATTTTCTTTAACACACAATTTGTAGTGGTCATTTTCTTAAGGCTACCTGAGCCAGTTTTCCAACACTTAGTCATTTTCAGGACTTTCTCCAAAATTATTCTGAAACCTCATTTTGGAAGATTCAACTTATTCTTCAAACATGATTAAGTAGAAATAATACCATGGTTAGGTAGATAACCCAACACACTACAAGACCACCATGTGATTTGGGCATTTACTCTAACCCATAATTTAGGGTGGGCATCTTTTTTAGGCTACTTAGCCATATTTGCTTACTCTGGCATAAACCCCCGTTTTGGCAGTTCCATAACTTCTCCCTCAGGAACTTTCAGGACAAAATGAAGACATGGTTAGGTAGGCAAAACAACAATCTACAGGACCCCCATGTGGTGCAGGAATTTATATTCTCCTATAAATTATGGCGTGCATTTCCCTAAGGCAATTTTTACTAATTTCCCCATAATTACTCATTTTCCTGTTTTTCACCAAATTACCATATTTTTCCAAAATGATTGTCATTAATGACAATCCTATTCATCACAGTCTTTGTGATTTTCTTTATAGAAATTGGTATATAATATACTGCATTTATAAATAAACTTATATCTAATGTATTTGACAAGTTACTGTTTGGTATGATGTAGGTAAGACAATTACTTGTCACTACAAGGATTTTTCACTATGAATGAAAATGCAAGGAAGTTTGCTCAGTTTAGAGTGACATTAGAGGTGAGGGGAGATGTAAAATGTTATTTCCCTTGCTCTGATTGTAGGGGCTTGGTAGTAGTTGGTAACAGTATGATAATTTGGGGATTTTGACTAAGTGTTGAAAAACTGCCCTAAAGCAGCTTCCTTATGAAAATGACCACCATAATTAATAAGAAGAAGAAAATGCCCACCATGACCTGACATCCCATATTTTGTTGAAATATCTATCTGACCATGGCCTCGGTTCTCAGAAAAAATCCTTGAAGAAGAAGATACAACTCTCACTGAGTTTACCCTGCCATCATGTCTTTGGTTATACTTGTGTCATTCACTGAACTCCTTTGACATCAATGGCAATCACATTCAACTTGTATCATATATTATATAAATAATTGTAACTTATCAATAATTGTAATAATGTAAAAATGACATTTTGATTATCATGGACTTGTATGATGTCCCAATTTTTGGTTTCTTATTCCTATATAATAAAATCGGTTCTTCATCTATCGTATTCTCTAATGTTACAAAATTTTACGTTATTGATTAAATATATGAATGATGTACATTGTGACTATGAACAAAGGTGTAATCAACGTGCTTACCCATTAGTGCTCTTTTACATAATGTATGAACCGATGTCTTTTTTAGGACATATACACATCGATTCTCTTTACATGATATATGCACCAATGTGTTTCTAATATCAATTATACACCATCTCACTTTATGCATTTTATATGCATCCATTCATGTATAATAAAAAATATGCTCTGATGCACTTACAATAAAAAGTATGCATCGTTGATTTTTTATGTTATACTTACTAGGGCCTATATCAAACAATGTATGCATTAGTGCACCAACATTACAATATAGGAACTGGTGCATTGAAAATATTGAATACACACCAATACATAGTATTGTGTTATATGTATCAATGCATATATTATAAAACACATGTACCGGTGAAAATTATATATCGTAAAGCACCAGAAAAGAAAACCTCCACTACAAACTCAAGCTACATAAAATTTTTCAGTTATGTTGAATATCCTTTATAACCTATGCTACCAATCTGGATACCTATCATCATCTTCATCATTATCATC
>LPNX010731669.1:496596-546596 GCA_001517045.1 Pseudotsuga menziesii | reverse complement strand
CCAATACAAATTATGACAAAATCCTAGTTAAATTAAATTAAACTACACTAAATTAAAAACATAGAATTGTTTAACTATAATTAATTTAAAATGCAACAAAATATAAAATCCCAAAATAAACTAAACAAAAGATAAATATGCAAAATAAAAAAACAAAACAAAACACTAAATATAAAATATGCAAATAAACAAACAAAAAAACATAGAATTCGAAAACACCCGCACACTAGCTCATTAGCATTCAAAAAAACCCCTGCAGGATCTGCTCTGGCTCCCATTTGGGGGTTTTCTATTTTGAACTTTCACTGAAGGATCTGGAACATGCTATGATGTTTTTTTACAAGAAGGGTAGGTAAAGGAATTTTCCTATTAGTGCATCATCCACTCCCTTCGCATGTGAGCCCATGCTTCCAGAACCACCTTCCCCACCTCTAGAATGGCAGCAATGTTTAGACCTTCAGGTTCGTTTCCTTCTATGTTTTTCTTGATTACCTATTGTGTTTTTATTTTATTCATGGTTTTTTTCGTTGTTGTGGATGTGGTGGAGATGAAATGGTTCAAATATCCTTGCAAGCATGAAGCACGAGTTGTCCAGGCGAACTTGGGAAATTCAATGTGAGAAATAAAACCAACAGTTATCGAGGAAAAGGAAGAAGGGAATGAGATATTTTAATGCTACCATGCCTATGTTTTCTTATTGTCATTTCACCTTTGGGGGGTAATTGATCACTATAAGCTATATGATTGCAGGGTATGCTCTGAATGGGAAAGATGAAGAGGCTATCAAGATGTGTTGGCAAGCGTTGATGATGGGGATGAGGTCAAATGATTTTACTTTCTCGACGTTGATTCTGATTTATGAAAACATCATGGCTTATGATCAGGGTAAGCAAATTCATATCCTCACCATAAAATATGGATTTGATTCATATAATTTTGTGGGTATTTATCTAGTTGCATGTCTGCAAAATGTGGGTTTGTTTCTAGTTTTGTTCATTCCTTTTGGGCATCATGTCAAAATTCCCATGAATTGATAGTTCAAAGATATATTGTGAATGTTTTTAATAGGATATGTAAGTGGCTATTGTGTTAATTACAATACAATAATTGGTTCTTTGTGGACTCGAAAATCCAATTCTCTTAGGTGCCAAGATAACTCCATGCCATGTTTTTTCTTTAAAGGGCCATCAGGTATTCTATTTGAGAGGAATCTATGTTGTTTGTTACCATTTCAGAAACCATTTCAAAAACAAGGCTGTAACAGCCCTATATCAACACACTTCCACCTGCTGCCTATAGTCTGCAATAAACTGCAAACTCTCAAACTTTAACAGCCCTCCCTACCTGCAACCACAGTAAACACCGAACTAAATCAAAGGTTAACTATTAGTTGGATGGTGATATTGTTTAAGAGAGGTAAATAAAGCCTAAAAATTTAAATTATTTGCATAGCTACAAGTCTGGAACATACATTTGGTGGTTGTCCTATATTTCTAAGAATAGTGCCCAAGGTTTGGAGTGGTGTGGTTTACATTGAATGCAAAACTAAAACTCTTATACAACTTACATTAGTAACCTCCATTGCTGCTATAAAATTGTCATAATTAGAACTATCATACTATATTATTGTTGCTATATTTATGTGAGTCCTCATACTTGAATGGAATTTTATTGGTTGGTTAAATACTGCAATTGAATTGTATATGGTTACACGGCTAATGATCTCTTGTATGCTAAAGTGTTTCTGGATGACCTTGCTACTAATTCCATATATCTTGAATTGAATACATTGACTTGATATCATTTACATTTGCATATATAAGCAATAAATCAACTTAGTATGTCTTCTTCTTTCATAGAAGTGATTGACTGAAAGGAACTGGTCACTAATACAATTGTGTAGAAAATATAGTTGTTTGTCCTTGTAATTAAATAGAAAGAAGGTTCCCTGCAACCAAATGCATTTTCCATGGCACTAGAGTCCATGGATAAGTTGCCGGAAAGACCATAATAGGTGTCGTGCCATGAACATTTTGGTATAGAAATGTGTGGTAGAGACTAGAAATGTGTTACCAGTTACCACTACCAGCCATAAAGATGGGTCCAATGGAAACCTGTTTCCCCGTATCGTGTAACTGAGGTCCACAACCGTAAATGAAATTGATTTAACTTCATTGCAATTAAATTTGTGGCACTGCTGTGAACTTCCTTAGCCATTATTTGACTAGAATTCAATAAACCCTTTTTCAAAGCTAATATTAAATGTCAAACTAGAAGCAAGGGAATACTCATTGTAAAGGGCAATGTGCAGTAATAGGAAGAAGATAGAGATTACCAAGAAAGGACAGACCAAGGAATCTTATAATTAAATGAAAAATATGTTAGGAGAGAAACCAACCTTAGTGAGTTCTGCTTGTGAGTGATCAACTGCAGGAGACATAGATCCAGTAGGGGAAGCATGACCATTTACAACATTATTGATAGCTGGATCTACAGAAGGATCGGGTGTGCTTCCACCATCCTTATTTTTTTTCAGTTTCCATAAGCTCCACCTCCTCCTCTTCTATCAATTGAACCATAAGAGGTTAGAATACACAGATATGCCTACAAATTCATACATCTCAAATGCAGTGGCTTACTAATATAAATGCCTTCATAACAACCAATCGAAATATCTAATTGTGGTAAAAAACAACCAGAAGTTGTGAAGATAATTATTATACTATTGTTTAGTACTCTTATTTGATGCTTATGGATGGTTGATTGGATGTATTTGATACTTGATTCTTAGTAAATGGATATCATCTTCAATTGTCTCTTGATAATAAATTATAATCGGGTAAGACCTTTCTCTATTATATTGGCTGCTTGTCATTGAAAAGTTTAATAGTGTGCATGTTTCTCAAATTTGGTTGTGTTGATCTTAACCCTTGTTATGTCACCGCAAGCAGTGATATATATGGATGGGTTATGTCTATTAATCCAACCAACCCTACATTGTTTAATTTTTTGTGGTTGTAAAGTTTTTTAAAATTTTTAAAATTTTATATTAAATAGAATTATTTTAAAAGTATTTATTTGATTGTTGTTTGGGCTATATTTCAGTGACGCGGGTTTTGATATCGGCTCCTCTAGCGTTGGAGGTGTATCAGACATCATAGGTGTTAGCTGGATGTACTGCAATTCAATTAAACCCTGAGTACGGTTGTCAGATTTTCTTTCATAATGGCAACTTTTTGGAGTTTGAAGCCCGAATGTTCTATAGCAAATTGTTTTGGTTTTCTCATAGTGGTTTTGAGGCTACTCAGCAGAGATTTGTAGCAATTGTGGAACGTTAGAGTTTGTCTTGAGTTGTACATGCATAGTTGCTTTGAGTAATTAGTGAGACATCGACCCCGGCCATATAATTCTTTGTATAAACTAACGAAATTCCATTGCATGCATCAATTATTGCAAATTCTAAATGTAGGAAAGCATTGCAATAGAAGAACACAATATTCCCTCTGCGGTTTGTCGTTTCTTGTGTCCAAGATGGCGTAATTTTCTACCAGGAGGAAAAGAAGCAGCAATGAGGGCTACCTTGGAGTGCTTCCTAAGAAGAAACCCAAGCCTGAACCTGAGGAGAACAAATTCATGTTCAAGGTTTTGCTTCTTAATGGTTTGAATTTAACTCTGTAATTGGAGGATGTCGTTGAAAAGATGTCGATCGCCGAGTTTGTAAGGACTGTTAGGAGAAAAGATGAGAAATAAATAATAGAAAAAGGGGTCAAGAAATATCCACTGGGTTCCCCAAGTCTATGTGGAAGATGAAATGGGAGAATGAATAAAGATAACATCATATGCAATGATTCTCACAACAAGCCCATGCTCATAGCTCTACAAGTTCATCCCTGAACTTCCTCCCCTAAAATTTTATATTAAATAGAATTATTTTAATATTATTTATTTGATTGTTGATTGGGCTATATTTCAGTAACGTAGGTTTTGATATCGGCTCCTCTAGCATTGGCGGCATATCAGATGTCATAGGTGTCAGCTAGATGTACTACAATTCAATTAAACCCTAAGTACGGTTGTTAGTTTTTCTTGGATAATGGCAACTTTTTGGAGTTTGAAGCCGAAATGTTGTATAGCAAGCTATTTTTGTTTGCTCATAGTGGTTTTGAGGCTACTAAGTGGATATTTGTAGCAATTGTGGAATGTCAGAGCTTGTCTTGAGTTTTACATGCATAATTGCTTTGAGTAATTAGTGAGACAACAAACCCAGCCATATAATTCTTTGTACAAACTAATGAAATCCCGTTAAATGCATCAATTCTTTCAAATTCTAAGTGTAGGAAAGCCTTGTGATAGAAGAACACAATATTCCCTCTACAGTTTGTCATTTCTTGTGTCCAAGATGGCATAATCTTCTACTAGGAGGAAAAGAAGCAGTAATGAGGGCTACCTTAGAGTGCTTCCTAAGAAGAAACCCAAGCCTGAACCTGAGGAGAACAAATTCATGTTTAGGGTTTTTCTTCTTAATGGTTTGAATTTAACTCTGCAGTTGGAGGATGTCGTTGAAAAGATGTCGATCGCCGAGTTTGTAAGGACTGTTAGGAGAAAATATGAGAAATAAATAATAGAAAAGGGGACAAGAAATATCCATTGGGGTCCCCAAGTCTATGTGGAAGATGCAATGGGAGATAGAATAATGATGGAAACATTATATACAATGATTCTCACAACAAGCCCATGCTCGTAGCTCTGCAGGTTCATCCCTGAACTTCCTCCCCTAAACTGTTTCTTTAGTTTTTTTATAAGTCAACAAAAATGTATTTGTATGTGCGCTACAAAAGCATTCCACGAGCTCCTCAAAGTGCATTCTATTAGAACAAATATTTCCATATCTAAATATTATTTACTGGAAAGTTTTTTTTTTTTAATAACTAGGGGAATCGACAACTAGAGTTGGGTTGGTACTCACAGGACATGGGGTCCAGGGATCCATTCCTACTACCACTATACCCCTAGGTTTCCCACACCCACTGCAAGACATGGGACACAGGTAAACCCGGGTGGGATTTGATCTCGTGACCTCCAATTTACAACACGTGACTTCATAACAACTGAACCGCCAATGAGCCACACCCGTGCGGGCTATTATTTACTAGGAAGTTAACATTTCATAGATAAAAAAGATTTATCCAGAGTATTTAGTGACATTTTATTCATATAGTAAGACAACATGACTCTTTCCTCTGTTTTTTGTTTTATATTGTTTGACAGGATGGTGGTATTAACAGTCTCCACACATTTCCAGTAAAAACCTATTTATATGTGTATTTAATATATTTATGTCTTAAACTTTAAAATTTGTGTGTTGTTTTCGTTTTAATACAATGGTTAAAGAAATATTGTCGAATACAAACACAAGTTTCCACATCAGTGAGGCAACGGTGTTGTAATATAGCATTTAAATGCAAGTTGATATTCTGGTGGAAAATGTGTGCTAGATAGATTGATTGTTGATTTCCTTCACGGGACATGTGGAATGTGACTCCAGAACCACATCTCTTGGTGGAATTACCCCAAGAACACACTTTCTAGACACCATTAGCTGATTTAATTGTATGCCCATTTTTTATTTCATAGAGTATTTTGATATTTTCCATGCCTAGAAAAATGTCCACTTGTGTATAGGTCTAGGAATGGATTATTTATTTAATTTATAAATTTAATTTCCAGCAAACACAATGGTTTTCCATTTATTAGGACAACTCTTTGCAAGCATTATGGGCCAATGGACCTGGCGAAAGGTGATTGATAAGTTAAGGGTTCTTGCATTGCCTACATTCTCCCTAGGCATTAATATTTTATATGACTTGCTTGTACCTGTCGTATGATATAACTTTTCTATTTTCATTTCTAGCCTCTTCATCATGCTTCCTATCCAATGTTTGTATAAAAACTCCAATGTTTGTATAGAAACATAAGAATATCAGACTTAATTGTCTTTGTTGTGTTATTGTTGTACCATTCCCTGCTTTTATCACTCTTATGTTCTCTCTGTGCTTTGCCCACCTTTGTTTTTTAACCACTTTCCCTCTATCAAAACTGTTTGTTTTCATCTTTTGGATCCATTTATTCATCATTTCTTTAAATTACTATTCAAAATTGTGTTTTATTTTTCATTTTCTACCAAAATATTGTATTTTTTTGTTCCCGTTTATTTTCTACCAAACCAAAATATCGCACGAGAAGCCTTTTTTGGGTGGAAATGGAGGTGCTTTTCCAGTCGTCCAAGCTTCTTCCAACCTTCTCATGGGGAAGAGGAGTCTCAATTTTTAAAACCTAGTAAGAGAAATTATCCTTTATCCTCCATCTCTGAAGCTACCATTTGTAATTATATTACAAGTGTATTATGATAGATTTCTTGGTTTGGCATGGGAAGCTTTGTTGGGGTTGGAACAGAGGTATATTTCCATTCTATAGCATTTGTCTTGTATTAATAATTTTTAGGAATTATGGTGACATTTCCACCTCCTGGCTCTTGCTTGACAAATATCTAATGTCTAGCTTAGGATTTTCGTAATGAAGATTTCTAAAGTGGATCTAGTTATTAAGGAGAAAATTGGGTTTGAATCATTCAACCCTATCTACTCTTTAATCACTAAATCCTCCATGAGATCCTCAATCGACCCCATCTTCCTAACTTGGATTTGTTAGGCATTAATCACAACTTTTATGCCATTTTAAATCTTAATTCATCTTTCATTTTCTGTTTTATAAGATCTGAAAATTTTTGTCATTTACATGTATTAAACTCATCCCTAAAACATCAAATTGCATGGTAGGTTTGCCCCAGTTTGTGGCTCGGAATTACCTTATGGAAATTTGCTTTGTAGCGCTGATTAAATCTGGTCTAAAACATAATTAAAAGGTCCATGAGACTGCACATCAATCACAATCACTTATTGAAGATCCAAAACCGTGGAAAGGAATGTGCCTTTCCACGGTTTTTAATTTTTTTTAAACCTCCAGGTTTCGTCGCAATGTCGCCGAACTTTCATCGCGGGTATTACAAAACTGTTGAAACCCCCGGTGGATTTGCACAAATACCATTGCTATAGCGACGCAGTTTCATGGAAAAATTACTATTCAACTTGCAGATTTCATCAATAGAGATTGGTTTTCCACGGTTTTGCGTGGAATAAATTTATGTTCAAATTCCAGAATTTGTCGATAGAGAGACAAACATTCGTCGAAACCGTTCCACAGTTTTTCGTGGAACCAAAATTTTACCTAGTAGGTTTCGGCCATATTTTCATCATTATAGGGATGATGATTTTATCGATAGAGCGACGAAACGTAGAAAATGACTTAAAAAAATCAATTTCAAGGCCACCATGTAGAAGACATGTGGCAACCATTTTTCGTATCTATATCGACGGCTTATAAAGTTCGTCGTTATAGCGACGAAATAAGTGCCACGAAACATCACAACCATTATTGTCATAATTGAGACAACTAAATGTGGAAATAGAAACAAAAAACCATCGTAAATTTTCTCATATGTATTAGTGGTTATGGAGTGATCACATTTTCACTATAGTCAACACGTGGCCTACACTAGCTAGCATGCCTAGTTCACAGTCCTAAGACATGACCACACATCCTAAACATGATTACCACTAAATTCTTATTTAACACATTGTTGTTGAAATATGCAATGCCAACATGGAAACACTCATTCTATATTTTTCTAAAATTCAATTATATTCATATCAAGTTAAGCTGAATTATTTCCACATGATTTTTGGCAAATAATTGTCCTTTTCATTGCACTTTTTTATTTTTCTAAGAATCTTTAAGTTAGATTAAATATTCTCTAATTATGGGGCAGTGACTGATAAAAGAGGCATTCTCCATTTTGATCTATTATATGTACTTACAATTACTTTGTGGTATCCAATCCTCTTTATTGAATATTGTTGTTTCAAGACATCATATCTTTGGTTGATTATTTGCACAACTCTAGTTCATGTTTGTTGATGATTGTTGCCATTACTAAAACTTCATAGCTTCTACCCATAATTTTAGGTATTGTATAGTTTGTGGTTTCTCCTAAATTTACTCCTGGGATCTAGATAACCTTGTGGAAAATACTTAGCTAACCTTCCTCCCTAATAAGAGACTAAAGAGACACAAGTACAAGTTGTGGGGATGTAAAGAGGAACATGCATATAAAAATGTTTAAATAGCCACAAAGATAAATAATAGATGAAATCAACACTAGTATACTTTTGCACATAGATGACAGTCTACAGACTCTAGTTTACAGTTTTGTGCTCTTAGGGCAGATTACAGGTTTTGGTCGAAAGGGCAGTTTTACTTCAAACAGAACAGAGAATGATCTAGTTTTTTGTATGGATGTAATGAAACAACAAACTAAAGGTACTTATGAAATTGGCCCCATGTGAAAAATACTTTCTAGAATTTTAATTAGGGAGTAGCAAGAGGGGTTGATTAGGGATTATAAGGCTTCCATGAATTCTAGAAAGGCTTATTATTAAATACCAGTAGATCATGCTTATTATTAAATACACCATGAACTTAGTTGTTATTGAACCAGAAACCATCACAGACACGCACACTTTTTTTAATAAAGATGTACACTCGTATTTATTTCATGCATGTAGAATAATGAAATAGGATTTCAAAGTTCAACCAATTATTTTAGAAGAATAATAAAGATGTTTCTCATACACAACACTTGTTTTTATTCTATGCATCTATAATACAGTAATAGATTTCAAACTATTCATTCATGAATTAAAATGAGTAAAAAATGGGAAGATTTCAAACTATTCATTCATGAATAAAAATGAGTCAGAAATGGGAAGATTTCAATTTATTCATTCATGAATTAAAATGAGTCAAACTATTCTTAATGCAATGATGCATGTTTATAAATGGTTTTGCATTATCAATATAACATTATCAGACATCTATATAACATTATGACATTATCAGACATCGAATGGTGAATGGAATGTACTTACCTCACCACCGCGAAGCCTCCTGCACCATTACCACGCAGCCTCCAACACCAAAGTGAATCCTCTAGTACCACCACCATGAAGTTGTGAAGCACCATAGACAAATGCCCACATAAGGAATCCAACACTCCTCCTTTCCCATAGACATACCGCGAAGCTGTGAAGCACCACATACAGACCAATGCTCCTCCTTTCCCACAAATGGATGCCAACAGACAAACACCCATAGATGGATGCTAGCAAGGCCACACATAGACAGTCCTAACAAGGACACAGACAGATAGACTGTGAAGCCTCTCCTCCTTCTCGCCCATAGACAAACCACAAAGCACCAGACAAGACTGCCACACAGACAGGTGAGGCCCTAACACACATAGACAGGCGAGGCCCGCAGACAGGTAGGGGAAAAATCGTAAACACACACAGATAGGTGAGGCCTGCAGACAGATAGGGGAAAAATTGTAAAAGACAAAACTATAAACAATTGCGTCGGTTAAAATATATATAACTTTTTTCAGCCAAAAACATCTTTCGGTCGAACAAATGTTTGGTCGAAAAAATATTTCGGCCAAACAATATTTCGGCCGAAAAAATTTTTGAACGAAAAAGTATCTGCTGAACATTATTTTTTCGGTAATCCTTACAAATCCTGCATAACGAGGTTCCCTGTTAGTTTTAACATTCAGCCGAAATAATATTTTGGACAAAAGTTTTTTTTATTTGTTCGGCCAAAAGTGTTTTAAATACGGATTCTGAAAGTTGATTCTCACAAAATAGACACCCAGGTTCATGATTTCACCCTTAGTTAGTAGGCACATTTGAGATTTCTTCACACATGGGTAGACTCCAATGGATAGACAAATGACTTCAAGGCAATTGCCCAAGATTTATGTGGTAACTCCACTACTTCTAGTGTGTTACTATAAGAAACTATTCTCAACCTGGAAGATCTAATACCATATTAGAATTTTCTCAATGGATCTAAAATTAATGTAATATTCACTTAGAATTGCAATAGAGGTTAGTAGAGAATATAAGCAATAATAATAAAAAACATAAGAGAGAGAACTCATTTGATGTAAAACCATCTTATGTGTTATTCATCAATATCAATACAATATATAATACATCTCAAGAGAGAAAATATAGTTCCTTGGAGGCAATTTGAATAGCTCATAATAAAGTAGGCTTAGATGTTACTAATTCCCCAAATCTAGATGTGCGTCAACCCAAATCATAGCTAGAGGTCACGAATGGGAAAGGTGAGCCTTGGTAGGCCAGGAGTGACATAAAATCAACTAGTGAGGGTATTTTAAGAGAAAAATATGGAAGTGGTTGAGGCTAAAAAGTGGCAATCTTGCCCAAATCAACCTAGTAGATCTAATTCATCCTAATCCAAGAGAAAAGTAGTATAAAGTCACATAAACTCGAAAAGCATGGACAAACGCAGGAATAAAGTAAGAAGTGCACTCTAGATAGTAAAGCAGGAATAAAGAAATAATTTCACTCTAGATAGTAAAGGGGAGAAAAAGCATGAATGAGGGTGTTATAATAGTTGAATATGGTAAAAAATTGACAAATGTGGGTCTAGGATACTAGACTATGCACTAAAAAGCCTAAATACATTAAATAACTTATCTAAACACTTAGGAACTTTAACTAAAGTGTTTTATCCTATGGTCTATATGGAATTATGTTCCAACAAGACATGAACAAGTCTCATCTAGTATGTGGACTAAACCCTTGATAGGATGTGTGGCTACCCTCAAATCAAGAACCACTTACACAACTGCGTTGACGTAAGGGTTGTTGAGGTCTTAGGGATAACACTAAAATACTGGTCGAGATATGACACTAAAATACTAGTCGGTATATGGAAACTAAGAAAATAAAATTTTCAAACTCTATAAGTTAGTTAAATTATATAGTAAGCACTTTAGATTTATAAGGTGGTATATGTATGTAAATTTTAAGTGGATGGATCAACTTACATCAGTCATGTCAAAGTCGATGTTGATGTCGATGTCGATGTCATTGTCATCCAAATCTGGTTGTGTAAAACCCTTAGGACCTAGTCGATTCGATGTTCCCTCACTAGGATGAAATTGATCAAGTGCCTCCTACTCATGTCTCCACATGATAGGATCCTCGGTGCCTTGATGTACATCCCCCTATGTAGTGTGACATCATGCATGTAATTAGAAAACTAATAATAAAGATGAACATGATAAATTGACTTATTTCTTTATTTATACAAAACACATGTCTTATGATTAGGTTGGCCAGAAAGGGAACGCCAATTTTATGGGGAACTCTCTCTGATCGAACAATACCCACTACGAATAAACCAGGGTCACAAAGAATCTAGTCAAAGTGAAGGGCCAGTTGGTCCTGGTCCTGAGCTAGCATGGCCCGCTGGTAAGGTCTCTTGGCGAGATATCCTAGTCCTCCTTATATCATGGAATTTATCTTATATATTATATGTTCTCATTACTACATCAAGTATTGCATCTGATTGTTCTTACTAGCAAATGTTGAGGCTTTCCAATTTTCCTACTCTAGGTTAACTTTTAAGTTGCAGTTTTCCTTCTTGAAGGATGTATCCATATATTTCTACATCCCACAAAATCCCTTTGGTGGTTGATTATAATTTTGTTGATAAGCGAGGTGCACTCTACAATTCAAATCAAACAAACTTTACAACATTAATCAATTGAATTTAAAAAAAAAATCATCCTAAATTTAATGTGAACAAAAAATTGGCATAAATAAATAAATGATCACAAATGCATCTTAATCATGGATGTTTTAGTGATAAGTTCTAATTTAGACAAACTTTGCATTTATATCAATGGTTAAATATTATTAATTTTATATCATAATGATTTACATCTCGAAACATTGTAATACATCCTATGAAATTCAATAGAATTAATTTCCATCATAACTAAATGGGTATACAACACTTATTTACTAACTTTTTATCATGATTATGATAATGTTTTAATTAAGACTATATATGTTTTAATTTACAACATATGATATGCTACAAATTTACTAACAATAGTCAATAATTAGAGAAATAATTAATTTCACAAAGAGCAATTGTTTTACTAAGAAATACATGGCATAAAGGACCAATTAAAAGTGGCATGGCTTTATATTTAATAAATTGTATTTTAGAAGAATATTTAAGGTGGAAAAGATAAATCAATTAAGCCTATATATGTTTTAATTTACAACATATGATATGCTACAAATTTACTAACAATAGTCAATAATTAGAAAAAGAATTAATTTCACAAAGAGTAATTGTTTTACTAAGAAATACATGGCATAAAGAACCAATTAAAAGTGGCATGGCTTTATATTTAATAAATTGTATTTTAGAAGAACATTTAAGATGGAAAAGATAAATCGTTACACCTTTTTAGTGTCCTCTTTTTAGTGTACTTGAAAGCTAAAGTTCTAAATGTTGTTTATCATAATGAATGAAATGTTGTTGGCCTAAATGAGGTGTCAAGAATTCTAAATGTTTCCTATTATAATGAATCAAATTTTGTTTACCCCACTAAGGTGTCAAGAATTCTAAATGTTGCTTATTATAATGAATCAAATTTTGTTTACCCAACTGAGGTGTCAAGAATTCTAAATGTTGCTTACCAAATGAGGTGTCAAGAGAACATGTCATCCATGATATCACCACATCGATGGTGACATAATGGGAGAAGAAAATTAACATGAGGAAAGTATCTCAATATGACAAGAGAGGGTGTTTACATTTAGGTAGAGGTGCGATAATTGTGGGAAATTAACACCAACACAACACACATTATATTGACGAATAACATATAATGGAAATGGTGAAGGTTAGATTATCATGAAATATGTTGGTATACTTATAGGGTAGTGAGGGAAATGTTTTATTTATTTCTATAATTATGTAAGAGACAGTGTGGTTCTCTTCTTGAGAGGTTACACCACCTTATACCAACATCTTGAGGAAAACAAGGTTGAGGAGAGGATTGGAACCAATTTCGTGAACATGATTATTTCTATAATCATGTAAGAGACAATGCGGTTCTTTTATTGAGAGGTTACACCACCTTATACCAACATCTTGAGGAAAACAAGGTTGAGGAGAGGATCAGAACCAATCTCGTGAACATGAGATTTGATATCTAGGGCATAATTTAGAGGAAAATGGCTTCAAGGAGGAATGTAAGGAGGTAAATGTGAAAATTACCAAAAAGATATGAAACCTAAACTCTAATGGAGAAATAGAACTCCTCTATGCACTCACCAATAACTACCATAAGCTTTATGCTTAGTGGATCGATTTTCCTTAGGAACAAGGCCTCAACCACCTCCACCATGCGAAATATGGGCAACATGGATGATAAATTCAATTAGAAAAGGAGGAACACCCACAATTAAAGGCTTGATACAAAATTCAAGAATGTTTTCTAGACATTAAAATATCTCATAGAAGAGTCACATTTTACTATACACTATTATATCTCATAGGAGAGTCACCTGCTACACATGTACGCCATTGTAATTATCTATGAATATGGTTCTCGAATTGTGTTTCTATATCTTTATGATAGAGGTTCTCAAGGCACTACCGAGGTTTTACAATGATGCTCTTGAGGATTTGAAATTGGCGGGTTCTCATCTCCCATGTCATCTACTCAAATATTCCTCATATATGGTTCTTTATTTATGTTGTTATTTCTCTATGATAGATAGGTTCTGAAGACACTATCGAGGGTTCTTATCTTTGAATGTAAGGTTATTTTTTTAAATCACCATGCCCAATTTTGACTTATCTCCCTTGATTTTGGTTATCGCGGTTGTATTATAACATCTTTGAGTTTCTAAAGGTTTTATTGTGATGTGTAAGTCAAATCATCCTCCCCAACACATATGTATCTCATAAATCAACCCCATATGAATATATCAACCACATGTGAATCTCATAAATATATATTCCACATGTAAATCTCGCAAATATATCATCCATTTATAAATCTCATAAATAAATCAACCATATAAATCAAGCAACCATGAGAGATCATATATACCCTGGGAAAACCCTCCAAACATGGAATATGAAAAACCCAACAATTCTTTGAGTATGATAGATAAATTCACGGAGAATGGTTTACAACACAAAAGAAAATTTTTCGATAAGAGATATCACCTCACCAGTAGAGAAGAGAGATCCAATGTAACCCTGCAAAACCAATTGTATGCAACTATATTGAACTTTCCATATGCCTAGCGTATTAATAACAAGCCAAAAACCCTAGAAAGAAGAAGTTAGTGCATATAAGACTCAATAAACACACAGATAGCACCACATAGTGCATTCACAAGGAAGAGCTAACTAGAACTCCATCCATGCAAACTTTAGCACCCTTATTTTCCTGAATTAGCTTTAACTGAATGTTCATTGTCTTAAACTGAAAGTGAACAGACTTGAACTGAATGTTAACTGAATTGAACTGAATAGTAACTTACTTGAACTAAATGTTAACTTCCTTTAAGTGAATGTTAACTGCCTTGAACTGAATTTTAACTTACTTGAACTGAATGTTAACTGACTTGAACTGAATGTTAACTTCACTTGAACTAAATGTTAACTAACTTGAACTGAATTTTAACTGAAGTTAATCTTTAAGTGATTGTTGATAACTTAGTTAACATGATAACTTAAGTGTCATCGATGCTTCAATTTTAATTCCATCCATGCACAAGTTCTATTATTAAATTTTGCATGGATCTCTTTAGCTAACTGATGCATGCTGATTGATGAAGATTAAGCTCTTTTTTACTTAACCGATTACATCAATTAATAGTTCAATTGATGCTTTGACTGAGGAATTGATTAAGGAATTCATATTTTACTTAAGCTTTATAACTTGATTTCACTCAAAAATTTGCATGGGAAATTCTAATTGTATTTCTCTATGATTTATCTCATTATAATTAAACAATTTGTTATAACATTAAAAACCCACTCCATACTTAGGATATAGCTAATTAATCATTTTGATTACATTCCTCTGTACTAGACTAGGTAGTTGGCCTCCATACACCACCCCTTGGTCAACAATTGCCATAAATACCCCAGGACCACCTTATACTTATTTGGATAAGATTCTTCCAAATTTATTGATTTCCCATATTAGTAATTGTTCCTTCCCGCCTTTTCTTCCTTTAGACTATTTTTTATGCTTTTTAGTGGATTAAGGGAATGCTAGTCAACTAGGAAACTGCTATCTTTTGTGGCCAACCCATCCTCCATGATTTTCTCTCCATATTCCATGATTAGTAAGATTTTCCATCACTTGTCACACCTAACTCATTCTTTAGCCAATTCATGAGCTATTGGACTGGTTTGGAATGTGCTTTAGTCACCTTTGGGGGTTTTTTATATTTTAGTAAGCCTACTTTATGATCTAGCCTGAGTTATCTCCTTAGAAAATCAATTTTTCCTCTCAAGGATGTATTATTTATGTACACTATCATTGACTAATAATACATGGAATATTATCCAATTATTCTTCACTTCTCTTGTGTTCAATCTCATTATTATTCTCTTTTTTTTCCTGTGCATCTTTGTATCCAGATCTACTTGCTAAATTTCTACATGGTATTAGAGATTAGGCATCTTAGGATGTCAATATCTACATGCTATTAGAGATAAGGATACCAATCTATCAACACTCTACATCTCTAGGAGCGCATTAAGCATCTAATCTCTCTCTGAAGAAGGTCTTGATTGAGCTTACAAAGTATTTCTTCTATGCTCGTTTTGTTCAGGTTGCAGAGAGCATCTCCAGGAGAGAAACACAAACAAAGCATGGATTTTTCTTTAGATATGATTATGACTCACTTCAAATATCATGAATGGAAATCCAATATTAGTATTCTATTGCGCATTAAGGGTCTCTACAGAGTTTCTATGGATTTAGAGAATGAGCCAAATTTCGTTGTTGAGAAAGCAAAGAGGCATAATTGAATGGATGAATCCTATGGATTTCTTTGTCTCTTAGTTTCTCCAAATCTTCTTTTTAATCTTCATGGATTGGCCACTCCAAATCAAGTATGTACCAAACTTGATTCTCTCCTTGGAGTACAGGATAATATCAGAGGGCATCAATTAGAGAATGAGTTAATCTCATTGAGTCCATGCAGATTTAAATCCATGGAAGGATTCTTCACCAAGTTCAAGTCACTTATTCTTTTTCTCAAGCAATGTGGGATTGAGAAGAAAGAAGATTAATTGATTATTTCCATCCTTTCAAAATTGGGCCCAGAGTACTCATTTTTTGTGTCAATTTTCTATGTTACTAGGCTTGCTATTTTGAATTGGAAAATGCCTTGTTTAAGTAAATTCATTGACTCGCTTACTATAGAGAAAGAAAAAATGGTTCAGATGAGGGATCTTAAAACCTCCAAAATAAAATACCATGATATTGTAGTTCAAGGAAGAAAGAATGAAAATTCAAAAGAAAAACAAAAAGTGAAAGAGAAGAATCCAAAGTTAGATGATGAAAATGTTTTCAATTCTACTGATGAAGGTTCGAATTCCATGAAGAAAGACAAGAAGAAAGGGAGCTCCAAGTGTTCTTATTAAATCCTCAAAGAAAGGTGAACTAGAGAAGCTTGTTGAATCCCTAGAGAACTGTCACAATGCCCAGTCCCAAGGTAATAATAGATATGATTTGAGTGCCAAAGTTAAATACTTTTCTCAATTATATAATCTATATTCATTTTCTGATATACTTGAATCATAAATCTTAGTTCCTTCCTTGGATAAATCACCTATCAGCTCATTAGAGCCATATAATCTATATTCATTTTCTGATATACTTGAATCATAAATCTTAGTTCCTTCCTTGGATAAATCACCTATCAGCTCAGCAGTGCTTGTGTTTTTTCACTAGTTCCCGACTTGTGTTTATACCGCTATTCCTAACTCCATTCAAATTCTTCTAATTATGATTTAGAATTAATTTTTCAGGATGATATTCAGTTATGACATCATCCATACCATTTTCCCATTCATTGAATACTCAGAAGACCATACAAACCTCAAGTTCAGTACTTGATTCCTCCTTGGATCCCTATGCAGTGTCACTTATTTTTGTTGGTTTCAAGTCTTTTTTATTTTTCACTGGTTGGTTATGCATGTCATTAGTCATATTTGGATTTCTTTTACACATGTTTGGATCTGATTTGAACATCTATGGTACATATTTCAAGTCCATATACCATTAATATTTACTCATCCATCTGTTTTACCCAGTTAAACATCACTTTCCTACTATGACCCTGTATACTCATGGAGACACTATGCCTCTAGTTTTTGATGCTACATATGACAATAATTATGATATTTCAGGGTCTCTTAAGCCTCATTTCATAATTGGGAAGGTGATACATCGGTTTGGAAAGAAAATACATGGTCTAGTTCACCATTTTGCAGCTATACAAGGAACTGATTGTATTGAGTTTTTTACTCTTTTGGAAGGAGTATGAACATATATATTTTCCTTTAATAAGTATGTATTCATATCATAATATGTTGGAAGCAATAATCATTCATAGAATGATCCTCCATCATTAGATGATGATATACAAGGAGCGTCTCCACTTATTTTTTGCAGAGACTACATTGATGCTTTAGCGCATTATCATGGAGCTCAGAACTTCTTCACCAAGTTCTTCAACAAGAATTAGTTCAATAATCTTATCCAAGTTAATAAAATCATGAAGTGAATACATGTTTTTCATTTTAGCACCATGCCATTTTTTTACGGAGGATTTTCCCCATGTGGTTTTTCCTCTTTTCTTAGTTTTTTGGAAAAATAAATTGTAAAGGGTGACCATAGCCTTGTTGCTAGGCCCTATATATTTCTGATATTTTTCTAAATATTAAACCATAAATTTAGGATTCATGGGGGGTATTATAACATTAAAAACCCACTCCATACTTAGGATATAATTAATTAATCATTTTGAATAAGTTTCTATGTACTATGTAGTTGGCCTCCATACACCACCACGTGGTCAACACTTGCCATAAATACCCCAAGAGAACCTTATATTTATTATGTATAATATTATACCAACTTTATTGACTATCCATATTAGTAATTGTGCCTCCCTTCCTTTTCTGCCTTTAGACTTTTTTTTTCTGCTTTTCAATGGATAAAGGGAAAGCTAGTCAACTAGGAAATTGCTATCTTTTGTGGCCAACCCATACTCCATTATTTTATCTCCATATTTCATGATCATTATTAATATTTTCCATCACTCATCACACTTCACTCATGCTTTATCCAATTAATGAGCTCTTGGACTGATTTGGAAAGTGATTTAGTCACCTTTGAGGGTTTTTCATATCTTAGTAAGCCTACTTTATGAGCTAGCATGAGTTTCCTCCTTGGAAACTCATTTTTTCCACTCAAGGATGTATTATTTATGTACACTACTATTGACTAATAATATATATAATATTCTCCAATTATTCTTCACTTCTCTTATGTTGAGTCTCATTATTCTTATGTTTATTTTTCATGTGCATCTTTGTAAGAAAAATATTTGTAGTTATATCTACTTGCTGAATTTCTACATAATTAATGCATAGTCCATATATGTATTAATTATATCCATATTATCATATAATACTCAGAATAATTATTCCATACATACAGATGATCATATATATTACCCTGGGACATATATTCATATGCTAAAGTAATTCACTTTTGGGGTAGCTAATCCCTAAAGGAGACTTATAGCACTCAGTAACCATGACTAGTAATATATCACACAGTATAACCACCTCAAATAATGGAGTTCCATAGTATTTATAGAACAAAAGACTTCAATATTGATACAACAAAAGATAATCTCCACAATTGGAGATCCATTCTCATAGGGTACCTTCTATGAGAATACTTGACTTGGTATTACTCACAAGTCTAGTCTTGATATTACTCACAAGAATCAACTTGATATTACTTATAAGATTTATAATACAACATCACCACCTCAATAATATGATTATACATAGGAATTGATATGACTCACAAGTCCGAATTGATATTACTCACAAGTCCATAGAATGACTCCCAATGTTGTACAATAAACACTCCCTCTCAGTGAGGGAGACATTCTCTTATTTACCAGGAATTTTCTTCCATACCAAGATTTATCTCGAAAGTATCTTAACTTCGTCATTGACAATGTTTTGTTCATGAATTTTCAATCTTCTCATCAGTAGTTATGTACTGAAATTGTATTTTTACATGACCATGGATTCAATGAAGTAAAACTTCATCTCAATGTGTTCTATCATAACACATTGGGTTTTTGAGAAAGCTTGAATATTAACACCTAATAACTGTAGGATTCAATTTTTTCACCCTATTAGGAAGCTTCCTAAGCTACACAACTCCTCATCAGGTAGTACTATTTGCAAAACACCTTTTTCTTCTATAGTACTCTCTGACATACACCTTGCTTTTGTAGTACTATCCACAATACACTCAACTTTTGTAGTACTAGCCAAAATAAACATAGCTACTTCCAAGCTATATAATAGGTCTACTATGTATTAAGATACAATAAAGAACCTATTCTAATGTACCTCAAAGGTACTTAAACATATGCTTATCCACAAGCATAAAAAATACAACATGTCTGCTAGGTACGTTAAGAGACCAACCAACTACTTATTCAAAGTAGCATAACCTGGATCCGTTTCAGAATGCAGTTTCTATAAACTAGAAAATATGGATTTCATATCCATCATAAACAACAAATTAAATGTGTAATTATCATGCAAAAAGAAAATCTTATGTTGTCTTTCAATTTTCAACATTTGTTGACCTCAAGAATCATCTTTTACCATCTAAAGGAGAGCTTGCTATTCTTTGTGATGTTTCTCAAGGCATGATCTCTTTCATAGTGATTTCATATCACAGTACCCCACATAGATAATTGTATGGCTATCTAACGTATCCAAGAGGTTTAATTGTTCTTTGACAATTTAGACTATAACTCTTCTAGAGTATCCAATAGTCTCCAATACTTTGACCATGTCTCTGCTCACGTGGATTCTCTCCACAAGGTATCATATCCCTTGGCTACATGTACCATGACTAACTAGGTTCAATACTTTTAACTGTTGCTTCCTATTAAGATACATCAATACTCCTCTTCAACTAGAGGATTATTTATACTATACCAAGCTTGTTCTTGACAGAGTCTTAGTAAATATGTTGGCAATTCTGCTCATCCGTGGATATATATAGGAGTTACAAAAATCCTTTCTTCACCATGTCTCGGATATAACTAACTAGGAACTTTGTAAAGTTTTATTTCTTTACAATATGATCTATTGAGAAACATCTTTGATGTGATATTTCTCTATTATTGTACTAGTTAGAATCCATATATCCGTGAAACTTACTTTCATTGACTAAGGAATGTCTAAATCCACAGACAATTGTACCAAGTAGGTAACACAACACATGTTTTTTGTACATGTCTATGTACTGAGTGTAAAACATATAACTATTCCTGGGACTTGCATAAATATATATAACATCTATGAGATCCTACAAATATAAACAAGAATGAGATTTATCTTTATGTTTGTGACATGGATTTATAATCCATTGTTCTTGAATCCTTTCAGGGAATCTACTAAACATTTTCTCAATAGAAGAAAATCTTATCTAATGACTATTACACATCCAAACTTAAGAATCATTCAAGATTCTTACATATATATTCCTTTTGAATATGAGTACCATATGTGGTTTCTATACACCATGAGGTTAATTTAACCAGTTCCACTATTTTTTTTTCATGAGCTAGCAAATCTAGCTTCTCCCTCTCAACATTAGGATGTGAGAATCATAAATTTGAGTCCCCCATCACAGAGAGTCATACTCCTCTATATCTAACACATATATGAATATAATTAAGGTAAATGCATTACCTTCAAGATTATTTACATTTCTCCGAATAGAATTAGGGCTTCTATTTTGTCTTCTTCTTAAGAAACATAGGAACCTCCCAATTTGCTCTCTTTCAATATCAACCATCCAAATGAATCCACGTCATTCTCTTCTTGTAGGTTAAGGAATATGTTTTTCCCTGCATGAAAAATTATTAAAATGATTAATAATCTTACATAACCAAGAAATTTAATCACATGAAAACTTTCAACATATTGACAATGGTTCACACAGTTATGTACATAGAATAAATCAATGTTTTGACATAACCCAATTAATATCTTATGTGATGTTTAACAACCCTATATTAGTCCCATATCAGTTCAAAAATTCATATTTTAGGAAGGAAATATGCAACCCCATATTCATATCTCATGAAGCAAGCATGAAGCCCTATATTTGATATATTATGATCAATCATGTAGTGCTATGTTCATAGCTCATGACACAAGCATGAATCCCTCTATCTCATGTCTTATGACATAAATTTTCAGCTTTATATCAATCCTATATAAGTATATATCAGTCCTACATAAGTCTTATATCAATCCTATATTATATGACATAATATGGACTCATGAGATCAACAATATGCTAATAAAAGACAAACAATAATGTATATGGTCAACACAATTCCAAATTCCATGGATACTGATATTTATATGACGGTAATGAAAGATATTAAAAAACCTTTAGATCCAATTTATAACAACATACAACAATTAAAATATAAATTACTTATATTTTATTGATTGTGTGGTCTCCCTCTTTATATCTATACCCTTGCGGAGAATACCAGAGCCCTTCTTTATTCACTTGAATGTGTTAGAATAATCAACCCATAGTTACCTACCTTAGACATTAATTAAATCATTTTTGTCTTATTACCTAGTCTCCTATATTCCACTCTATGCTAGTTGCCTTCTACATGTCATAGAAGTCAACGCTTGCTAAAACTGAGTCATGGAGCACTTGGGAAACCTTTTGGAAATCATATTTAGCATGTCTACTTTATTCCAGATCCTCCAAAGCGCATATCTACTTTTTCTGTAAAGCTACCTGTTTTATTGAGAATTAAGGCAAAAGGGAAAGCTAGACAAGGTGTAGTTGACTTGTTTTTTGCCCACATCATCCTCCATCCTTTTCTCCTAATAAAAGAATGTATGAGTTGTCTTTCCATCCTTTATTAGCTTGCCTACTTGACTTTGCCAATTCATGAGAATCCTAGTGGATTTGGAAACTGCTTTATGCACCTATGGGGGATTTAACTAGATTTGGTAAGCCTACTTTTTTACTATTTCGAATGGTATCCTTATGCATTCGAATATCTCATGTAATTATATATTGTAGCAACCCATTACTTCACAAGTTTGGATATTGTACACTTATTCAATACGAATTAGTGTTATGCTCCAATTTTAGTCTCCTTTGATGTTAATTTTTCATGTTTGATTAGAAATTTTGTGAGTGTAATTGTTCTATCACTTGGGTTCAATTTCCACATGGTATCAGAGCCTTTGTAGATCGATTTATCTCCTTCCATATTGCTATTACAAGTTTGACATATTGACTGGGAGCATATTCTGCTGACTGAAGTGCACAATTTCTGAGCTATGGAACAATCTCAGAAGATCATCTTGACTCCATTTAATTTATTTGAATGGAAAGCTGAGATGGAGATATTGTTGAGAGAGAAATTTATATACAGGGTTACTATGGCAACTGAGGCAAATCCCAATGCAGCTGGAGAGAAAATAAAATGGCGCAACATGAGGGATGAGGCTTGTGGTCTTTTATGTCTAAGCATTTCAAGAGACCTCCTTTTCCATCTTGATGGATTGACATCACCTAATGAAGTGTGGGAGAAGCTTGTAGATATTTTTGGTAAGGCAGATGAGATGAGAGGACATCAAATCGAGAATGAGCTGATCTCCTTGAGTCCCAACAACTTCGAATCCTTGCAACTCTATTTTTCCAAGTTTAAATCCTTTGTTTTGCAGCTAAAACAGTGTGGGATTCAAAATAAGGAGGAGAAACTAGTTTTGGCCATACTCTAGAAGCTTGGCTCTGACTATTCAATGTTTGTTTCGACCTTCCATGCCACCAAGTTGACAGCTCGAGCCTGGAAGATGCCTAAGCTTGCAGAGTTCATGGAATCCCTCACATAGGAACAAGATAAGTTGGTGATGATGGGCACCATCAAACCTTCCAAAGACAAAGCTTTGGTTGCTAGAGATTCAAGGGTGGATTTAAAAAGCAAGAAAAAAGCTAAAAAGCCACTTGAGCAAAAGAGAGACAAGAACAAGTCTTAAGAGGAGCCCCAAGGCTCCAAGAAGAACTTCCAGAAGAAGAAGAACAAAGGAGAAATGAGCAAGTGCGCATATTGCAGTAAGGGCTATCATCCTTAAAGCTCTTGTATGAAGAAGCAAATTGACATGTTGACCCATCTCCTGGAGAAAAATAACATCTCCCTTCCTAATTCCTCAAAGAAGAGGGAAGGATGATCAAATTCAGAGGACATAGAGAGAGTACATGCTTTGGTTGCTGGCACATCAAGCTCACCTAGCTTCATCACAGACTCTGGAGCTTCTAGAAATATGGCTTCAACAAAAGAGGCATTCTCCTCTCTTGACATCTTGAAAGGTCCACCAATAGTTTTTGGATATGACTCTCTCACTGACAGTTTGGGGAAAGGAAGGATTGATCTTGACCATGGTAAGTTCAATAATGTGTTGTATGTTCCAGGTCTTGCCTCTAATCTCTTGTCAGTGTATCATATGACTCACATAGGGTCTCCAAAAAAGGTCATATTCTCCCCTGATGATGTTGAAATCATAGAGATTTTGAATTGTAAAGTCATAGAAAAAGGTGTTGTTGATCACACTTCGAAGGTATACATGTTTTCCCATTTTCTACCCTACTCAAACCCCTCTGCTCTTCTGATTCATGCTAATGAGGCAAGCAATATTTGGCATGAAATATTTGGCCATCTTAACTACAAGTATCTTTTTGATCTGAGTGAAAATGGTCATAAGGTTACCAAAGATCAAGTTTTCCAAGGGAGTCTTTCAAGGTTGTATCCTGGGAAAACACCCAGAGCACAAATTTGAGAGAGCTAGTCATGAGAGAACCTCTGCACCTCTTGAGTTGATCCACAGTGACATTGCTGGTCCATTTCCTCATATGTCCATGAGTCAAGACAAATATGCACTGACATTCATAGATGACTTTTCCATGTATTGTTGGGTTTACTTCCTAAAGCATAAGTTTGAAGTTTTTTCCCTCTTCAAAGTCTTTAAAGCCTTGGTTGAAAACCAGCCTGGAAGGAAACTCAAGATCCTCAGATCTGACAATGGTGGTGAGTATGTCAAGTTTGAGGTCATTCAGTATTGTAAAGATGCAGGTATTCAGATGCAGCATTCGATCCCTTACACACCACAACAAAATGGTGTTGCTGAGAGGAAGAACAGGTGACTGAAGGAGATGGCAACCTGTATGATGGAGGCTAAGACTTTGCCACCAAAGTTTTGGGCCGAAGCTATAAAATGTGTATCCTACATACAGAATAGGGTGCCTCATAAGGAGCTTGATGGTATGACTCCTTTCAAAGCTTGGAGTGGGCACAAGCTAGATGTGACCCATTTCAGGATTTTTTGCTCAAAGGCTTGGGATAGAATTCCAACTGAAAAGAGAAAGGCTTTGGAGCCCCAAATCCAAGAGTGCCTATTTGATGGGTATTCTTAAGATTCAAAAGGGTACAAGCTGATCAACTTGAGCACTAACGAGGCTTTCATTGAAAGAAGTGTTCAGTCCCAAGAAGAACCTTTAGTAGCAGTTGAAGTTGAAGAGTCTTCTTGACCACCAGATCCATTGATTGTAAGTGGAGAGACTAATTAATTTGCTGATTCTGATATGTCTGATAATGATGATTTTATTGCAGATCCTGATAGTCCTACAAGACCAAAATGGGCAGAAAATACCATTCATGCTGCTGGGGAACTAGCTGGAAATCCTAGTGACACTAGGAGGACTAGATCTCAGTTTGAGAGTGCCCTGTGTATGAAAGATCCCTTATTTGATGAGAAGTGCTATCTGATGGTTGAATCAGATACACAGACATATGAAGATGCAGCACATGATCCAAGATGGAAAACAGGCATGAAAGAAGAATTGAGCTCGCTCCAGAAGAACAACACTTGGGAACTGGTTGATCTTCCCCCAGGGAGGAAGCTAGTTCAATGTAAGTGGGTTTTCAAGAATAAGTTTGCTGCTGATGGTTCACCTTTGAAATATAAGGCAATATTGGTAGCCAAGGGCTACTCACAAGTACATGGTATTGACTACAATGAAACCTTTGCACCAGTGGCAAAGATGGACTCCATAAGGCTAGCTTTAGCCATTTCAGCTTCGAAGCAGTGGGAGGTACATCACATGGATGTGAAGTGTGCTTTCATAAACGGATATATCACTGAAGATATTTACATGTAGCAACCTCAAGGGTTTGTTTATAATCCATCTTTTGTCTGTAGGTTAAAGAAATCATTGTATGGGCTCAAGCAAGCCCCTAGGGCTTGGTATGCCAAGATTGATGGCTTTCTGTTGTCATTGAGTTTTGTTCGATGCAAGTCTGATATTAATGTTTATTTGAAGTTGATTCATGGTTCTTTTATGATTATTGTCTTGTATGTGGATGACCTTTTGATTACAGGAAGTTCAAAGAAAGAGATTGCCTCCTTGAAGGATGCAATGAACCATGCATTTTCTATGACTGATTTGGGATTGTTGAGCCAATTCTTGGGTCTCAAAATTGCTCAATCCCAACATGGAATCAGAGTACATCAGTCCAATTATGTCTTAGATTTTATGAACAAGTTAAACATGAAAGATTGCAGGCCAAGCAAGACTCCTTTCCTTTCAGGAGTTAAGCTTGAAGAAGCAGGTTCTTCTCCTATGGTAAATAATACACTGTATAGGCGGTTGATTAGGTGTTTGATTTATATTACACACAATCAACCTGATATATCTTATGCATTTAGTGTGGATTCAAGATACATGGATCATCCTCATGAGATCCATTGGAGAGCATCCAAAAGGATCCTTAACTTTGTTCAAGGAACAAGAAGTCATGGGATCTTCTACAAATCTAAATCTGATCTTGATTTGATTGGGTTTACTGACAGTGATTGGGAAGGTGACAACATAGATCGAAATTCAACATCAGGATATGTTTTCATGCTTGTAGAAGGACCAATCAACTGGTCAAGCAAGAAGCAGAGTTCCATAGCACTCTCATCTACAGAAGCAGAGTACAGAGGAGTTGTAAATGCAGCAACTCAATGTTTGTGGTTGTAGGGAATACTTGAAGAATGTGGCTTCAAATCACAGTTTTCAACTATTATCTACTATGATAATCAGAGCACCATTCAAATCTACAATGATCCAGTTCAAAGACAGTGAACCAAACACATTGAGATCCATATGCACTACATCAAACAGCTTGTGCATGATGGCACCATTCATCTACTCTTCTGTGCATCTTCAGAACAAGTAGCAGACATATTCACCAAAGTTTTTTGTGAGAAGACAATTAGTAATGTCAAATCACTATTAGGTATTGCTGATCATGCTATGAAGCATGATTGATGACAAGGTTTTCAAATTTTGTTTTACTATCCATGTTTAAGGGAGGATTTTTCCACTAGGTTTTTGCCTCTTTCCTTGGTTGAATGGACAAGCAGTATGTAAAGGGTGACTAAGCCTTGTTGCTAGGGCCTATAGTTTTCTGATATTTACTCATAAATTCAGGCTTAAGGGGGGGTGTTAGAATAATCAAGCCATAGTTACCTACCTTAGACATTAATTAAATCATTTTTGTCTTATTACCTAGTCTCCTATATTCCACTCTATGCTAGTTGCCTTCTACATGTCATAGAAGTCAACACTTGCTAAAAATGAGTCATGGAGTGCTTGGAAAACCTCCTGGAAACCATATTTAGCATGTCTACTTTATTCCAGGTCCTCCAAAGCGCATATCTACTTTTTCTGTAAAGCTACTTGTTTTATTGAGAATTAAGGCAAAAGGGAAATCTAGACTAGGTGTAATTGACTTGTTTTTTTCCCACATCATCCTCCATCCTTTTCTCCTAATAAAAGAATGTATAAGTTTTCTTTCCATCCCTTATTAGCTTGCCTACTTTACTTTTCCAATTCATGAGCATCCTAGTGGATTTGGAAACTGCTTTATGCACCTATGGGAGATTTGACTAGATTTAGTAAGCCTACTTTTTTACCATTTCGAATGGCATCCTTATGCATTCAAATCTCTCATGTAATTATATATTGCAGCAGCCTATTACTTCACAAGGTTGGCTATTGTACACTTATTCAATACAGATTAGTGTTATGCTCCAATTTTAGTATCCTTTGATGTTAATTTTGCATGTTTGATTAGCAATTTTGTGAGTTTAATTGTTCTATCACTTGGGTTCAATTTCCACATAATGGAAGAGAATCTTTGTAATGAAAGGATTAATCCCTTTCTTAATTCTTGTCGTGAGGACAATATTATACTCTTTAGTGTACACACCCTTGCTTTGGATGCACCCCTCTTCATGACTCGAGGCCTTCTTTTTGAAAGCATTGGTGAGTGTATCAAAGCACTCCCTTGCACTCTTCAACAGAATGATCATGAAAATGAGATTTTCCTTAACCGAATCAAAGATGATATGCATGAACTTTGATTGATTCTTATTGAAGTTGATTCTCCCTTCATTGGTGGTAGGATCCTCTACCATAGTGGTCACGAATGAATCAATATCATGCTCTTCAAAATATTCAACACCCTCTCTTTCCATGTGTTGAATTTTGATGTGCCTTCAAGTTGGTCTTTTGATCAAACGAATATTGATGTCATGGACGCAATATATTTCTCAACACCTCAAGATCTACATAGGATTATCTTGTTGCACAAGACTAATCTCTTTCATGCCCTATGCTCTGATATCATGTTGATATTTTGAGCAAAATCATAGAAGCTTGAACTTTAAAAATTTTATCAATCAATTTCAGCACATATGTATCTCGTTAATCAACCACATATGAATAAATTAGCCACATGTGAATTTCATAAATATATCAACCACATGTAAATATCAGCTATATATAAATCTCATAAATAAATCGGCCACATAAATCAACTCCATAAATCAGCCATATAAATCAATCAACCATGAGAGACAAGATACACCCTGACAAAACCCTCCAAACATGGAGGATGAAAAACCCAACAATTATTTTAGTATGATAGATAGATTTGCAGATAATGGTTTACAACACATAAGCAGATTGCCTGATAAGAGATATCACCTCAGCAGTAGATAAGAGAGATCCATTGTAGCTATGAAAAAATAACTGTATGCAACAATATTGAAGTTGCCATATTCATAGCATATTAATAACAAGCTAGAAAACCTATCATGCATAAGGTATCACATAGAAGGCTCAATAAACACACCGAGAGAACAACATAGTGCATTCACTAGGAGAAGCTAACTAGAACTCCATCCATGCAAACATTAGTGCCCTTCCTTTCCTCAATTAGCTTTAACTGAATATTCACTATCTTGAATTTAAAGTGAACTGACTTGAACTGAATGTTAACTGAATTGAAATGAATGTTAACTTACTTGAATTGATTGTTTTGAACTTACTTGAAGTGAATGTTAACTAACTTGAAATGAATGTTAACTTACTTGCACTGAATGTTAACTTTACTTGAACTGAATGTTAACTAACTTGAACTTAATGTTAACTAAAAGTGAACTAAAGTAAATCCTTTTTTTTTAACAAAAAACGAATAATTTTACTTTTTTATTAAAAAATTCCAGGACTGAAAGAGAAATTGCCAACTCAACCATTTACATTCTGAGCAATGATACTACTACAAGACAATAAAAAAATAACCAATTTCTTGCAAAGGGAAGAGATAACTCCAAGATGAATTTAAGGAATTGGCTGAAATGCGCTAGGTTCTCCATTAAGGCTGAAATGACCTTGTGCTAGAATGCAAGATTTATTTGCCAAAGAGTCTGCCCTTCCATTTAATTATTGCAGTATATGAAAAGATTCAACCTTTTCAAACTCCTTCGTTGTATTTCAAATTCTCTGCAGAATTAAATTCAAGGTTGAATTGTTAAAGAGAATATCTGAATTTAAAATTTTAATCAAGATTTCTAAATCACCAAAAACTTGGAGTGACTTAAATCCAACCTCCTTTTCCAACTGGAAATCCTTGAAGAGACTATAACTCTCAGCTTTATTATTTGAAAATATACCAATCCCCCAACTGAAGCTTGTTTCAAACTGTTGATTTGGTGAAATTAACAACCCCCCAGCTCCAAAAGTCTCGGGGTTTCCCTTGGATGCACCATCGAAAAAAATACATGCAGAGGAGGACTTCATCCACCTATCTAAAAATTATAACTTATTGCAACGAATTCTTCAAAGAAGAAAGCAACTTGGTTTGGGGATGATCGATTTTTGAATGCCTAAAGAACTATTTCCAATCCACGCATAGACCTCAGCTGGCAATGTTGAAAAATTAAAGGAATTACACACAATTTCTGAGATATGGAATTTTATTTTATGTGCTACTTTCTCTAGATTCGGATTCTTATCGTTGAAGATCCCATCATTCCTAGTTATCCACAACTTCCACCAGATATATTTTGAGAGAACCTACTAGAGTTTTTTCCAATCCGTGTTGTTGAATGAAGGAGTTGACCTCCGATCTTTCCAGATGGGAATCAGCTCATGCCAAGAGGAGGAGAGTGCGATGACTGAATTTGGATGAGAAGCCGAATCAGAGAGGCCGTGGAGGACCAACTCCCATACCTGTTGAGAAAAAGAACAATTAATGAAGATGTGATCCGACGATTCTACAGCAGCTTTGCAAAGAAAACATCTAAATGACCCATTGAACCCATTCCTGCTCAAATTTTCTCCAGTAAGCACCCTTCTATGCATAAGAATCCAGGTGAAAAAATTTACCTTAGGAAGACAAATTGTGGACCATACAGAGTTCCATATTACTGGAGATATGCTTGAAGCAAGGGGCGATTGAAGAGAAGAGAAGCCTTGAGCTGCTGAATATTTTCCGGAATGTCCCCACCCACAAACATATTTAGAGTAGAAATTAACAAGAGCAAGACCATTTAATGATAATATCAACAAATTCTGCTGATTAATGAGATGATCTGGGATCTCAGGAAAGTTCTAGCCAACCCAGTTCCCATCTCTTTCCCAAGAACATATATCTGCCATCCTGAGAAACCCTTTATTGGTTAACCACATCTTAATATCACTCAACGAATTGATAGAGGAAAATAGCATATTTCCTAAGATCTTATCTTCCCACAGAAAAGTCCTTTTCCCACTTCCAGGAATTCTATAAAGCTGAAGATGAAAATTATCGAATCCTCTTCTACATAGATTCCAGATTGTAGTGCCTGAAGGGATGTTAGCTGATTTAATATTTCTAAGTGTACCACCCTTAAGATATTTCTTCCAAAATATTTTGCTAACCGGATGATTTTTATCAGAGTACAACTGCCATATAAGCTTTCCTCCCAAAGCCAAGTTTGCCAATTCAGGGCCACGGATTTGCAACCACCCCTTGAAGTGGGTCTTTTAAGAATTTCCCAACTGACTAAATGCATCTTCTTCTAATTACCTTTTCCACCCTCCCAAAAAATATCTTGAAGAGGTTTGAAGATTTGAGCTGAAATGGACGTGGGGGCAAGAAGCAAGGAAAATTGGAAGATGGGGAGAATTGAGAGAATAACCTTAATCAAAATCAATATACCAGCCTTAGTTAACCATTGACCACCCCAGGAAACAATTTTTATTTAAGTTTACAAATCACATCCAACCACAGTGAAGAAGAGCTAGATCCCAGAGTTAAGGGCAGCCCCAAATACTTAATTTTATCCCACTTTTCAAAGCCGAGGAATCCCAAAGAATTAGCTATTCTAAGAAGAGACGGATGATCAACATTCCAACCATATACAACACTCTTGGCTTTGTTTATCAAAGCTCCTGAATTTGTACAGAAATTTTGTAAGATAACATTGAAATCCCAACCAATGATTAGGGAAGCCCCTCCCAATAACAGAGAATCATCAGCAAAAAGGGTGTGATTAATAGGATCTACACCTCTTGCAATCTTAATACAAAGGAGAGAAACCGCAGCCATTTGAGTAGAAAGTTTCTACTTAACACTTTTGCCATCAAAATATATAGGAAGGGTGACAAGGGACACCCTTGTCGTAGCCCTCTTATAGTTTGAAATAAATCTATTGGTCTACCATTTACAAGAGGCGAAATCCAGGGCCTATCAGTGTAGGATTTAATCAAACAAACAAACTCTGCACTAAAACCAAAAGAGATTATGACTTGATAGGGGAAGGAGAGCTTGACATGGTCAAAAGCATTTTTCATGTCTAAATTGATGAGAATGCCTTTCTCCTTCCTTTGAAAATTGGAATGGAGGGCTTCCTGAACTTGAATCACATTATCTATCAAATGTCTTCATTTAACAAACTCCCCCTTGAAGAGGAGAAATAAGAGATCCTAACAAAGGTTACAATCTATTGGCTAAGAGTTTTCCCAAGATTTTATAAGAAGCATTACAGAGAGGCATGGGTTAGAATCTATCAAACGTTGCAGGGTTTACTTCCTTTGGAATCAACACTAGAAAGGTATAGATAGTGTTCCCTCCCACTTTGGCTTTTTTAAGAAAGGCTGATATCATCTAGAGAAGATCATATTTAATAACGTTCCAGCAAACTCTGTAGAAATGGATAAAGAATCCATCTGGCCCAGGGGCCTTATCAGGCTCCATATCCCAAATAACATCAACAACTTCTTTCTCGGTGAATGGTTTCACAAGTCCTACATTGTCATAATGGCTGACCAATGAAGGAATATTGGATAGAATATCAGAGTTCAATTTTCATCCAAATTACCATCTTAATGGAACAAATGCTAGAAGTGCACATTAGCAGCTTGTTGTAATTGCATTTGTCCTTTAATAACATCACCTTCAATAGTGCAGATTTCTGATATATGATTACGAGAGAGCTTGGACCTGCATTGCCGGTGAAAAAATACATAATTTGTATCCCCAGCAAGCAGCCAGAGGCTACGGGATTTAAGCCTCAAATTTTCTTCCTACTGGCAGAAGGAAAGGAAAGATGAATATTGTGCAGCCTGCTCAACAGGTAATTGAGAATTAGTTATTTCATAATTTTCCATGCTAAGATGAATCTTAGCTAAGGAATGAACGGTCTTTTCCCTGGATCTCGTTGGATTTATAAGGGGAGTTTTGATCCAACTTTTCAGAGCAATTTTGGTGAGCTTCAGTTTTTGTTCCCAGACAAAGATGGCACAGCCCTCCACGTACTGAGACCATACTTGGGAAATTAATTCCTTGAATCCCTCCCTCTCAACCCAAAGAGGGTTGAACCAAAATGGGATCGATCCAAGGTTTTCATCTTTTTCCAAAAGGAGTGCAATTGGATGGTGATCAGATGTAATCTTTGGTAAAATTTTAGAGGTTAAAAAATTGTCATCTAGCAATGAAATTTGGACAAGAAACATGTCCAAGCGAGTTGAAATTCGATCCGACCCTACTATGTTGTTGGTCCATGTGAAATGCCCTTTCTTGGGCTTGAGATCGAGAATTTCGCTGGCATGAATCAAGGAGTCAACCACCTCCAGAAATGGGTCCTTTCCTCGATTTCCTCCACATTTCTCATTGGGATCAAGAATAATGTTGAGATCGCTAGCCACGACAATATTTATGTGAGAATTGATTTCCAAATAGTTTGACAAAGTTTGCCAACATATTTTTTTTCAAGGTAATTAACAAGAACATAGAGGTTGAAGAGAGAAATGACTATCTTGCTAGAAAGATGTTGTAATTTAGAGTAAATCCAATGTTGAGTTGCAAACGAGTATTTAAGGAGAAAATTATTCTTTGACCATAAAGTAGCAAGACCCCCAGAAGTGCCCTGAGAACTTATAGCCATACCTGCGTTTTTTTTCCATTTAGACCTACTGATAGATAAAAGAGAATCCTCTTCTATCTTAGTTTCTTGGAGCAAGAGAATGTTCGAAGGATTCATTTTAAGCAAATATTTAACTGCTTTAGACTTCAATGGATTCCCCAATCCCCTGCAATTCCAAGAAGTGATTTGCATTATTCACCTGAAGATAAGGGAGTTTCTCCTCCCTTTAGGGTCCTATTGCGCTTGCTTCTTCCAAATGACAATTCAATGGTAGCTTGGCTACCCTGCATCTTTAGCCTCTCAGCTTCTTCCTCTCTGATCTCTTTACGAAATTTCCTTCCAGACTTTTTTGTGAAATTCCCATCATCTTCCGAGGAACCAGAAGACTCAACTTTCTTCTTTAGCGCATCAGCATAAGAGGGAGAGATTGGACGTCTTATGGGAGATAAATAATGCATGCAAGAAATCTAATCTGGGAGAGTCTAGACGAACTGGTTTAGATTCCTGTAGCTCTTTGTTTACATCTCCCTCCTCTACATTAACTTCAGATTGTTGTATCTCACCTTCTTCAAGGATAGGAGAGATATGTTCTTCAGCAGAACTTAATACCATGAACGGATTTGAAGAGATTGTGGCATTTCCTTCAACCTAAGGTTTTGCATTTTTTATCGCAGAAGGGTTTATTCCATTTCCATCATATCCCACTTTATTTTTCACCAGTTTAGATGTGCATGCTTTTTTATCTTGCATCCATTGATTTGGATTTTCTTTATCAAGAACTTCTTCTGATTTTTTCTTACAATTGTGAGCAAAATGGCTATATTCATGGAAGAAACGACACTTAAAAGGGATTTTTTCATAATCAAGATCTTGGAAATGATACCATTCAACGACATTGAGCTTGATTTCCTCAGGCATCCCAATATCCAAGTGGAACTCAACACAAATACGAGCACGAGAATATTGGTCTTTCCTTTTTTCCCTATCAATGTATTTTCCAAGCTTATTCCCGATGGCTTCCAATGATTATGAATTCTAGCAATGAAGGGGAATATGGGGGATCCTAACCCAAACAGGAACAACTGAAGGAACATCCTGGGTAGGTTCAAAATCCGAATTCCACTTATTCAGGTAGAGTCTCTGAGGACCCATAAAATAGGGACCATTTCGGAATATAAGATCTCGATGATCTGATGATTCAAACACAAAAACGTAATAACCTCTGCCAACAATATGATTACAAATTCCATCTGAGACCAAGGGTCTCTAATTACACTGAACCCATCCTTCAATAGCCTTTGAGGATGGCCACAACCCAGTAAATTTCCCAATAATACCACGCTCTGCTAGATTCAAGGCAGTCAGACAAGGTCTTTCTGTCGGAAGATCAACAGAAGGGATGCCTGTCTTCTTCACAAAGAAATACCCTAGTGAACTTCCCTTTCTCTTCCCACACAAAGCAATGAGGCGTTTGAATGCATCAATTTTAGGAGGGAGAGGAGGAGGCCCTCTCCAGAGGCCATAGAGAAATCGGTGACCCTCAGATAGGATATTGAGCAATAATAGATCACAAATCCAGGGAGAACAGACTATGTCTGAGCCATCAAAGGAATAAATACAAACTAGGACGAGAGCAAATATTTCACAATGCCCTCAGCTACTCCAGAGACCAAACAACGAGAGCCTTCACAACTAGAAGATATTGAAGAATCACGAATCCAGTAGCACCTAGAACTTAGGAACTTCAGAACTCTTGAAGAGACAACTACGTGTTAGTCAGTCTAGCAAGCAAGTCAGTAGCTAAGAACCGAAGACACCAAAAGCTGATGAAAAAATACAAGCCCAAATATCAACCAAGAAATCGATCAAGATCCAAAGAGGGAAAGTACAAAAGCTCCACGATTCACAGCAAAATCAAAGACCTCAATTCTGCAAAAAATCACGCACAACCAACAACAAGAAATTCCACCAGAGATAGATCTTGAAAAGACTTGCTCACGATCTCAACCAAATCATCCTACAGAGCAGGACTCCACTAGGGAACCAGATGGACTCTGTCAAATCTTCTTGGAGCCAGAAAAAAATCAAACACTCAGCGATCCTTTTTAAATTTAATCTTTAATTGATTGTTGATCACTTAGTTAATAGGCTAACTTAAGTGTCATCAGTGATTCACTCTTAGTGCCATCCATGCACAATTTCTATTATTAAATTTTGCATGGATCTCTTTAGTTAATTGATGCATGCTAATCGATGAACATTAAGCTCTTTTTAACTTAACTAATTACATTCATTAATAGTTCAACTGATGCTTTTACTGAGGCATTGATTGATGCATTCATATTTTACTTAAGCTTTGTAACTTGAGTTCACCTAGACATTTTCATATGAAATTCAATATCTCTTTCTCTATGCTTTATCTCATTATCATTAAATAATTAATGCATGGTCCATATGTGTATTAATTATTTATCCATCTTATCATATCATACTCGTAAGAAATATTCCATCAATACTAATGATCATATATATAACCTCGAGCCATATAGATATGCTAAAGTAATTCACTATAGTGGTAGCTAATCCCTAAAGGAGACTTATAACACTTAGTGACCATGAATAGAAATATATCACATAGTATAACCACCTCAAAAAATGGAGGTCCACAGTCTTGATACAACACAAGACTTCAATATTGATACAACACAAGATCATCTCCACATTTGGAGATCCATTCTCATAGGGTACCTTCTATCAGAATACTTGACTTGATATTACTCACAATTATAGTCTTGATATTACTCACAAGACTTAACTCGATATTACTCACAAGCTTTACAATACAACATCACCACCTCAATCATATGGGGATACATAGGACTTGATATAAATCACAAGTACGACTTGATATTACTCACAAGTCCAAAGAATGACTCCTGATCTTGTACAATAAAAGTATTTCACCTTGCCCATTTTTAACTATAAATTATAGCTTTTCCTTGGTCCCGATTCATACAATTTTTTCTTAATTTATGTCTTTCAATATTTGAACTTGAAGTTGTAAACTGCCTATCCCTCTTCACAGTTATAAGATGGAAATAAAATTTTCCAAGCGAGTTTAGCTATAGGATTCTTACTTAGATAAATTATGATCACTACTTACCCAACAGTGATTGGGTTTCCCTTAGCCATCCCTAAAAGAAAAAAACCAATTTCCTTACTTTTCGATCCAATTAGAAAAATGGCATAATTGTTTATTTTAAAGAAAACATGGTAGAAATTTTGACAACACCTTCTGTCCAGTTTCTATCATCAAAAACATTTTCATTACTGGCTAGCTAAAGTTTGCATCAAACAAATGTAAGGATTTTATCCCATAGAAGTTTAAATAAGTGACTTTGTAGCTGAAAGTGCATGGATAATTCTTATTTCACTTAAAAGTTCATGTGGTTTGAAAGATTAGAGATAACAGATATAAGAAAATAGACAACCTTAGCTCCCACTCATACTCTTCATTCATGATTCATTTACTTTGCATTCATGATTCATTTGTGTATTAGAAACATCTTTGCTCCAATGTCCCATATCATATCAATCAGTGTAAGATGAAGGCAAATTCAAAAGTTTAAAAGGATAAGAAAACTTAAGAAAAAGTTGAATGGCAACACCAAAGCTTATTAACATGATACTTTTCAACCTACATGTACCATGCCATTCTTTATTTTGAATGCCTAATAATGTATCATTGCATTTACGTTTCTTGTCACTCAACAAAGTCCATATGGATGGAGGGATACACGAGTGAGAATCCAATATGAATATATTTTTTTTAAAATAAATAGATTATGAATCCTTTTCCAAGATGCAATTTTTGACATGGTTACATAAGTATTTGAAAATGCAATCACATATTTTTTTTTTCAGATTTTCAAAATAATTTTAATACTTTGAAGTCATGCATATTTATACTTTTGTAATGTTTTTTTTCAGATTTCAAAATAATTTTAATACTTTGAAGTTAAGCATATTTATACTTTTGTAATGTGTTGAGCAACTTTAATTAATGATATTATTGTGGTTGTTTCTTCTTCTGTTTATGATTGCGTATTCTTTTATTGGTAGTATATGGGCATGACATGTTTGGATGTGGTAGTTTAGATTCATATTACTTAATTTTAAGATGTTTAGTTTTGCTATTTTTTAAATAGATTTTGTTTTTTCTATATTTTTAATATTTATTATATTTAATTATGTTTATTATAAGCATAGATCTAAATTCTAGTTTTTATTAAGCGTGGAGAGCAATCAAATTTTTCGAGGTGCAAACCTCTTATTAAGTATTGCACTCAAAAAGTTATTGATTTGATTCAAACCAAAAAACACATCTTTTTATTTAAGGTTCACATATAATATTTTTATTATTAATATTTAATATTATTTATAATCCAAATATTTCCAAATATAATATTTTTATTATTAATATTTAATATTATTTATGGCCGACATATAATATTTTTATTATTTTTTATTTTGTTAAGAATGAACATTACAACATCTCTCCCATACATGGGTTTAAACCCATGAGCAAGTCCCTCCAAAAACTATGGGTTGTTTAGGAGGCCTTGCACATGGTCTTAAAACCATTTGAAAGGCCCTCCTAAACCATGTATAATAAAACCATGGGTTGTTTAGGAGGCCTTGCACATGGTTTTAAAACTATTTGCAAGGCCCTCCTAAACCATGACAACAAAACCATGGGTTGTTTAGGACAAGGGACACATTTTTTTGCCGATAATTCAATTTTTTATTATTATTTCGTTACGTAGGAACATTCCAACATCTCCCACATATTGTGTTGTTTTTATGTCCGACATTTTTTTGCGGATCATTAAATTTTTAATTTTTTATTGTTTTGTTTGGTAGGAACATTACAACATCTCCCCTGTATTAGGTTGTTTTTGTGCTCGACATTTATTTTGGCGAATATTGAAAATTTTATTTTTTATTATCTTGTTAGTAACAAAAGTTACAAGATCTTCTACATAACGTTACAAGATCTCCCTCATACTAGGGTGTAGTAGAGCACCTCTCAACGCAATAATTTTATTTTCTATAATATATTATTTTATAATATATATAAAATTGATATTGTGTGTACGATATCCTATGCCTTAGTTTATATAAGTGTGTATTTAATCAGCGTAGATCCAAATCCTAGGCTCTATCAAGCGCCGAGAGGGATCAAATCTATTCGTAGGTATCCATTGATTTGATTCAAACAAAAAGACACATCTTTTTATTTAAGATCCACACATAATATTTTATTATTAATATTTAATATTATTTATGTCCCACATATAATATTTATTATTATTTATTATTTTGTTATGAACTAAAATTACAACATTTCCCCATACACGGCTTTCAAACCATATGCAAGGCCCTCCTACAACCATGGGTTGTTTAGGAGGCCTTGCGCATGGTCTTAAAACCATTTGCAAGGCCCTCCTAAACCATGTACAATAAAACTATGGGTTGTTTAGGAGGCCTTGCACTTGGATTTAAAACCATGTGCAAGGCCCTCCTAAACCATGTACAATAAAACGATGGGTTGTTTAGAAGGCCTTGCACATTGTTTTAAAACCATAAACCATGTGCATGGTTTTAAAACCATGTGCATAAAAACCATGAGCATGGTTTTAAACCATGTGCACGTGGTTTTAAACCCATGCACATGGTTTATGGTTTTAAAACCATGTGCAAGGCCAACATTTTTTATTATTTTGTTAAGTAAAAACATTACAACATCTCCCTCATATTGTGTTTTTTTCCTCCCCCATATTTTTTAACGGATAATTCAATTTTTACTTTTTTATTATTTTGTTAAGTAGGAAGATTACAACATCTCCCCCATATTAGGTTTTTTCTGGCCGACATTTATTTTGGCATATAATTAAACAAATAATTTTTTATTAATAAAAATAACGTTACGTAACGTTACATAACGATAACATTACGTAATGTTACAAGATCTCCCCCTTACTGGGCTGTAGAGCGCCTCTCGGCGCAATAAATTTGTATTTTATTAACGGAAATATCCTTTTAGCATTTATTTTTATAACAAATACATAAACCATTGTTGTTTCACCATAGATGGTAAGTAATGATCTCATACTAACATTTATCATTTCATAATAACATTTATCATTTGTTGGATTGTGTGCACTAAGTTAGGAATACTTTAAAGTTAATATTATGCTAGTGTGGCACCTGTTGGTGAGTGATGAGGTGTGGAGAGCTCTTATAGGTGGAGTGGGATCAAGTGGGTAACTAGTGGGTAAAATGGGTGTTGCATAAAAAAAAAAGTGGAGAAGTTGTGTGAGCGGGTGAAGAGAAGGGTAGTCTTAGGATAGAATAGGTTGGTTTGGTAGCCTAGGGGTGATTTGGTTAGGGTAAAGGATCTCGGGATAGTTAAGAAAGGGTAGGGGAGAGCAGGTTATGTAATGATAGGGTAAAGGATCTCGGGGTATTTAAGAAAGGGTAGGGGAGAGTAGGTTATGTAATGAGAGGGTATATGAGTGTACTTATGTTAAAAGATTAGTTTAGTGTAGTTTAGGTAGGGTGAAAAGCATGAGATGGTGGAGAAGAGTTGTGGTAAGTGTGGAAAGAGTGGTACTACAAGGGGTAAAGATTGGGAGGGAGAAGAAGATGGAAGGGATGGATGTACAGGAGGGAGTAGGGATAGGAGAGGAGGATCTATAGGGTCAAAGACTAAAGAGTGGGTAGGGGTGGGAAAAGGGGAGGTGGTAGGGATATGGGTGGTACATGTTAGAAAGGATGAGTAGGTGTGGTGGTTCGGTATTAGAGGTGAAGGAGTGGGATTAAAGGGGAAACTGGTGGGTATGAAGGGGGATGTATCAACAATATTGGATATTGGATAAGTAGTGTGAGTGGGTAGAGAGGAGGATGGGTATGGATGGAGGTTATGAGGTTATAAACTGAGAGGGTGTAGTGGTGGTGGGAAAATGTTAAGACGATAGTGGGTCATGTGTGGGGTGATGAAGAGGGATGTAGGATGGAAATCAAGCTCATAGTGTAATAGAAGGATGAAAATTGAGATCATTACTAATTCGAAGAAACCAAACTCATTGGTGTTGATCCCCAGTTCGATTGAGCACAATATATTGTGCAAAAATGTGAATCATTATTGAAGTGACTAACTTTTTTTGTGTAAGGAACAATAGTGGCTGGATTGAAAGAAAACCATTTCACTACGAAGAGGGTGATAAAGGTTGGAAGACCAACATGAATTCTGGGTAGCATTTGTTCAATTGATTGGCAATGAATTCCATACTAACTAGCGATATATTTGAAATAATTGATGGCATTTACCCTTTGCATAGAAGGATCTAATGCCAAAATGGTGCAGGAACGTTAAAAATGGTACATGATTACAACTAATAGTACATAATTTTAATATTTAAAACCTGCCCATTTCAAAAGCTTCTTTCTTCTTCTTTAGAGTTAGTTTAATTTTTTAAAGAGCGTACACTCAACCAACCTTAATGGATTTTAATATACGGTGTGAATTTATGGAATTTTCAACAATATCAAGGATCTTACTGCAGCCAATCATGATCGCTCCTCATTCAATATGATGATGCAAATTCATTCTCGTGGTTTTTTTTGTCTGACTTGACCATGAGAGTGGCTTGATGTTTTGGTATCCCACACCAATATTTTCCTTTCAATAGATCGAACCAACTTAAATCTCTATCTAGTGGTGGAATCAATTCATGAAGTCAAATTAAATCCTCTCCAAAATGTAGGTATGCACCTTAACGCATAGATCAATGACCGATATGTGATTTAGCAACTGGGACAGAGTTTTGTAAACCAATTCCAAGGTATGGCTGTAATTGTCTTATTTCCAACCACTTGCTCACATTATTTGATGCGTTAACATGTCCTTTCAGTGGATCTATGGACTTATTCCTGGTCACAACCAACAACAATGAAGTGGGATCAACTGTGGTGGGATCTTAAAGGTGATGGAGTGGGATCAGACAGGTAGCTAGTGGGTACAATGGGTTTTACATAAAAAAATAGTGGATAAATTGTGTGAGTGGGTGAAGAGAAGGTTAAGATTGGGGTAGCCCAGGTTAGAGATGATTTGGTTAGGGTAAAGGAACCTAGGGTAACTGTTAAGAAAGGGTATGGGAGAGTAGGTTATGCAATGAGAGGGCGTGTGAATGTACTTATGTTATCTTATTTTAGTGTAGTTTAGGTAGGCATGACAAGCATGAGAGGGTGGAGAAGAGTTGAGGTAATTGTGGAAGGAGTGGGACAATGAGGGGAAGAGACTAGGAGGCAGAAAAAGAGGGTAAGGATCAACGTAGTAGGAGGGAATAGAACGAGGGGAGGAGGATCAATAGGGTAAAGGGAGAAAGAGTGTGTAGGGGTGGGGAAAGGGGACGTGGTAGGGGTAGGGGTGTCAAATGTTAGAAAGGATGAGTAAGTGTGGTGGGGTATTAGAGGTCAAGGAGTGGGGTCAAAGGGGAAGTTAGTGGGTATGGAGGGGGGTGCATCAACATGATTGGATAAGTGGCATGAGTGGGTGGAGAGAAGGAGAGGTATGGATCGAGTTCATAAGCTTATAAAATGAGAGGGTGTAGCGGTGGTGGAAATAGGTGAATAGGGGTGGGAATAGATTAGGACGGTACTAGGTGAGTCCACATGCGGGTTAAGGGGGAAGGGTGGAGGTTGGGTATGGATGGATTTTGAGTTCAAGAGTTGAGGAAGGTAGAGGTGGAGATATAGAGACTGTGGGGTGAGGTGGGGTATAGGTAGAGGTCTCATTATCACACACTAAGGATAGGCAAAGGTGTATATTATGTGGTATTATGGGAAAATGGGTGTATGGGTAGTAATCATAAGTTGGGGTGATAAGGGTGAAGGATATGTGACCTTGGGTGATGAAGGTTTAGGGGTGGTGTCTATGGAAAAATGGGTGGTTAGTGGTGGTGATTGTCGGTGAGGGGGTTTATAGGGGTGGAGGTAATGTATTCATAGTTGGTGAGGCTAGGTGTGGAGGGGTAGTAGCAATGAGTGAGAGGTGATATGGGAAGTGACCACCAATGATTGGTGTAGGGGTGGAGGATGCATGGTTCTTAATAAAGAGAGGTAGGTGTGGAGATCATGTGGTTGTAGGTAAGTGGGGTAAGGGTACAGGTTTTGTACTCACTACTAAAGGAGGTGGGGAAAAGGGTTGTATAGTTACGAGTGAGGGGGTAGGTTTATAAAATGGGGTAGGGGTAGTGACATATGGATATGGGTGAATGGGGTAGGGATAGAAATGATGTGACCATGGATGAGGAGGGGTATTTGTGGATAGGGTTCATAGCTGGTGGTTATAGATGGCGTTTTAATTATGGGAGGGGGTGGAGGAGTAGGGGTATAGGTGAATGTCATTAGCTGAGAGGGGGTGGAATTGATTAGCAGATGGGAGGGAGGGTAAGGTTGGAGTCCATGTGACTATAGGTGAGGGGAGGTTAGGGATGGAAGTTGTGTGGTCATAGGTAGGGTGGTTGTAGGGGAATAGGTCATAGGTGGGGGGGATATTAGGGGTTGATGCCATGCAGTCATGGGTAGTGGGTGTAGGGGTTGAGGTATTGTAGCCATGGGAAAGGGAGGGTAGGTGGAGGCTATGTTGATTAGGGTGAGGTTGGGAAGGGGTTGAGGTTGTCTAGTTGTAAATGAGAGGGATATGGGAAAAGGTTGAGGTTGTGTGATTGTAGGTGAGGGGGGATAGGGGAAAACATAAATGTAATGGGGATTTAGGTTGGAAATGGGTAGGAGAGGTTGTGTGGTTATAGGGGGGTATGGAAGATTCATAGGTAGATGCCATGGGGTTGTAGGCGAATAATGCGTATAGGCGGTGGAGATGATAGGGTTGTAGTGACAAATTTTGTGTGAGTGTAAACATGTTTTTTCTTTTGTTGGGGGAGTTAGGGGTGAATTCTATCTAGATGAGAGCAAGGGGGAGGAGCATTAGAGTGCACAACTACAAAGGATGGGTAGGGAAGAGAAAGTGTAATGGAGATGTCATTATGTTAGAGGGATTGGAGGGGAGGGTGACAAGGAGGGATATGTTAGAGAGGTAGAGGGGATATGTTTGTGTATTCTATTGTATATGTGTTGTTGTTTCTTGGTTTATTCCTTTTTATGTGGGTAATAGTTTTATGCATGTGTTTATTGTATGAGAGGAGAAATTGAATGATTTGGTGGAGCAACATGAAACATAATTGACACATAATGTTGGATTCTCGTTCCAATTGGGAATACTTTTTCCTTTGGAAGCATCTTTCTTAGTTTCTCACGCCACTTCTTGTTTAAATGTGTAATTATCTCTGGATTTAAAAAAAAGTTTAGAATGCAAATGTATCTAAAAGATTCTAGTTTAAAGTAGATTGGAGGAGTATGGTGCTAGTGGGAATTTACCATGTTTTCTTTACTAATCGTATTTTTGTTATTTAGACTTTTCTTTGATATGAGTAAAGAGTCCCCCTTGTAATGTATACATTTATTTTTATCTTATACTTCAGACATCCATAAGAATTGATTTTAGACTTATGGTATTGTAAACTTAAAATAGAAAAAAAAATACTTCTATAATTTTTGTTAAATCCTCTTGAAATAGAATGAAAATTCCTGCCCAAAATTTCCTCTATCCTCTTGACATAGTCGTATCCCTGTGCTATTTATTATTTTCATATAGAACTAGAAGCCTTGCCAAAATTTTGTTATATATAATTCAAATAGAAGAAGAATCTCTATCTAGTTTGTATTTATAGAAGTGTGTAGATAAAGTCGATATATGCCAATACTTCATTACCCATATAAAAATGATTTTATAACTTTGATATTTGATATAGTTAAACTACTCATTGAAGATACATGTTAACTAAATTACAAATATGCATTAAGTTATGGAAGTCCAATAATTTTTTCTTGACATGTAGTTATAGATTTTATCCGTTGCATTGGGTAGGATTTATATACGAGGACACGCACCATTTTTTAAAAAAAATTGGCGATCCCACATTGTATGTTTTGATGGATTAGGATTTGTTTATAACATACAAAATATGTATAATAATAATAATAATAATAATAATAAATAGTTATTAAGGGATGCGTCCTTTCATGGATGGTTACCATATGTGCCTTTAGGTCATCTGCATATTTGGTACTCTCATTGTAATAGCATCTCATTCATATTATCGATATATTTTCTTATCCATTGTGGATTGCTATCATTTGTCCTATTATTTTGGATGGTTCACAACATTGGTATCAAAGCCTTTTTTTAGCATCGACTAATTCAAGCTACTTCTTATACATTAGTTAGAGTTTATTTGGTCAATTAGTTTTGACCATAAATTGTCCTTTGTCCACATTCAATTTTCAAATTTTCTCAGATAATTTACTAGGTCCTTGATCACAATTGGTCATTGGTCACCTACAATTCAAAAAATTCCAATGAAGAAAAAAATTAGTTTACCACATATTCAAAAAATATGATATAAAATATTATCCATTGCAAATTTCAAACCATTGTAAAAATATTAATAAATCGAGATCAAAATCAAATGGTCAACACTTCCAAGCTGCTATGTAAAAAAATATAAAATCATATGCCATGTGAATCATTGGAAGGAACATATATCAACAGATCATTGGAAGGAACATATATCAACATATTTTAAAGAGGGATGGAATCTATTCCTGTAATGCAGGATTCAGATAAAGACAAACCCTAACTAATTTTCTTGTCAAATTCATATGTATACTTATCAATACCATTAAAAACATGCGAAAGAATTTGTGGAAAAACCATAATATTATGAATATAATAGTGTAACCATCCCTACCAAATAAATTGAGATCCCTACATTAAGGTCGCGCCCAACCACAACACTCATAAAAAAACAAGTCCAGCCCTCCCTCTTGTGTTGTTGGGAATGAAAGAAAAAGCATGAACTTCGTTAAGGAGTGTGACATTTCATCCATTGTACACTCAATAGAGGAAAACCAAAATTTCAGATTTGTAAATCATGTCAGGATAGATCTTATTTTCGACCATCTTCTAAGGTTCTATTTCCTCTTACCATCATAAGTAACATTAAAGAAAATGAATTACCATTTTCTACATGAGCGATGTTTCATAGACGAATACCTACTTCAGGAAAGTAGTCATATGATAGTAAGGAGAAGACTCATGTTGGTTGGAAGATTAAATTTTTAATTATGTGGTAGGTTATACCTTTGCATTTGAAGTATTCTCCTCGAAGCTAACACGAAGGTTATATAAGATAATTTAACAAACAAATATAAAAGATAAAATACCAATGAGACATGGATTTGTAAACGCAATATATTAAAATATTGAAAAATGTTATAATTACAAGGAGGTTAGAGGAGAAGAATGCATGATTAAAATCATAAGTGAATATGTGTATATATATATACATACACGTGTGTGGGGTATTTAAAGTGTGATCAAAAGGCTCAAAAAGTATAAAAGATATTATAAAAAGTAATACATAAGTTTTCATTCCATTAATAAAGGAATTAGTAATAAATCTCAAGGTCTTTTATATACGTGTGTGGTGTATTTAAAGTGTGATCTAAAGACTCAAAAAGTATAAAAAGTAATACATAAGTGTTCATTCCATCAATAAAGGAATTAGTAATAAATCTCAAGGTCTTCTATATTCATTATCTTCATTTATTCCAAATAAAAAAGTACATTAAGGAATACAAATTGCAACTATGGATTCTAGTTATGAGAAAAAAAGATTTTTCGATGTTCCATCAAATTACCTATTGTAATTTAATGGAACATTTATGAAAGTCTTATTATTATTGTTATTTGTCTAAATAATAAAGAAAACTTTATTATTGTTGATATTTTTAACTAATTACAAGTTTTATAATTAGTTATAAAGAAGAATGAGTAGAATGAATTTGAACAAATAAATAAATTAGACTTAGATAGGTAATTTTAATCTTGCATATGAATTCACCATTGCAACTATATATTACAGTATTATTGACATAATATTGGGTTCTAACAGGTTAGAAACATTAGGTACATTTACCTTCAATGCAAAAGAGAAAGTCATGACCTTCTTCCACGAGAAGACGAAATTAACAATACATGACTCATCAATGAGAGTCCCCTCATTGCAAAATATCGACAAAGAATCATCGTATGAAATCTATGAATATTTAGAATAGGAAGTAAAGCATGTGAACAAACTTTCATGGACAAATATAAGAAAATTGACCAAATCTAGAAGAAATTAGAATTCCAAGAGCCAAAGTTCTGCCATCTTCAACAACAAATTAAAGAGCTATAACAACATAATGGTGACATTAAAAGTGCTCACAAATTAGAGATTGCAACTTGACCGATAAAACAATATTAAGAATAATGATGAGCTCCTTTGGTTCTGAAATCATAATAAAATTATTGTCACAAAAATCAAGAAGTTAAAAAATATTGATAAATCCGAAAAATCTAATGAACATATAGAAGATAAATTATTAGAAAATAAAGAAGAGATTTTCCACATTAGAAATCATAATCAAGATATGATGGAACATATTAAGAAGTTAAATGATGATGAGAAGTCACAAGAAGAAACGTTCAAGAAGCTTAAGAATGATAACAAGTTGTTGGAAAACAAGATAGCGCAAATCTAAAAGGAGGCATTAAAACTCTCAAGAGTAAAAATACATATCCAATCCTCATCACAACTCAAGAAGATGCCAATCCAGTTGAAGAAAAACATATATTGAAGTTAAACCTATAAAACACTACAAGCATGATGAGGGAAAATAAAGTTATAAGAACTCTTTATCGACATCAAAATCATAACATTAGATATATTAAACAGTAAGAGGATCAATGTATTTTAGGTTGGGAACAACTAATGAAAAATATTGATACCAACGTAATAAATCTCATGATAACAATTCAATGTGGAAGTGCGACGTTCCACAAAGAATTGGATTATGATGGATCAATTCTTTTATGTTTTGAAATTTTGTTCAACACTTAAAGGTTCATGTTGTCTCATATCATCAACTATAACATAATATAGAATTATACAATGACATTACAAGCAAAATTAAAAACATAACGCTTCTTTACACGGGGGGTTCACTACTGAGGCAATATCATATCACGTCCATTCATATTGAGGGTTTGAATACCCAAAAAACCTCAAAAATATATTTCATTGTATTAAGGGGTCAAGGGGGGATTTTTAACTTGACATAGTAATATAAATATTGGGGATTATTTTATTTGGGTGGGATGAGGAATAACCTCCAAATTGTGGGATGGATTCATACCCCCAATTCATGGTTCAATTCACACCTTAAAATATCAGGTTAGATTCATATTAGTCCTGGGTTTTGCTAAGGAATAACCTCCAAATCGTAGGCTAGATTCATACCTCCAAATCATGGGATGGATTTATATCAGTCTTAACTACTCCTAAGGAATATCCTCTAAATCGTAGGCTAGATTTATACATCCAAATCATTAAACTTATAAAGTATTTTTTTTAGAATAATTTTTTCGCTTAGGGCTTAGGTGGGTATTGAGATTGAATCAAACCTTACTCCATGAAAACCAAGAAAATTGAGATCAATCTTTTTTTGCTCTCTAGAACAAAAAACTTTAAATCAATCTTTCTTAACTAATTATTTATTTCAAACTTTTGTATTCTTCTATTGAGTTATATTTGGAACATTCATAATTGCAATTTCAATTCTTATATGCAAGGAATCCGTCTTAATATTGCATTAGAATTGACATGAACATAGGTGAAAATATAAATCCTAATTTACATGCCCTTTGTGTTATTGTTACCATGAAATGGTATCATATAAGTTTCACTATCCATGTATCTTTATAACTATTGCATGGTTGAAACTTAAGAATGGATATTTTTCCCTCTCCAGTAAAGATAAAAAACTAGATATAACCCAAGAAAAGGTAACTAAATGTTGTTAATTCCCTTGATTGCAAGAATAAATGTAGAGGAAGTGGAGGAAATTCATTACATCTTGTCAATGACCCAAATCCAAGCTATGCACATGATCACATGGTGTTATTGGAAAGTAAGAGGATTTTTCATATGATCATTTGGGTTCAAACATCAATGATGTTTGTTTTGATAGGAAGGTAGGGAAATCCATTCACAAAAGGGTTTCAATTTTGCATTTTTATGGAGTTTAATTTATTAATATCATAGAAAATATGAGCTCTCTATGGATATACTTGTATTTACATGATATAACATTGATAGATTGGCATGTTGTGGTGTGAAACATCTACAATTCTCATATTTTTTAAGCATTGCACTGACTATTGGACAATAAATATTTTGCATTATTTTTTACATTGATACCTTGATTAGATTTTCTTTTACGCATTTTTATTTCCCCATTACTAATTCGATGGGTATTCCATCATCAAAGGCTACAAATTGATCAGTTAACCCTACAATCTCGGTGGCATAATTATTAGCATTATACTATTATTTTATTTAGCATTATGTTTTCTTATACTAAGATGAGTTGAGGCACCTGTATGTTACAACTTGATAATATGATATAAAGGGGGCATTAAAAATGGGTTGATAAAAATGGATACCTATAATATCTCATGAAACTAGGGGTTTTCTTAATTGGAAATGTATTTTGGGAGGGGGGTTCAACAATACAATTTTAGGAAGCATTTTCTAAGATTTCATGAAATTAGGGATATTATTTAATATCCTACGAACGTTGGTGCTATGTAACAAATTCACTGAGCGAACCCCCCGTGCTTCTTTATCACTATGCTTTGAGGACAAAGAATTTCTAAAGAGGAATTCAATGTAACATACAAAGTATGTATAATAATAATAATAATAATAAATAGTTATTAAGGGACACACCATTTCATGGATGGTTACCATATGTGAGTTTATGTCATTTATGTATTTGACACACTCTCATTGTAATATCATCTCATTCATATTATCAATATATTTTCTTATCCATTATGGATTACTATCATTTGTCCTATTCTTTTGGATAGTTCACGTGTGAATCAGGCCGGTTCACAACATTGTTTGCAATGTTTGAGAGTTATGTTTTATTAAAAATACTATAGCATTTCTTATGGTTTATATAGTGGGGTGCTATAAAATTCATATGTTTATATTTTTACATTACAAGTAAAACACCTTCTAACAAAGATTTTTAGTGCTACGAAATTGGACAATATTTTCAAAAAAACTTCTACTACAACCTCTACAATCTGCAGAAAAGGCCTTAATAACAATTTTCATGGATGTTCGATAAAACTATTTTTTTAGATAGGTAGAGGTTTAATTTTTTAGTGATCTTATTAGTAACACTCATTGATGCGTGTTTGATACACATGCACTGATGCATACAAGGAAGAAACACATCAATGCTCTTATATTCAATTATGCACCATGTCTATCTTTTTGGTCACATGATGCACTGATGCTCTCTCTCATACATATAAAGCACAATTCCATACATAGGTTGAATGCAACCTAGCTCTTATATTCAACTATATACCAAATCTGTCTTATTTATATATGGTGCACTAGTGCACATATAAATATTGCACCCATGGAGAATGTTTTTTGTTTTAACCTGGCTCTTATATTCAACTATGTACCGAATCTGTCTTATTAGTCCCTGCCTCTGGCTAGCAGGGACTATAGTTTTCGGCTTGCCGTCTTTTC
>LPNX010731669.1:198766-496413 GCA_001517045.1 Pseudotsuga menziesii | reverse complement strand
CAAGCCATCTCCCTCCCTATTCATGCATGGTTTTGAAGAGACCTGATATACACCCTCACTTTATCAGGTCCTTCTTCGTTCTCTCCAAGAAGGCCTAATACCCTATGTCCTCCGTGATCAATTGCAGCCTAATAACCTGACACAGCTTGCTAGCTTTTACGCTGGTCGAACCCGTGATGCTAGATAGAACCCGAAAGGGCTGGTAGAAACCAGTTAGGTGATAACGTTGAGGTAGTGGCTAGGGAGAGTGTGGCTTTCACGTGAGGCAGGTAAATGCATATTTACCCAATAAATGAGGTTGAAACAAAACTAAGTAAAAACACAAAATAAGCGAAGGGGTCCCCTAACTATATAAGATAAGCCCCTTTGAACCCGCTCGACCGTAGGGAGAGGTTTCAAAATCTGTCCCGAACCTACAACACATATGAATTCAATCAATGGATTAAATCAACTGGTTAGTAGTTTATTTAGGGAATGGGTCTAAGTATTTATAAACTAAAAAATGGCGTAATAGAGATGGAGGCCTTATACCCTTCCTTATTGTGTATGACAGTAAATGGCTCCGTACGGTGGGAACGAACAAGGGTTCATAAGTGTGATGAAGCCAAGGTTGTACCCTACAACCTCACACTGGGGACTATACATCATCTGCATATTCAGATTAGAAATACTACTTTATTATCTTTCTACTTTATTATTATTATTCTTAATGTAAACTACTGAGGGATTACTACCTTTATATATTCTTACTACAACTGGTCTTATAAAAATAATGTAGAAGAGTTCAACATATATATTGCGAGTCTAAGTTTCATGCTGGAAGAAGTTACCAAAGTGCTCAACTTGTAAATAAAATTGTCCTTCTTCAACATTTTCTGGGCCTTCAACTCAACGACCTCCTATAAAATACCACCTCCTGGGGCTATCGAGACCACCTTCTTTCTTCCTGTCAATGACCGCCGCCTTCCATATATTACTATCACTGGCTATTAAACTGTCAATCAATGATTGTATTTTTGCAATGAGTGTTTCCAGCTAAACAAGTACCCCAATTGAGCATCCAAATATGGTAAGCCCAACGGATCCCACAGGAGCCAAAACCATTACAAGTATCAAGCCAAGCAGTCCTGCCCGTCCAGTAGCCCAGCCCAGCTATGACCTTCTGGCAATGATTGAGTATTTATGACTGGCGTATGAATTTGAAATGTTCATTTGCATATGTTATGCATTGGCATTCCTTTTTATTCCTTCCTCCTTTCATCCAGCCCAGGTAGGAGCTGTTGTTCCGTACCATTCAGTGAGGTAGGAACATTACAATGTTCCGTAGCAGTGAGACCGTGTGTTTCCATAGTGGTCTATATCTAGGTCTAGGTCGAGGTATAGGAATATGTTTCCGTAGCAATAAGTTTTAGTATGATGGGTAAACTTTCTCTTTTACCTTCTCCTTGATCGTCTTAAGGGGACCTCTTCCTTGGCCTTTCACCCAGATGCTATATACATGCAATAAGCGGTATCACTTTGCGTAGCTCTGCTTCGTAAATATAGGCCAAGGAAATAAGTAAAGGGCCAGCGGTTTTCCTTGAGGGAAGAAATAGTAAGTGAAGTACAGAACCTAAAAAAGATATGCTAGGGGTATATAACCGATAGGACCTTCCCCTCCTTTTGCTTTGATCCCTGGAGACTAGGGGAAGTAGGATGGAGAGGTTCATTTCTGTGGATCAGCTTCTAGATTCGTTTGCTCTTGGTTTTGGTCCACAAGTTCCTCCGAACCCAGTTGTTGATCCTTGTTCCCCTTTGACTTTCGCGCCTAACCGTCTGAGAGAGAGGTTCTTGCATATTGCTCAAACCTCTCCCTGTTTCGCTCAGTCAATTTTGTTTCGAATCTTCTCTTCAGCTGAAGAGCCTTACCAACCAGGATTAACGTATGGCACTATGGCTTTGGAATAACGTACCTGAGAGAGGGTTGACGCGTGGCGGCGTACCCAGTTGGAAGGTATATTATTTTCTATAGAGATTCCAGGGGCCAGAAAAGACGCGACTTCAGTAAGAGTGAGATTGAATCCAACATTTGATGTCCTTCTTCGGATAGCGTCTCCTTCGCCAGCGCCGACGAATCCTATTGAAGTCTATTTGTATAGGATCCATTTATAATCCTCTCGAGCGGGTAACCAGTTGCGCGATACCCCGTGCCCAGTTCAACGTACGTGACAGTTGGACGTGCCCCATTGTATGTGCTAAGCTTTTTTCCGTGCCCAGGCCCTTAGAAGGTGGGTGCGGAAGCACGCTCGACTGATAATGAGAGGGGGAAATTGACTAACCAAAGTGGGTGTATACATTAGATATAAAGGTTTTCACTGGCCTATTGAAAGTGGTAATTTGAGTAACAATTCTGGGCGTCAGGAGATGATATAAAGGTTTTCACTCACCCTTAGAAGGTGGGAAATTGAGAGTAAGCAAACTGGGCGCCTTGGGATGATAGAGAAAGAGTTGGAACCTGGCCCTTAGAAGGTGGGAAATTCAGTAAGCTTTTGGGCTATTCCTTATTGTAGTCCTTCATGGTTTCTTCCTTAAGCTCCATCTGCCTTCCTCAAATGGGGGGCGGTACCTTTTTCGAAGAATCTATCTAAAGTGAATAGTAATGCTCTAAGTGCCACCAAGCCCATCTTCATTTACCAGCCAATAGGATAATAGCGTTAAGCGCGGGCTTGATTACCTTATAAGGGCGAGGATTTGAACGCGAGATCGACCATAAGTAGATCGAGGTACATGAAGTAACTCACCCTAAGTGGGTCAGTGAGGTACGTGTTGTGAAGAACCCGTCTTGGGGGAGATACATGAAGTGAATAACCTGAACTTGACGTGAGTGAAACACTTCGTTTCAAGGAATAAGGCAAGCATAATTACATATAATAACCAGAACGAAACACCTCTCATTCAACCTTGTTATTTTATGCCAATCCCGAAATCAACCACCTTTGCTCGGACTTAACAGCTACTCGATCTATCTGTTTGATCGACTTAGAAGCCAAGCTTAGAAGGCTCCTCGATCTATCTGTTTGCCTCACTCCTCGATCTAACCGTTCGTAACCGCACCTCTTCTGTTTGATCGACCTCCTCGATCTATAGGCTCCTCGATTTCGTACCCGCAGAAGGCTCCTTGCCTCACTCCTCAATCTAACCGGCTGTGAAGCCAAAGGGAAATTGTTCGAAGCATATCTGTTTCTTTCTGTTGATGATCTCTTCCCAACTCAGTCCCAACTTCCAATGTAACCCCTACAAGGACAGGTGCATTGATGAAGTTAACCCGTCTGTTTGCTCTCTCAGAAGGCTCCTCGACTTAACAGCGTTGAAGAGACATGCCTACATAGCCTACCAGACTCAACCATTACCAGACTAGCCTACCAGACTCAACCATTACCAGACTCCTGCCATGCCACTCGCATAGCCACTCACCGGACTTCAACTTCAACTCGACGTGTTCGGAAGGAGCAGGAGGCAGCTGACCTAAGAAAATGGCTTCATAGCTGGCTAAAGCAGGGATGATAGCTGGCAGGTAGGTGATATGTCTGTTAAAGCGGGGATGGCTAAAGCTACAGCTGCTACTGCTCTTACAGCTACTACTTGGTACGATGGCTACTACTTGGTACCACTTACAGCAACTGCTACAGCTACTACGGCAACTATGACTCTTACTACTACAGCTACTAAAGCTACAGCTGCTACGGCTACTACTAAACTGGGATTGGTCATGGGAGAAGGACTGGTATTTTTTATTTGTACTAACTTGAGTCTGGTATCCATATCCTATAGATAGACAGAGGCAAGGGCAACGATGTGTGAGGCGCGAGCCCCCTGGCGGAAAGCACAAAGCCAGGGTTGAAAAAAGAAGTGCTTGCTTGTTTGTAAGCTAGCATGAATTTCAGTTACGCAAAAGGATGGATAGTAGCTGTGCTTTGGTTATAAATTGATATAATTATATATTAAAAAGATTGTTTAGTTCTTTATCTAGTTCCATATCTATATTCTATTTCACTATGGAAAGAAGGTGAAAGAAAGGAAATAAATAGGTTGGCACTTGCAAACATCTGCGTGAAAAAATAGTTTCACACCCGGAGTGTGTTTTATGCAAATGACTAAACCCATAGGATACAGGTAAAAATAGGGGTTCAAATACTTGTTTACCCATCACTAGTTTAAGTTGATCCAGCACTCCGCCCAACATTATATCTATATCGGTAGCTAGTAGCATCCGATCCTATTTTCCCGGCTTCTCCACCACCTCACTACGCGTCCCTTCTAGGTCCATAGTTATCAGTAGCAGAGTCCCCTGTAGCGGATATATATATATACAGAGGCAAAGCAGCACGCACCATAGGAAACAAAAAGTGAACCAGCTAATAGGGAGCTGATCTTGAACCAGCGGGGGAGCAAGCAGGTGCGGTTGAAGAATAAGCAAACGTAAAGGCTAAGGCATAGGTTGAGCTAGTAGTTTCATTAAATTAAAAGTGTTTATCGAGCTGGGTAAGCGAGGTTAGCTAGTTCTGGATCGATTGGATGATCTGCAATTGGATCTGTTCGAACTGCTACTAGTTATGCTGGGTCCTGATCCCGATCTACTTTTGGTGGCTTTGCTCACGCTCCTACCTTGGCCTCCTCTGCCCCTGCCTTTATAATTTCCCTACCTGCCTTTATAGGCGCTGGCTCTACTGTTTTATCTATGCCTACGGTACCCCTGCCCTGGTCGATGCCTTTACTATTTTATACGTTGCTGCTTTAACTTGGCCAACTGAAACTAGGTAAGCCGCTAGCTCTCGAATGGGCTCTGTTCTGGNTTCCGGTTGCTTTTAGGTCTCAATCTGAGCAAGATGGTAGTGGGTAAGCCACTGGATCAATAGGAAGTGGATAAACTACTCGGGCAATTATATCGACTGGCGATTTTACCACCTTAGCTGCTTAAACTGAGACTAGGTAAGCTGCTGGATTCCTAGCTTTTTAGAGTGATAGTGAGAGTATGGGCTTCGGTGTGTTTGTTATAGGGTGTAGGTATTTATTAAATAAAGTGTAGTTGTAGGAGCAATTAAATTAATGTCTTGGGGCTTTAGATTTATGAAGGATATTGTCAGGTTAGAAATAATAACGACTATATTATATAGTTATTTTAGATTATAACCCCTATATAATACTATTTATGAGATATAAAGTAGCTTTAGGAGATTTCAAGTATGTATAGGATCTATTCCTCTTTAGCTACTATAAGAATAGTTTCAAAGTTTAATAAAATGAAATCTTAGATTGAACCCTCCCCTGCTATCCTTACCTGAAACCCATTTACAACGGGCCTTAATAATTACTTTTTTATTAATCAACCACCAAGGACACACACATCCGAATAAACCACACTTTATGGAAAGCAATAAGCAGGCTACTCTATCAATTAGATAGTAGGGTTTATATATCTTATATTTATTTTCACTTTAGGAAAGGTTAGAATAGGTCTAAGTAATTCTATTTTATATTCTTTAGTCTTATCTCTATTTTTAGTTGTAGGATCTATTGTTTAATTAAAAGTATTGTTCTAATAAAACATAAATTAATAATTACGGGATTGCTTTATAACTATTGCTATTGTTTAATTACTACATAAAAGACAGCCCGATTAGGAAAGCACCTTACCCAAAAGACTGAGGAGCTTCTTTACTCGGTATCAGATCCTTGGGACAGATGAATATTTATTATCTCAACACAGCAGCAAGGCAACCAACCCATATCGAAACATTTAGATAAATCCTCAATAACTAGAAGCCAAGCCAACCCACATATTCTTTCTCTTTAAATAGCAGCAGGAGATACTAATGCCTTAGAAGGACCACCTACCTAACATATTATGATCTTGCTATCTTCATCACTTGCATTTTATCTCTATTCACATGCCTTCAAAGGTTCAATTCCACTTACCACACCACCTATCCGCTGCAAAAAGGAACGGCCTACACAAGCGGATAACACCACTGCACCAACACCACCTAGTATCTCGGTTTCGTCTCTATTAATTTTAGATCTATTAGCACGGTCCACGGTACCACCTAGAATTTGCTTTATGAATGCGGAGATAAACATATGGGACCTTTACACCCATTAGTTTAACCCTTTATAAATTATTGGAAGAATAATGGGCAGGGCTTACAATTCTACCAACTGTGTCTAGATTTTATCTATTCATGCTGGTAGTAACATGCAGGCAAAACCTACACCACCTACGACAACTAGTCCCTACTGCGCTTCGACAAAACTAGTGACTGCTCCGGTTACTGCTGCGGAAAAAAAACCTACCGGTGCAGGTTATTTACTATTGCATCAGAAGGATATACATCAACCATTTTAGTTGATACCCGCTCCTCATTATTTGACCCCGACCGCCGATACACCTTATACTTTATACACCGGGATCACTTCTTAACTCATGAATGAATACCGGAAAGACTGGGCACCGACTACCAATTAAGCTAGTCACATGCAGGCGATAAACCCTTACAGCCTCCACCACCTGAACCTAACCTTTTACTTTTACACCTATGCCCGATAATCCTATTAGTTTTAACAAAACACTGTATATTTGTTGAAAGATAAAAAGAATAGCAGTACCTCTCTCTATAAATACATATTGAATGATAGAGAAATTTCATTCCACAAGACTTTTTATTAAAGGGGAGGTTCTAATTGGTTATCGGTTATGTTAGAGCTTGTTAGATATATATGTTCTCTATTAGTTATAAGTAAGTTAAAGTAGTTAAATATAGGTGAGAGGTTGTAGTTCCTTAGGATTCCTAAGTGAGTTATAGGAGTTAAGTCTAGGATCATTGTTATGAAAGAAGAGTAACTCTTTATAAAAAAATAAGTATTAAATGAGAAAAAGATAGGATTAAATGATTGAATGTTCCTAGTGTGGTTGTCTGGTGGTTTTTATTATAGGTTTTATAAGGAATATATTCCTTGTCTTTTCCATTAAAAGACACAAAAACCAAAACATTTAACTCTAAGTTTTATTTTCCACTATTTTATTCAACGAATCAGACAATGAATGCTAATATTTCCTACCAATGAGCAATTTCGACCTCTTATTTGGCCTCATCCCGAGGCAAGGTCATTGTTTTGCTATGGTTTTTCTAGACGTTGGTTGTATAATAGAGTATGACTAAATCAAGAGGAGACTAATGCTAGCATTAGTTTGATAGCATTTAATGTTTATAAAATGTGGTTCACTTATATCGGGTTTACTGCTTGTCGAGTTTACTGCTTGCATGCAGTACACATGTCGTGGTCTTAGTACCATGTGTCTCTATCTCCATTTGGCAAGAGATTGACAAGCCATCTCCCTCCCTATTCATGCATGGTTTTGAAGAGACCTGATATACACCCTCACTTTATCAGGTCCTTCTTCGTTCTCTCCAAGAAGGCCTAATATCCTATGTCCTCCGTGATCAATTGCAGCCATTGTACTTGGAGCTTGGTCAGTATTTGCAACTGTTCGTCCTCTATGAACACAATTGCAGCCTACAATTGCAGCCGTTGTACTTGGAGCTTGGTCAGTATTTGCAATGGTTCTCACTAGGCATAGTTTCCATATCGCAGTTGAAGAAACAAAATTAGAAAACCAGATTAAAATTATGAATTCTGAATTCCCTGGCATAGATTCATTGTAGGTTTCAATCTTTAAAACATATGATAGCAAACATAAAATGATTAGCCATTAATTCTGAATTCTCTGGTATAGATTCATTGCAGGTTTCAATCTTTAAAACATATGATAGCAAACATAAAATGATTAGCCATTAATTCTGAATTCTGAATTCTAAATTCTCTTGTAGCTGGTTTCCACGATCTCGACTCCAAAGGAATTTCCCTTCTTGCTGCCATTAACAAACATAAAATGATTAGCCATTAAAAACTAAAATGTTCACACAACCACCACGAACAGACAAAATTATAAGTGATAATGAACGAGAGGAGAAAACTTGAAATAAAAAGAGGAGTAAAAAGAGGACTTACCCGCATTGAGTTGGGTGAGCACAGCCACAGTCTTTGCTGTCAGAAGACATGTTTGCAAATTGTTAACAAAGAGAAAGAGCTGATACAAATTGCAATAGACAAAATTCACTTCTCTTTTTCTCTAATTGTTGAGGAAAACACCATCCTTCCAATGCATTTATAGATGGACAAGTCGTAATAATTTCAGAAGCTGTGCATAAAATTTCTCATGCGATTTTATACTGCTGGTAGATTTAGAAACTATATAAATGTAAGCTGCAATGATTTTGTAAAATACTGTGTATAAGTTACTCTTTTATGTAAAAAATATATATGCAAGGTCTTAATGGGTTATGAAGCCATGTATAACTTGCTCTTCAATCTTAGAAAAAATTGTTGTCTCAATTTTAAAACGTATTGAGGCATTGATTTCCCAGTGCAGTAGACCTTTGAAACAAGCAGACACGGAGTGCATTTGTTCAAATCTTCCCACAAGCGTTTTGCTTAAAGCCTCTAACTTGGCATTGTTAGTTCAGATTTTTGCGTGTTTTAGGTAATTGAAACCTGCATCCCAAAGATAATGCTTGGCTCCCAGAAATTTTCTTAGACAACGGGATGCCATCAAAGAAGTCGAGCAGTCGAGTAGGTACAAAGCATAACTGAGCAGAAGAACCAAATACAACATAAATATGTTTAAAAACCTTATGAAGAGTTTCATCGTGGTGTGACTAGCCATCATGTTCAACAAAAATATAACAAATTTGTGAGAGATAACAGAAACCTTCTGAAGCTCAGTGAATCAACCACTAGAATGCAAGTATAATGGTCAAACAACTCAGTGAATCAACCAAAACGGTTCTTTGACAAGCACCAATAGTGCCATTTGTGCATCCAAATATGACTTACCCTAGCTCATTCGGGCCAGTAACTAGAATTTATCCTCGCTGCTAGCCAAAACACGGGTACTACTATTCTTTGCCCTTCCAGTGATTTATTTCTGCCACATGCTGCTCCCACTGCCGCTCCCTACACTTGCAGGAGAACTGCCTACCTTCCGGCTCTTTGCATAAGCATAGGCACAGCTCTTCAAGGACATTATAGTTAAATTTTGAGCCTGAACAAAGGTTCAAAGATGGAAGAAAATGCCCGACGTTACAGGTATGGACTAGGGTTTGAAAGATAATTTCGTTGCCAAACTGGAAAGATTCTTTAATGCATTCGGCCCTCTAAATTGCTTGTATGCTTTCCAGGGCACAGCTAAATGGGCTCAGTTTAAAATGATTAAATAAAGAACAAGGAACTGATCATTATTTTCAAAATTTACATCATTTTCATTTACTTCATTTTTTCAGGATGCATACTAATAGCTAGTTGCAGAGGTGCTAACTCTACCTTTGTGGGATATGCATATGTATATTAAATTGCCTGTGAAACCATTGCGCTACTACAGGCATTGCTCCAATAACTCAGTAAATGGAACCCACTAGCTTTGCACGTGGAGGTTCTGCAACTTATAGCTTTGAAACTGGGTGAAGGGAAGCTAGGTCGACTGGTTCAAATGTCTGGTTATCTGCGTTCACTTTTTTCTTTACCTCGCTTTTTTTGAGATCCATTCTTCCTTCTAAATCTCATTCTGGACAGAGATAAAGATCCAATTCCCATGAATTGAGTTGAAGCACTAGAGATAGAGGTAGAATCTGTAACGCCGTTCACTGTTGGTGGATATGCTTCTCATGGCACAAGCTGGGACGCTACCTTATGTACTCGTACACGAAGACATGAGCCTAAAACAGGGGTATGGAAATAGTCAAAATGTGCCGCAGCAAAGGAAAATATGGAAATAGTCAAAATGTGCAGCAGCAAAGGAAAATATAAGGCAGACGCATTTTCTGAACATTGTATTCTATCAAGAGTAGAAGCCGTAGGCTTCAAAACTTAAAAAAAACAAAGAAACAGTGAGACTGAAGCCCAAAGGCACCCCATCCGTTCTTCTCATGCAAAAAGGTGAAACAGAACATAGCCAAATGTCATTCATTATTTGCCAATTGTAGACACATGCATATATTATTCATGTGACTAATAGATGACGGGTTGAAAATTTAAATTTCAAGGATACGATCTCAGATTGGAGTGTCATTATAAAGTATTAATACTTGAATCGGTCTGATAATAACTATAATAATAATAACCATGTAAATATCGGTCTGATAATAGGTTATTTTATCCTGTGGAGAGGCCTGCATACCAGTATAATGGGTTGTTTTCTCGATATGTAAGGCCCAGAAACACTATATTTTTATACTGTTCTTTACGTGATATAATATCAATACATAAACCTGCTATTGAGTCGACGATAATAATAACTAGTACGTTTTATTGTTTTATTATTATGTTCTTATATGAACTATCATAAAATTTTATATTCATTCATGGAACATTAACTTATTGCATCGAACGCATACATGAACCTGCTATTGAGTGGATAATAATAACTAATAAGTCTAAGTCAAACATCCATTTATATAATGCATTCTAATAATTACTTATTTAAAAAAAAATGTTATTGTTATATATAATGCATTTTAATAATTAATTAATTTTTAAAAAATGTTATTCTTATATTATCTTTAAGTTATTATAAATGTATTTTCAACGATCTTCTGAGCCAGGGAATTCTCAACACAGATGGCGAACAATGGGCTTGGGGAGGAAGACCAAGACTTTGTTTTTGCACTGGCAATCAGAACCACATTAAGACAAAAATGCATGATATCTATTGAGCAAATGGCCTCCACCTACGGCCACATGGATCCCTTGTAACATGGGCTAACTCAGCTTACATGTTGTTTGTGCATGGCCTCAACGTGGCCAAAAAGTGATAAATAAATCTAAATTATTTTCTCAATTTTGATGAACTTTATAAGTTATTTTCTCAATTTTGATGAAGCAAACAACTCGACAGTGAGTGAAAAGGTAATTAACTTCTATTCTATAGGTAATTTACTTCTATTTTATTGTACAATTTTAACAATGCCAGAACTTTTAGAAGGACAAGTTGTACATGGATCTGCTCATGCCCAATGACATTTTACTTTTTCTTAAACTTGAGCAGAGGTATTGATGTTGGAAAGTTTTTTCTTGGTCTTTATGTAAGCAATCTAAGTTTCATTATACGATATTCATGAACCCTGGTGGACGAGTGAATTTCCCTGGATTTCCTTGCATTTTTTAGGCAATTTCCTATGCAAATGATTTTAACTTTTTCTTTCTTGCCCCTCTTGCAGATCGTATAAAGAAACAGTCAATCTAGCAACGCCACCAACATCATAGACAAACTTTGAAATCATGCCGAAAAAATCATAAAATCTTCATCGTATCAATAAATTGGAACTGTATTATCAAGAACCCATAAGTGAACACTCATGCAAAATAAGGAGGTAACACCCTGCTTCCTCCACAAATTCTATGTATTACCTCTCCAGTCTACGTATTATCACCTCCAGTCCCTCTACGTGTATGCATATTCCATTTGCGAGAGTATTCTCCACATCTGCGAAGGTATTCTTCTTTTGTGAAGGCATTCTCCATTAGCGAAGTAGCCAACTCATCTAGACTAGAATCACCAACCTTTAAATTGCGAGCAATTAGTGGGCACACAACCAACTTTGTTTTGTATATTATCTATCTTTGAACAATAGCTAGAAGATTCTCTAAAGAGCGATTTCTGCCACATTTATCAAGTGCAACACGTGCCGCCCATTCCTCAATGTTGACCACTACCCTCATATCTATTGTATTTTGTCTTCGTTCCCATTGCTCCTCTTGATTCTCCGCGTGCGTCGTTCTCTCCTCTAATCCCTCTAAGGCTATTCATATTCTTTTTACAAAGGCGGGCAGGTTCCGTAAGAGATTTATTGCGTGCTACAAAATTTGGATGAAATACACTTGGCATGCCAAAAACTTGTGCTTTAAGATCAAATGTTTATTTCTGCAATGTTAACATAAAGAAGAGTTACATAGATCACAAACTTTAGTAGCCTTGTAATAAGAAGCATGCCATTCATCTAGCATTTAAAGTGTCCTGGCTTACCAAGCCCCTTCATTGTTTCTCTTTCAAGAGCACTTAGAATAGTTCACTTAATCATGAAATCTAAAACAAACATCTGTAAGATGCAAAAAAACTAAAAGTTGAAACTAAACCCTAAAGCTGCAAATCTCAATGGCCAAAAACTAAACGTTGAAACTAAACCCTAAACACATGTAAGATGCAAATCTCAATGGCAGGGACTTGTTGCACATGTAAGATGCAAATCTCAATGGCAGGAACTTGTTGCATTGCAACTTCTCTTGTTTATATATGGTACACTAGTGCACATATAAATATTACACACATGGAGAATGTTTTTTGTTTTTGTTTTATGGAAGATTAGTGCTCGTATAATAGTTATTCACTAGTTTGTTCCTTGTTACCAAGGACGAGTGCATATAATATATTTAAAGCATTAATATGTTTTGTTAGCATGTGCACTGTAACATTTTGAAACTATAAATAAAACAATATGTTATGTTGTTTAAAGTAACGATGCTTTTCACTATTGCTAGCACCAATGTGTACGAATCAAAAAAAAAGCACTAGCCTATATTTTCATGGCACATATCATTTAGTGAGTTCAAAGGAATCAATGCATTAATATTAATATATATAGTTTATTAATTAATATATGGATGATTTACATTATTATAAATAAAAAAAATGTAATTCATTAGATAACTCATTAATGGAATCATTATATATATATATAATTAATTATCTCAAAATCAATTATTTTTTATATTAGTATTGATATTTATATTTTATTTATTGTGTTTTGATATAATGATCCTATTAATGAGTTATCTAATGAATTGCACCTTTTTTATTTGTAATAATGTAAATCGTCTATATATTAATTAATAAACAATGCAACATTTTTAAACATTGGACACTCCAATAAGATAAAAATCTCATTTTATTATATATGAATAATATATCCATAGTCATACAAAATGAGTAATTGTAAATGTCCACAATAATCCAAATGCAACCAATCTGTAATTATTTCACTTATTATCAACCAATCGACATCCAATTGGGACAGTATGTCGAGTGCATTAAAAGAAACCCATGATTCTCACAAACAAATATTCCAAAGCATACAACTTGCAGTAACATTTGGTTGTATTGATTGCCATTCATCACTTGAACTGTTGTCATCGCTCAAGCTGCATGCATGACTCATTTCTTCATCACTTGTCGGTAATATTGTAATTGGGTTATTTCACCTCATTTTTTGTTGTTTGGTTTTTTTATGCCCCTCTTCTTCATGTTCCATCTACAAACATAGAAATAAAGTGAAATAAGTATATCTACATTTATATATTGGCATATACATAAATGCATTAATAGAAAAACATACCATAGTGGCAAGTGCTTCATAAACAACACATATTCTTTCAATTCCATGTTATATGACATCTCTCAAAATCTCTTCCTTTGGGTTCACTCCATACTTTGTTTCCTGCATGTTTAATACACCATGCCAAAGAATATATATAATTTAGTATAAAGGTTTTTTGTTGTTCCATTAATTATAAAATGAGCGATGTTAAACAACATACCTACTTACAAATTGTTCAATTAACCCTTGATACTTCAACATATATTGGCAACCCATTCTTAACCCAATGTCAACCAATTGTTTGGATAGATCTTCTTCATATCTTAGCACCTATTAAAAGGCATTCATGGATGAGTGCGAATTATTTAAATATAAAGATCACAACAAATATGAAATTTTAAGTATGGATGAAAATGTAAATACTCACAAACTTTATGATTAACCCTTTTCTTCATTGTCATTTTGTTTTATGAGTTGAATGGTTTCCATTTTGTTTTCCATTTTGGAACAAAACAATTGATAATTAGATTTCATGCGATAATTAAATTTGATATGCATACAAGAATAAATCAAGGATTACATAACTTTGATGCATGTCATTCTTGGGATGGATTCTCTTGCGATCAAGAAAAATTTTAGGGGTGAAATTTACCCCATGGGATAATTTTCCAAAAGAAGATTCATCAATTTGTGTTTTTTGAAGCCTTGTTTCGCCCAATTTTGATCCCAGGTAACATTTTTTCACTCTAAAGATCGCTAAATTATTATATAAAACATACAAAATCATTATAAATGGAAACTTTTAAAGAAAATTATCACCAAATATTTTATAGTTGACATTTTAAGAATTGGTAAGATTCACTAGGGTTTATACACTTTTAAATAAGTATGGATCCTTAAAACTTTCTCTGCTTGTGATGCAAGTATGTTTATTTCCTTTACCATCTCCTTGTGCACTTTTTTGGACATCCCTATCGACTTGTTTTGGTTTTCTCCTTGTTTGTATTTTGGAATTTTCATAACCTTCATTAATAAAAAAACTCAATTATTTTTTCTTTGAATCGACATGAAAGTAAATATAGCAAAAAAAAAAAACTTGTAAATTTTGGAACATGTTATGGAAAAAAATGTTTAGTAATAATACTTTTAAAATGAATCTTTTTGGTTATTGTATGGTTTTGCTATTGCATGTTATGATTAATTAATTAATCATCCCTTGGCCACCATAGTCTAATTGTCTTTTCCTAGCTTAGGAGTTTATTTCCACCTCACTAGTTCCATGGGGTAATCATATAGGGCCCACCTAAAGCTTAATGCACCAGTTTGTGTGAGTTTAGGAGCTCTAGAGACCAATCCCTATAATTTAGGAACCCACACTAAGTGCCACCAGCAGTTGACCCTAGTCAGTGTTCAGTTATGTTCAATTATTCTCTAATTCCCATCATTTTGTTCATATTCGGTTATCCTAGCAACACTTTGCATGATATAAGGGAGGTTGGGCACATTTTCCCATCTACCTTGATCAGTTAACTGATTGTGAACTGATTTAGTTGTCCATATTTAGGTTAGAGAGCTCTCAATGGTAATTTTCTCACATTGAGTTAGAATTGGAGTTAGTCCAAGTTGGTGAATTTGAATCTTATCTATGTCATTTGAATTCTTCATGTTGTTTCACCATTGTAATACATAGAGGTTAATGATATTGGATGTAATGTTATGTTGACCAATTTTGACTCTTAGTGTTCACTTTTTCCATGAATGTTTGATAAGTGTGTACTGAATTCTTTCTTTCTCCCTCAACCTTCTTTCACAAGTGAATTCATTCAAGTCTAAGGATCCTAATCTTTGTAAAATTAAACATGGTATAAGAGCAGGTGTTTAAGCCAACTTCAAACCTCAGAAACTTCCATTAATGCACCAAAAGCAATTGGGTTCCACATAATTGTTGGTATTCTTTCCTTGCCATTTGATTATGTCTAGAGAAGTCTAGCCAGATGTGATGCACCCATAGAAAGTGCACATGTCGAAGTAGAGAGTGCTTGAATTGGTTTGATTTCGAATTGAATTTTTTTTTGCAGTGGTTTTGTAGATAAATCAAATAATTATGAATATTTAATTGTTCCTTGAAGCTGCAAGATGGAGAATTTTGCAATTTTGATTCCCAGGATCCTCACACCCTTCAACTATATTGATTGGAGGTATGATGTGTAGATAGTCGTGCACAAAAAGGGTCTATACATGGTCGCCATGGGAATAGAGGTCGAACCCTAGCAGCCTATTGAAAAGTTGAAGTATATGAACAAGTTGGATGAAGCATTTGGCTTCATGTGCATTCACATCTATAGGGAGTTACTCTTTCATATTGATGGACTGAAAACTCCAAAGGAAGAATGGGAGAGGCTCGAATTCTTGTTTTTCAAGTATGATGATCTGAGATGCCATATTATGGAGAATGAGCTCATTGCACTCCAGCATAGCAGCTTCAAAACTATCCAACAATTTTGTTCAAAATTCAAATCCATTTTCATGTAGTGTAAGCCATGTGGGATTGATAAGAAGGATGAGAAATTGGTGCTCTCAATTCTGAGAAAAATTGGCCCATAATTCTCAGTGTTCGTATCCACCTTTCACTATGGGATATTGAAAAATCCTAATGGGAAAATTCCATCACTTGATTCCTTCACAAAATATTTTATTCAGGAACAAGATAAGTTGATATAGATGGGATCCCTTAGAGCCTCCACAAATCAAGCTCTCTTGGTAGGGGAGACAAAGAATGCATGATCAAGGAGGAAGCAAAAAGGAAAGGATAAGAGGAACACTAAATTCAAACCTAAAGAAGAGTTTTATCCATCAGATGAAGCCTCGGGATTTAAGAAGGACAAACATTCGAGGTTTGAAAAGGGAAAGTGCTCCTACTGTAAGAAAGGAAACCATACATAGAAAGTTTGGATGAATACGAGCATATATCAGATGTCAAGACACCTTGAACAACACAATATTTCCCTCCATGAAGGCGCAAGGAAGGATGACTCTAGAGACAAACCTGAATATCATGATAGATGCCATGCACTGAAGGATGGATTTTAAAAATCTCATCCCTTCCTCATTGATTAAGGATCCTCCAATCACATGGTTGCATCCAAAGAGTCATTCTCTTCATTAAAAATTATTGATGGTCCAAGTATTCACATGGGATATGATGCTAAAATCCAAGCTAAAGGGAAGGGTTCAATAAAATTAGATCAAGGAGTGTTCAAGAATTTACTCTATGTGCCCTCCTTAGCAACAAAATTGATGTTTGCATATCATATGAATCATACAGGATCACCAAAGAAAGTTGTATTTGTTTCTGAATCAGTGGAGATCTCAGATATCTCAACTGGGAAGCTGATAGTGAAAGGTGTTGCAAATTGTTCCTTCAAGGCATATGAATTTTCAAAATTTATGTCATACTCAGATCTAGTGCAATCTTAGCTGCCATTTGAAAGGGAAGGTAAATTCATTCTACCTAAACCTTGTTACCAGGAATATTTCAATCAATGATGACACAGTTTGTTCCTCTAGCCTACATGGCACAAGTCTAGAACAAAAATACATAGCAGTATATGCTCTCCCTAGATGACTAATCTACTTGAATAAATAACTCTCTTTACCTTAGATCTGGAAGTTTGTCTTTGTTTCACTGATCTTAGTGTGATCTACTATACCTACAAAGAAACACAAGAAACAATATAAGGGATGAGAGTAATAAGATAAAACAATAATCTATATTAGTGATCAAGGAAACTAATAAATGATCACTATTAACATAAATAATGTATGGAAAAAGGGAACACTTTTGTATTGAAGATGAAAAGAGAAAGCTACAACCAAAGCCTTGATGTCAATAGTTTTGTCTCCACAAGGTATTTGACACACTCACACAACTCTCAATTATGCAACCTCTTTCTCACAACCTCTCTCTCTTTGCCTCCTATACCATAATTCAATCCAACAACATAAGGATGTTCTCTTCATCTCCCCCCTCACATGGTCCAAGTAGCTTGCGATTATAGGCCAAAGGGATCCCAAATGGATTGAGATATTTTGGGAGGAATGTAGGGAATGATCCCTATGGGTCAGGAGGTCGAGTACCAGCTCTCCCACATAGATAGGTTCATCCTCCATGATATCTTTCGCTTGGAATATTCTTGAAACTTCTATTTTTTATATTTTGAGCTTGATGATGCTCCATGAAATAGGGGTAAGTGTGTCAACACACCTTGTAGAGAAGGAAATGACGCCACTAACTCCTTCTTCCAATGTGCAACAAGTGTTAGGGCTAGATGGCGCTCTGTCTCACGAAGCAAAGTGCGCCATCCATGCTATTAGCCAGGGATTTTGATGGATTGAAGCATTGGTACATATTTTAGGTGTAACAAAATGCCCCCTCGAAGTATGAAGCTAGAGGGATGTGATAGGTAAAATAATCTGGATGTTGATCCGATATTAGAGGCAAAAGATATATGAGTTTACATTTGATGTGAGACCAGTGACCAACTATCTGAGTCAATCATGGCTACGGACCAATGCACTGCAGATCCATGGATGATGACTATGTCATGGCTACTAAGATTACAGTGTAGATCCATGATCTATGTCATGGCTAAGGAACATACAAAGTAGATCCATGTTATCCATACTCAAAGCTGGACACAACCACCAAACATGTAATGTGGATCCATGTCATGACTTCAAACAGTACTCCATTGCAACCTGAGGATAGGCACATATTCAAGTGAATACCTAACCACTTAGGGTCTTCATTCCAGTCCCCAACGATACAATTCTAACCATGTGAATAGATGTCCAAATGTCAAACATGGTAGAAGCCACTTGATTACCAGTCGTTAATGTATACTATTAACAAGTGTGAGGGAGAACACCATTGATGTCGATGATTCCCAAGGTATCTTAGTACATTCCTATGAATGTGAATAGAGGTCTTGAAGTCGAACACTTGGTGAAATATTTCAATAAGAGGTCATTGATGGAAACCTATTGTTGAAAGAGAGGAAACCTGCCATTTAGGCATGCAAGATTCAAGGTAATTGACTTGGTTTCTAAGTCTAATTACTGGATGATGTGTTGGTGTCAACATGAATAGACTCATCGAAGGAGGGACATAATGATTCCCTCATCAACGACATGAAACATGGAATGAAAGATGACATTGAAGTGATGACAAAAACCATATAACTGACTCAGATATGACTGAATTTGAAGGAAGGTAAGGTAACTATCGAGGTAGATTACATAGGAGAATCCCATTGAACATGGACGAGCACAATAATGACTTGGAAGCATTGACTCAACGAGATAGAGACCAGACATAATGCAAGGACGTGACAATGCATTCTTTGAATTGACTCAAAGGAGTTGAATGACTCATGAAAGTGGATCGACTTGAGGGAAATATGATTACTCAACTGTTTGAAAATGAAAATGCATACATGTGTCATGTTCAAGGGTGGACTATGAGTTGCCATAAATACAAATTAAATATGTTTCCCATTCCCTTATTTTACCCATCGCAAAGGATGAGTACCTCTTTGCTTTTTAACGAGCTTGAAAATGGTAACAAACACTCGATGTAGCTCCTTAGGTGATGAGTCCATTCTCGCATGATTTATGAATCTGAGAAAGGAGGGGTTCATTCCCAGAAAGGGTCCTTCATATTTTGATTTTATGAGTCTGATGAAAGGTAAACTTAGTCGTTGTTTCATGTTTAGAGAGTCTGAAATGACTAAGAACACTCCAGGGTGGACTTTTTCGTAAATTTAGTCCCCAAGGCCTAAAAAAGTATAAACTAATTCCTAAGAGAACTCTTCTAGTCATGACTAACTAGTATACGTTTTTTGTAAATGAGTCCAATAGATCTGAAAAAGGGGTAAAGTATCATCGACTGAAGGATCATTAAAAGAATTTTACAAGAGTGAAAGCATTAAATTATCTTGGCAATATTTTCATGTTCAGGGAGCCTGGAAAGAGCTTAAAACTAACTCCATAAGGGGTCCTCTTTTTCATAATCTAATTTTAACAATTTTGAAAAAGCATAAAAAGCATACTCTATACCTCTTCACTGAGTTTTTAACGAGCACACCGAAGGGATAAAAGGTGTTCAATACCTTTTTCATTTTTGAATTCATAGCACAAAAAAGCAATAAAGTAAGCTCAAAACACTTTTCGTGTTTTAACAAGAGAACAAAGACTATAAAAAGTAAGATCAACACCATGTTACTATTTTTAATGAGCTCGAAGACCGGTCAAAAGAATGCTCAAAGCATCTGATTCATTTTTTATGGAGCTTGACACAGAATAAGAACTATGCTCAAAATGTTGTTTCATGGTTTAGCGAGCTCGAAACTAAAAAAAAGAAAGTATGCTCAAAATGACTCCCACTAAAAGGTGTTTTCCCAACATGAGGTCCATTGGTTGGAACTTTCCCCCAATATAACTGTCAAGTATATTAAATACAACATAATGTAAAAAGGTTGGATGCATGCCCTCCAAGCTTCATTTTGTCTGTTTACTCTTTTCTTCATCCAACTAAATTTTGGGTTATTTCTAGGAAAAGGTTCACTAGAAACAAAGGAAGAAAGAGGACCAAATGATACATGAAGATGAAATGGAGGTTCAAGTGTTGAGTCTTAACACAATGGAAGAATCTGTTTCATTTTTAAAAATATTGACATGAAAAGGGAACTCTGCTTACAACTGCCTGTTTCATTTTTACACAAGCTTGAAACAGAAAAGAACTATGCTTGCAGATATCTGTTTGATTTTTTAACGATCTTGACACATAATGAGAACTTTGCTCACGGTGACCTGTTTGATTTTTACACAAGCTTGAAATAGAAAATAACTATGCTTGTGGGGACTTATTTCAGTTTTACACAAGCTTGAAACAGAACATAACTGTGCTTTAGGTATCCCATTTCATTTTTTAACGAACTTGAAAAAGACTAAACTATGCTCAAGTGTGCCTGTTTCATTTTTCAACAAGATTGATACAGAATGTGAACTGTGCTCGCAAAAATCTGCTTCATTTTTTAACGAGCTTTACACAGAATGGGAACTATGCTCGCTAACATATGTTTCATTTTTTTAACGATATTGACACATAATGGGAACTATGCTTGCTAACATCTGATTCATTTTTTAACGAGCTTGATATAGAATGAGAACTATGCTCGCTTTTAGTTATTAGCCAACATGATGTCTAGAGGTTGGTGGGTTTCCCCCTTACATAAGAATCTAGTGGCTTAACTCTAGTACGATGTCCAGAGACTAGAGACATGCCCCCAAAGCTTCCTCATGATGGGAAGAAGCTATTGGTTTACAAACAACTGATATTCGTCATGATGTTTAGAGTCAAGAGACATAGTCGTTGAAGGGGAAGGAACCACAAGAACACTCGATACATTCAGGGAAGTCTGATGACTAGGAGATATATGATGATCAATTTTAACAAAGGAAAGTTGATCAATTGGCACAATCTTCTCATCATGGGGAAAATGTATCACTCGAAAGAGTGTAGACACTACAACTTTCATGGCGTAAACATAATCTCATCCAAGGAGTAGGTTAAAATCTAAGAGACCTTGGACTAATGATAACATCAATACAGACAATTTTCCCTCCTAAGGTAATAGGAAAGTGAGGAAGGATCCATAAAGGTGTAGTAGGACTTCGATTAAAAGCCAGTATCTGGTCAGTGACTGGCACAAGCTGAGGAGAACCTATAGCTTTCCAAGTAGTTGAGGATACAATAATAATAGAATCCCCTTCATCAGCAATAGTGTGGAGTATGCTATTAGAGGTAACTCGCACAAATATTTGGAATGGAACTCTCGAGTGAATACGAGATTCTGTTAGGTTACTCTAATCAAAGGAAATAACCTCAGTACTTGGAGAGGATTCTGTTGAAATAGGCAAAATTTTCTGGATTTTCACAATGTTTAGAAGGTTGTTGATTTTATTACTGTGAATTAATTATTTATATGTGAAGAATTGATCAGTGTGTATTCCTGCTTTTGAATATCCCAAATCTCAGGGCGAACCTGCGATGGGCAAGAGAATACACCGGAATGACAAAATGTTTGTTCCAATTGTATACTGAAGCAAAATTATTGTGGCAACAAAATAAAAACTAAAGCCTAAAAGAATCCACAAGCTAAGTGTCACTTTCTAATCATCCACCAATAATCAGCAAGAAGCCTTTGATTGGAAAAGAGAGCATACTTCATGGCAATGAGCAAGGGAAAAAAATTATTTAAACCATTTAAAAGATGGAAATGAAAAGAAATAACTAACTAAAACAATCTTCAAAGAAAGCATATTGTGTTCGTGTGATTGTTAGAAAAATTCAAGCGACGAAAGAGACACTACCAATCCCTCTAGGGTGAATGAAGTGTGGGCATTGTGTAGCCCGCTTGATTTCTTTATTACTTATTATTAAAATATCAGAAAAATAAAAATAAAATATGTCTTAGAACCTATAAAACAGGTCTAAATACTTATACAACTTTATGGAGTGAAGGGGAATGAAGAAGAAGGGAAAACTGAGGGTTTTTTGGTGTCCCTGGAGACCCAAAACTCGGATTTTGAGCAAAGCTTCCTCCTCTTTTTATTTGGACCTGTTACAAAACAACGAGTTAAATTATTAGAATATTATGGAATTAATGAATAAAGGATAAAAACTAAAACTAATTTTAGTACTTGCAAAAGATTGGAAAAAATTACTTGTTTTTAAAGCACCGAAATGACAACTTTAGATTCAACAAAAGTTGATTCCTTTTAAGCGCTTCTAAATCTAAGTTATCTGATATGCTACATAACTAGATTTAAATTATCATATTTTTAAATGAGATCTATCAAATTTGCATATTCAAACTATGTAACCGGAAAGAGGAGAGAGAATTGTTTTGAGAAGATGGAAACAAACTTGAAGCATCGCTTGATCTTCTTATGAAAACTTTGGAGACCCTGTAGAAATAAGATAAAACTTGAGATATTATCAAAGATGAGGAAGATACAACTGAGTTCAACTCCTCCTTTGAAAATGTATCCTGCAAAACAAACCTATGAGAAACCCCTGCATAAAAAGTTAGATCTAGTGTACTCAAAATTAGGAAATGAGAAAGAGTTGAAATACAAATGGGTATGAACAACTACTATCCTATATATTGAAATCAAAATACCAGTAAGAAAGTTACAACCGTAAATTTCTACTCTATGTGTCTTAGGATGACCTTCTAAGCTAGATCTAATAGCAATTTAAACAAAAAGAAGAAACTCAGAAATTTAACAATGTCACCTCAAATATTCACAAACAATAATCTCATAACATAGAGTGGACCTCCAAAGTCTGCAATTTTATTCATCAATATAGAAAAAATATAAAATAACAGAGGTTCTTTGCATCCATCAAACAAAGGAGGAGAACCCTTCTTTTATAGCCACAAAAGAGCTTCAAACCCCAGGGGGCACATTTGCCAATTGGAGAGGAGGCTTAGGAGGTTGAGAAATGCATGGGAGGAAGGCCTGAATGTTGGGATGAAGGAATGCCACCTCATAGGAGGTGAGCCGCATGTCTAAGGAGGCATCCAACTCTCCCAACCACCTCAACCACATGAGGGATTGCGCCCTCCTTGAGGAGAATGTGCCCCTCTTTAGTGGAGAGTTATCTGACACCACAGAGAGAAGGTTGGAGATACTCTCTAGGCTCATAAATTCCCCAGACAAGATCCTCAACCAAACTGCCACCTCATAGACAAGTCCCAAACAAGTTTCCTTTGATTTAGGATTTGGGTTTTCTCCTACTTTTCCATTTATTTGACCCTCTAAGCCATTTTGGAGAGGAAATCCAAATTAACAATTCAAAATTACTAATTTGACTCTCAAAAGTGGGTTTAGGGGTTAAGTTAGGTCTGTGGATCCAAAAATGGGCATCCTCGTGACCAAATTGGATCCCTAGGCCCAATTTTATGACATTTTGAAATATTACAATTAAAATACACCTTATTGATGATTTTATTAAAAACTAAAAATTAAAAAATCCTAGGGGGGACTTATCAGATGTTCACGAAACTCTGGACATATGGCTAGCATGGTATAATACATAGACCCTAGGCTTTAATAACCTTTGTGAGAAAAAATTTACCAAACTCCCCATCTTGGCTTTTGGAGGATTTTGAGGGAAAAAATCGAAAATTATATGTTGCTTAAAAAAGTGTCACATAATCGATGAGGGAAAAAACACTCAAGGATGATGACCTTGATGACCAAGTCTAAGAAGGCCAAGACTTTCACATAAAAGAACCTCAAGCTATGTCATTTATTACAATTCCCTCAAAAGGGTGTGAACATCCGAAAGAGGCCACAACTGACCCTGATGAAACCAAAAAACTTCCGAGCACTGAGTAAGAACAAGTGATTTGTTCCGATCCTTTGTGGCTCACTTGAAAAGTATCCTAAGTGCAACTTAGTGGATAACAGTTATAACAAGCATGAACATGTGTTTTTCCTTCTAGGTTACAGGTTCAAATATGGAAGGGGGGTAAGGTATGTACACCTCCATATAATAAAGTAGTCAAATCTCTGTGCAGAGGGGGTTCCTTGTTCCAAAAAAAAGATGAAATCATACCTCAATTTGTTTTCTGGATAGGTTGTGACCTTAAAACTAGATTATTATTATTGAACATAATTCTTTATGAGGAACACTTCTATTTTCAAGCAAATAAATTATGCATGTTATTATGGAATAGTAACTTTTATAAAGAAACTAAAATTTTACAGGACAAAAGGTAGTCAATGATAAATTCAAGGCACCTTCTTTTCAGACCACTAAATATGAACATATAAAGTATATGTTGTCAGTTCAGGACCAACTGACATTACTTAACAAACATTACTTAACAAACTCATTTACAGTTCAGGACTAACCGACATTACTTAACAAACTCATTTATAGTTCAGGACTAACTGACATTACTTAACAAACTCATTTACAGTTCAGGACAAACTGACATTACTTAACAAACTCATTTATAAGATTAGCAGAAGTTGTTTATACTTGTGGAAGAGATGTCATTGAACACTTTAATAATGAATTATTTGTGTCTGTGACATGTTATAAATAATTTATAAGGTTTGTGATTTTATTTGTTATTGTAATGTTTTGTTCGTTAGTGTAATGTTCGTCATTTACTATGTCCAGCTAGATTTGTAACTTGAATTCAGGTGGAAAAAAGTGACAAAAACTACTTGTTAACACCCAATTAAGTTTTTGGCATGGGTGTTCCTCGCATTCTTTGGTCGCATTGAGGAGTGGTGAATAGACAACAAAAGGGATTTGATGGCATGCGCAGGGTGGCGCTCAGCAGCAGGATGGTTTGAAGATTAGGAAAATCGAGCTAAAGGGAAGTGTTGGATGCGTTAAAGAGGGTTCCTGATTGACGATTGAAAACAGTCAAGAGGCAGATCAACGGTGTCAGATCTTTTCGCACGGTGAAATCTCTCTACCAAAAGCCACTCCCCAGCCTTGCGAAATGAGTTAAAGATCGGGTGCATCGTACAATCAAGATTGGACCCCGAGAAGATCTATAGTGGTGAGCCATTTTGCATCCCAAACTTACAAGGACTAAGACGCAAATACGCATTGCGAAAAGCGATACGGGCCGTTTTGATCAATGGCACTAGTACAAGCAAAGGTAGATCAGTGGCTATAATTCATTTCGCAATCCGGAGTAGCATGGGAGGAAACAAAACTCCACTGCGCAAAAAGGCATGGGGTTCGCTTAAATTGACGGTTGCGAAGGAAGAGGGTCTCGAACGGTGTCCTGACAGCTTGCACACAGAATAAAAACATGTGCGGAAACAGGAGCCCCACAAATCTACGGTTTGAGAATGCAGAGGGTGAATCCACGGTGCAAGTCGCTCGAGACATACGCGAGAGTTATGATGTGTAAAAAGCTATAAAAGGCCCACACAAATTTGCAAAGATTTGTTTTTTATGAAACCTTGAAGCTATCAAATACCTAAATCACATCCAAAGCGCTAGCCCGGATCAGGCATGGGACCACGCTACGGAGCAAGGTAGGCCCTTGACACTCTTTCAGTATTATTTGGAAATTGTCTCAATGGAAGTAATGGGGGTAAGAGACGATATAGAACCAAAGGTATCAGGTTAGAATACGGAAGAACATATGTTTGATGCAAACTCTGAGCTTTATGATACTTTCCTAGTGGGGGAAACTATCGAAGCCGCCAGGGGAAAATTGGAAGTTTGTAATAATCGGGGTATGGATACCTGCAGTGTTTTTAAGTCTTTCTTTCATTTTTTCTTTGTCGACCAAACCCCCCAGTGCGCTGAATTTGTTGAGTGGTGCGCAGAGAATTTCTCTGTCACTGAAGGAGTTATCATGAATAAGTCCAAGTCCAAAATTCTCTACCCTGTCAAAGCTTCTGCCGTCCGCAAAACCCTGGATATCCCCAACGAATTCGCCCATCAGACCCAGGACTATTGAGAAGAAGAAATTATTTGCTACTTTAGAGAGTCTCTTGCTGAAAGTAAAGAAGCCTTCTTGAAAGCCTGTTCTAAACCTGATAGTGAACCCGTCAACCTATCTTACCCTATTGACCTTGGCTAGTTCAATGAAGAGACTCAATGGTGTATAACCCTGACCAGTCAGTTCTTAGATTAAGATACCAACGCATACATCCCAGAGTCATTGTTGAGCCTTTTATTCGTCTTAGATACCTACTCGGTCGAACCGAAATTGCCTGGACAGTCAGGTCAGTCTTGTCTCCTTAAGTTTGATGAGTTCTTAGCCGAGAACATCCGTTCTCAATTAATGAACTTCCACGATGCTAGAACATTCAAGTTCCAGTGCTTTCTACTGAGGATGTTCATAGCCCACAATGATGAAGATGTGCAACTACCAGAATTGGCAGTCACTACTAAAATGGCCACTAATTACGACAAATTCATGAACCAGTTGATGGCTAAAATATATGAAGTCTTTTTCCAGGAAAGACTGCCTAGGGTGTTTCCTGAAATGAGACAAATTCTGCAACTGTCGAAAGGCAGGAGGATAGGAGACTAGTTCCTCTCAGTTTTTGCGACAACCATAAGACTATACGGTTTCCTACATTTTCCATACATCCTGCCAGCTTTCTTGACCCCAGGATATTCTATTTGGAGTTAATCCGGCAAAAACTCATGGTCGAAGAAGAACACTTCCTGAACTTCAAGAAGTGTTCGAATTTGGCCCTTCCTTGGAAATTAGGACCATATACAGTCAGAAATAGGGCTGCATTGCTTCTGGTCTCCAAATTTCTCAGAGACATGGGATTTCCTCAAGACCAAGCAATAAAATATGATCCTCATCAGGTTATCTCCAAGAGAAGAACGACCCTCAAATGTCGGCCCTTTGAGCACATGGAGGTTCCTGGACTCAGAGAAAAATCGAATTGGGATGATTTACCTAATACTGTCCCAATGGATACCAACGCCGAACAGGACTCTGGCTCGCGGCTACCCAAAGCGAATTCACCCCAAGAGGAGTTGGCTGCGGTGGTCGTGATTGTAGGGGGATACTTATCATTGGTCAGTTACTCAACGAGTTCAATAAATAGAGGGGGTATTAAGGCCATGGACACTGAAGAAGTGGACACTACCAGCACGCCCAAGAGGCAAAAAATAGAGCCCGAACAGCAAATGGTGCAGGCTAAAAATGGACAGGCGAAGAAGAAGAATGTAGTAAAAATACAGCAATAGGTGGAACTCGAGGTGGCCAAATTGCAAATATAGGAGTATGTGTTCGAAGGGAAAAACAAACAAGCGTCCAAAGAAGAGTGGCAGGAGTCTTACCGAGATAATGCTGACAAAACCTTTGAGGAGACAGCATAACTATACCGTGAATCCTCATGGTTGCTTCAGCCCAATGTGGCATTGAAAGCGGTAAGGGATCATGCCACTGATACCCTCATATTAGATTTGGCAGTAGGGAGTAAGGTGTCCAAGGTCAATGTAAACCTTTCAAAGGTTCCCAATTTGGACATTATACTTTTGAGCAAAGAGATCGGAGACATACTGAATACTAGATTGCTTAAAGCTAGCATACAATTGTCCAAGTCAGAAGAAAGTAAGGCTAAAACTTCTAATCTTTTAAGAAAATCGAGATTGGAGATCAAAGCACTTAAATCCCAAATCAACAGTTTACAAAAGGAAGCTATACAGATGGAGGGAGGTGGACAGAAAGGAAGCGTGGTCCAGCAATTGCTCGATGACAAAGACAAAGAGATACAGGCTTTGAAAAAGAGGCTAAGAATCCTTGGCTCTTAGCTAGCTAGAGCATATGAATTGGATGAATTCGAGAAGGAGAAAGAGGCACTGAATTCCAAGCTTTCTGATAGCCAAGCTAAGCTGCTGAAGCTTGAGGAAAAGGAGAGGCAATGGGAAGCAGATATCCAACTCCTGAGGAATAGCGAGACAGAGTTAAAATTTAGACTAGTAGCAAAGGAAAGTGAGATTCAGAGCAGGAACGCAGAGAAGGAAATTCATCCCATAGGCGCAACTGAAGAAGTAGACACCATCTCCCTCTCCAAGGAAATGTCACATATAGGCATAAAGGATACCGAACTCATCAAATTAAAGCAACGAATTGAAGAGTTATAAAAGGAAAGAGTTAAAGAGAAACAGGTTAGAGAAAGTGCCAAAGAAAAATGTTGAGAACTGACCCAACAAAATGGTAAGCTGAGCTAGCAAGTGATCGGCAAGCTTGCAATACAAGGCGCGAAGCATCTGATATGGGACTGGATTATCATGGAAGCCGACAAGTTTCGACCCTATCTCAATGTTATTACAAACCTGGGATTAGCTGTTGAGGAAACCAAAAAATAAGTCCAGGAAGTAGGAGCTAAAGTGAACAAAAGACCTTTGGAGATTGCTGAAAGGGCCATAACCTATCTAAGCTCCTTGTCAGACGAAGCCTCTAATAGTCTCTATCTTCAAAACCGGGTCATTGTTATCTCTAGAGCCTGAAGGGTGATAACCAAACACAGGATGATGGATACGGCGCAGGCCCGAATAGACGTCACTGACCACAAACTCCGATAGATCCTCAATATGTTCAAGACATTGGTGAATAGAGGACTTCCCTTTTTCTGGGAAGAGAGAGGTCTTTGACTATCTCAGAAGGATTATCAGGATTGCTTGTTAGACTGTTGGTCAAACCACAGAAAATTTGGAGATATGGAACAAGCGTTATCCGGGAAGGTCGTCTTTGACAAGTTGGCCAATGATTTTGAGTTATGGTTTGACTTTAAAGCCACGCGATCCAAGGTCCCTATGACTTCATACTCGGAAGCAATGGAGCTCCAGACACAAGCTTACGACATGGTAGCTGTGCCACTCCCTGGTCCCGATACATAGAAAACCATCCGCCACTTTGGGTCCGTCCAGCTCACACCACCCCAGTAGGAATAGTGGTGACAGTGCCACGAAATATTTTCCAAGTGTCGTGTGGTCACCCTAATGGTCGCTTCTCTCGAAGGGGGTGGTACAATTAGCATCAACCAGGTGGGAGTATGGGACACTCTTGTGCTTCTTCATCGCACACTCCATATATCATTGTCTAGACATTTCATACAAGCCACAGCCGATATGACACATAAGAAGCTATTAGAACACATCCTTTATTGTAACCAATTTTGATTCCCAAATGTCGGTTTGGTAAAGATAGAAATGTTATAAATATACCTCCTGAAAAGGGAGGAGGTTGAAACCATTGTAATATTTTGCTGTGTATGTTTTTCAAGAAATTTTTAATATAATCGCAAAGCCGAGATTGACGTTTTTCACACAAGGATTCTTGTGTCGTTCACACTTACAGACTGTTATTTCTTTTCTTATGTGAATGTTATTCCAGTTTTCCTTTTCCATTCTGTTTTTCTTTCATATCTGAGACTTAGGGTATAATAGCTTGGAATTCATACTTGCTATGCTCCATCTGTTGTTTTAGGTATTCACCAAAGTTTCTTCCAAATTTGATGTAGAATTCATTTCTCACAATGCTATGCATTAATAGTTTGTTCATGTTCCTCCTTTTCACCGTACAAATATGAATCGACTATGATCGAATGTCTACCTTGCCCTTGTGATTAAAATGTTCGCATTTAAGTTCTGATTATCTTTGTTATATATCTTGACTCCATCACCCAATGGTGTTGTGTTTTGTTTCAACCAATTCCATAAGCGATTTATAGTTTCCATTTGTATATATATATATATATCTGGCACTGTCATACATTTAGTGAGAGATCCCTCTCGGAAGAGCAAAAGGCCAGTTCTCTCTTCAAAAGCGGTTTTGTTGTTACCTGAAAGTGATCCCTTCCACAACCTTTGGTTCAATTCCAGTGCTAAAAAACTGGAATCGTTGCCGAGGACAAGTTGAATATCATCCCTCGAACGAATGACAAAGATTCAAAGGATAAAGAGTTTCTGTGGGAAAACAGAGATTATTACATGTGAAGAAGGTTGTGTCATTTTCCCTGGCGACTCCACTAAAAGATTCCAGGAGGCGATTCCACTAAGGAGACCGGTGATCATAAGGATGAGGTTTCTGGAGACAGAAATTCCTGAAGTTTCTAAAAGGTGGTGCGTTTGTTCTAGCGACTCGAAGCTCACCGTGATCAGTATCGCACCAGCTATCCTAGCTCCCAAAAAGATCCACATGAGAGGTAATTCTGATACTGAAACTTTGCTTAGTGTGAATAATCTAGAAAATATACTTAGAAACAGGAATAAGGAGAAGTTGGGTTCTCCATTGTTTGATACTTTGTCATCTCAGGCCCGGTACGGTTTAGCTGAACTTGAGTGGGGGGTTGGAGTTGAAAGAATACTAACCAAATCTAAGTCTGAGCTCGATCTAAGAAAGGCTTGGGTAGGTCCTAATACGATGCAATCCTATCTGCTTGATTCTTTGAGGTTGAACATAGAAACCCCACCCAAAGCTGAAGAGATATCTTCTATCTTTCAAAATACTCAAGTGCCCGATTTCTTGTCCATTCCTAACCAACACACCTCAATGGCTGCTGCTAGATTCACCCCGTTAGCCCTACCTCTGGTCCTGCACGACCTTCCCATGAATTATGCCTAGAGGATTGCACTCTACGACGGGGAGGGAAATGTTTCAACAAGGTACCATGTGGATAAGTTTGATGAGTTTATTGACATGGAGGAGGTAGATGATGAAGATGTCAAGATGCGGTTATTCACTCAGAGCTTGTCTAGGGAGGCCAAGATATGCTATAAAGATTTACCACCTAGGTCTATCCGCAGCTTCGCTGGCTTTTAGACCGTATTTCTAGAGCGATGGGACGACAAGCAGAGCCCCCTGCAAGTTTTGTCCCAATATAATAATCTCAAGAAGGGAGGTTTTGAATCCGTCCATGAATTTTCTAGTCGATTCATGCGGGTTTACAACTCGATACCTGTCGATATCAAACCTTCGCCCGGGGTAGCTAAACTTCATTATGCAGATGCCTTTGACAACGAATTTGCTTTACTGTTAATAGAAATAAAGTCCAACACCCTCCCGACCATGTTCACTAACGCCTTAGAGGTGGAAGCCAATATGATGGCATGTGGGAAAATCAAACCCAAGGCGGATATTGACAGGAGGAAAGGTTAAGAAGAGATACATCCCTCTACCTCCACTTCTTCATCCAGTGATGTGAAATTTGAGTTGATGCTCAAAACTATGGAAAAGTTGATGGACAAGATAATGGTAGAAACCAGGCCGGTGAATAGGGAAGTGAATGAGCCTTCAATAAGGAATCCTAATTTTAGGCAGCCGGTCCCTCCTCCACTCCAACCCAATAGACCAAGGGATGTGAGGAATCCAAGAAATCCTAAAGAGCAGCCTATCATACCTCCTTTCCCCAAAAACTATGTAGCTGCTGAAGATGAAGCTGAGTCTGCCGAAGATCACATGCATCATTTCGGCGACCTGGACTCTGAGATTTACTTGACAAAAGAGGAACATGATATGTTCGCTCAAGTAGATGGAAAAACCCTGACCGAGGAATTGGAGCATTATCATAAAGGTTATATGCATGCTATCGACGACATCAGGAAGATGAAACTAAGAAATAGGGACGTGGCCATACAGAAGAAAGGTGGTGACTCTGCTGGGGACACTGCTATACCTAAAGGAGGGTTAAACCCAGACCAACCATTTAGTAGTCATACCAGTCCCGGGAAAGAAAACAACAAGAAGAAAGGGCCGATGGTGCCTATAAACGTGGTAAAGGAAAACAGTAATGTGAAAAGGGCGAAACCAGTGGCACCTGTCGAACCTATCAAGGCCTGCCCCACGTTTGACCTCCAAAATGAGCTGGCTAAACTGAAGATCTCAATTCCTTTTAATGAATTGTTGAGAAATCAGGAATACAGGGATACTGTCATGCATATGATTGTGAATCAAGGGGAATATCACCCTAATATCTTGGAGCTGACCGAAGACAATCCTACTATCGTTCTGGGGTCTAAAATTGACAGCATGGACAATGAGGACGAAGAGGTACCCCCCTTTTACATTAGCTTGAACGTGCATGATATGTTGTTAGACAATGCCATGCTGGATTCGGGAGCCTCACACAATCTAATGCCGAAAGGAGTGGTGGAAAGCTTGGGGTTGGAGATTACTAGGCCTTACAAAGACCTGTATTCCTTTGATTCTAAAAGAGTGAAATGCCTGGGACTGATCAAAGACATGGTGGTTTCTTTAAACAAACTCCCTTCTAAGGTTGTGATCATGGATGTCATCATGGCCGACATTCCACCCAAATTTGGTATTTTGTTGTTGAGATCCTGGACCTTGAAGCTGAAGGGCAGCTTGCAGATGGACATGACTTATGCAACCATTCCTATTAGGAACGAAAGCAAGAGATTATACAGTGAGAAGAGGTTGCCTTACGTAGTGAGCAGTCAGGCTCAGCCCGACATTCGTCATGTCTACGCCATCGACACAGATTTGGGGTCCTCTATCTTCTTCAATGATGAACTTCCTTGTGATTCCAAAATCATCAGGCCACAAAAATATGAAGCAAGAGCCAATGAGATGAAGGCCGAGGAAGAAAGTCAGAAATATGAAGGACTGTGGAAGATGTATTTTGATGGCTCTGTTTCCAAAGCGAGTGCTGGCGTAGGTGTGTATATTATCTCCCCCACTAAAGATGCCAAAGGTCATTCTTACAAGTTAATTTTTGAATGCTCTAACAATGTAGCAGAATGTGAAGCCTTGTTGCTAGGCTTACGTGTGCTGAAAGATGTAGGTGTGAAGAGGGTCCAAATTTTTGGGGACTCAAAACTTGTAATAAATCAAGTGAATGATATTTATCAAACTAAGCATCCGAGAATGAGAGACTACCGAAACGAGGTGTGGGATATGTTCAGGAATTTCTTCACCGAACACACAATCCAAGTGATTCCCAAAGACGAAAACACGGTGGCAGATTCTCTGGCGACTGTAGCATGGATGTTTGAAGCTCCAGTGGTGCGAAAGAAGAAATATAAGGTGGATATTGTAAACAGACCTTCCATACTAGAAAACACCAAACATTGGCAGGTCTTTGAAGAAGATATGCAGATCAAAATATTTTTGGAGATGTCTGGCGAGTTCGTGAATACTCACATTGATGAAGGCTGCTCTAACCCTAAAAACCTCTTAGATGATGAAGGGGAAGGAGAGGAAGCTTTTGGCATGGGAAAACTAAAAGACTCCTTGGGGGGCAAGGACATAGTCCAGTTGAAAAGAAACCATATCCCTAGGGGCCTGATACATTTAGAGTCTCTGTTTGACTAGAATGATCTAGCTAAAGAGCCTAAAGTCGAGCCCGCCACAGATGTTGTGGAAGACATAAATATCAGCACTAAAGAAGACCGGAAGATTATAAAGTTGTCGAAGAAGTTGCCCGATGAGGAGAAAAATGATTATGTGAAGCTGATGAAGAAATATGTAGATGTGTTTGCATGGAGTTATGAACATCTCAAAGAATATGACACCTCCATCATCCAGCACACCATTCCAATTAAACCCGGAGAGAAACCTTTCAGGAAAAAGCTCCAGAGGATCAATCCGAAGCTAGTACCCATCATTGAGAAGGAAGTGAAGAGGTTGTTCAATGCAAAGATAATATTAACTCTGAGGTTTTCCAAATGGGTGGCCAATTTAGTTCCCGTTCGGAAAAAGAATGGAGAAATACGACTGTGTGTGGATTTCAGGAATTTTAACAAGGTGTCTTTGAAAGATAATTACCCTTTGTCCAAAATGGACCAGATCCTTCAGAGGGTAGTAGGATCAGAAATAATATCTACGATGGATGGATTTTCTGGGTACAACTAGGTGAAGGTGTTACCTGAAGGTCAAGAAAAAACCGCTTTCACCACACCGTGGGGTACTTTCATGTACGCGAAGATGCCATTTGGGTTGATGAATGCTAGAGCTACTTTCCAACATGCCATGGATATCGCTTTTACAGAAGAGAAGGAAAAATTTGTGGTGATATACATGGACAAAATTACAGTGTACTCCAGGTGGGCTAAAGACCATATCAGGCACTTGGAAAGGGTCATCATTAAATGTAGAAGGTATGGCATTTCCTTAAACCCCAGAAATTCAAATTTCGCCCTGGAAGAGGGGAAATTGCTTGGACACATCATCTCAAAGGAAGGGATCAGGATAGATCCAGACAGGGTAAAAGGCATCTTGAAGGTTGAATAACCGAGGAGCAAGAAAGAATTCCAATCCTTCCTCGGTCAGGTCAAATTCTGAAGAAGATTCATCCTGTTATACCAAAATCCTGTCACCATCATGTGATAAGACATTTGACATACCTACTTGCCCTGAATCCCAGCTTCTGGAGTGGAAACTAAATGGTTTTTCATCAATATTTCATACAAATTCCCAGCACCGTGCATGCCCCTTTATCCAAGAGCAATACCCCTATTCGCACCACCCATCATCTATTTCCCATAAGCGGTGCCACCACTTATTGTCCTTGGTCCATAAGCGGTTATTACCAGAACCGCTCTGTCATAGAAGGAGAAATGCGGTACCCTGGGTAAAAAGGGAAAAAGAGAATTTTCTCAAGGCTTCTAGATGATAATCCTCGTGTCCTAACTTATCCCTACTGTTGTGGGTTGGTTGAGCTCGAAATCCCTCATCCTAGTGTCTTAGAAGCCACCTCACCCACTAATTTCTCAACCTACTCTATCCATTAAAGTCTTATAAATATGAGCTCATAGCCATGGTTGAGAGGGAGAACACTTGAGGTATTGTTATGCTATTGGATTGATCATTGGCCTAAGATCATTTGGAGAGAGCATAGAGAGCTAGAGTCAAAGCTTTTGGGGATGAGAATGTCTGGTTTCATGGAGATGCATGTCAACACTAAGGCTTGGTTGTAAACTTCTTCATATTCTTTAATGCAAGTTGATTTCTGTCCCACATATGTTGTTGTTGTTGTGATTTCGCATGTATGTTGCTAGATTCCTTAGTCAGTAGCATAGATTAGTAGATCATATTCTAGTTGCTTTGATCTATTTCGTGTTGAGCTTGATTGCAGGTACACAGGTGGACTATCAAAGCCTTGTATTCCAGATATCTACAGTGTCTAGGGAGAGTCTTCAACCTCTGTCCTCTATTTGTTCTAGATCTGAACCATTCAGACCAGTGGAACACCTTGCTATCCGCAGGACGTGAAATCTTCCAGCTAACACATCCCTAGCTTTTCCGAAATCTTGATGGACATTACCGACATGCTAAGGAAGGATCATGAAATTAAATGGACGGTCGAGGCCAAGAAATCCTTCAAAGGTATAAAACAATCCTTTTTAGAGGCTCTTGTATTGATCAGTCTAGATTTTGAAAAGGAATTTTTGGTATTCTCTTACGCTTCAGAACACACCGTAGCAGCAGTGTTGCTACAAAAGAATGATCGAGGTGAGGAGTAGCCTATAGCGTTCTTCAGTAAGATGTTGAGAGACGGGGAGTTCAGGTACAACATAATGGAAAACCAAGCATACGCCTTGGTCAAAGATTTGAAATATTTCAGGATCTATCTCCTCCATTCCCACATCATTGCCTTTGTGCCATGCAGTGTTGTGAAGAGCATACTGACCCAGCCAGACCAGAAAAGGAAGAGGGATAAGTGAGTTGTTGTACTCCTAGAGTATGACATAGAAATCAAGACCACGAAGCTGGTCAAAGGGCGGGGATTGGCTAAGATGATGACTGACTCTCATTGCGATTCTCTGCAACTAAATTTTCTTGTATGTCCGTTTGGTCCAGAGGAAGCCGAGGTGCAAGTGAAGCCGGCCTTCTCTACATCCCCTTAGGATGCTGACATTGTTTTTATATTGCAGAATTTACAACCCCCTGTTGGTCTGAGCAAAACCCGAGCTAGATCCATCAAGATGAAAGCTGCAAAATTTTGCATCACAGAACATCACCTCTACTGGAAGGACCCTTGGGGGATATTGCTGAATTGTCTTTTGGAGGATGAAGCTCGATGCATGGTGAAGGAATTTCATGAAGGGGATTGTGGGGGTCATCATTCCTAGAAAGTCACCGCGAACAAGATCCTGAGGGCAGGATGTTATTGGCCTTCATTGTTCTCAGATGTTTACAAGGAAACCACATAGTGTTACCAATGTCAGATCTTTGAAGGAAGAAGGAAGGTGGTGTCTCTCCCTCTCAACCCCATATTGGCGGAGGCTCCATTCCAATAGTGGGGGTTGGACTTCATCGGTGAGATAAATCCGAACTCCTCTGGATAGCACAAGTGGATCTTGACTGCCACGAATTACTTCACAAAATGGATCGAGGCTATACCCTCTCGGAGGGATACAGAAGAGGTGATAATGGATTTCATAGAAAACAATATCCTGGCGAGGTTCGGTTGCACGAAGAGAATCATGACCGACAATGCCCTTGCATTTAGATCTAAGAAGATGATAAACTTTTGCCATAAATACCATATAAGCCTGAATCACTCCATTGCTTATTACCCATGGGGGAATGGATTGGTCGAATCTTCTAATAAGAGCCTTGTAAGGATTATTAAGAAGTTATTAGAAGATAAAAAGAAAACTTGGCACACCAAGTTGAAGTATGCCTTATGGGCCGACAGAATCAATACCAAGAGACCTATTGGCATGTCACCATTCCAGTTAATTTATGGAACCGAAGTAATTTTCCCTACCTCTCTGGGCGTCCCAGTCATGAAATTGCTACGAGATCCGTTAGATGAGCCAAATCCCATTCAAAGAAGAATCAACCAAATCATTGAGCTTAGTGAAGTGAGGGATAAGGCTTATGATAAGGTCCAAGTGCACCAGGAGGAGATGAAGGATACCTTCGACAAAAAAATAAAGGAAGATGTTTTCTAAGTTGGAGACTTGGTGCTAAAATGGGATGCCCCCCACGAAGATAAAGGGAAACATGGGAAGTTCGACCATTTATGGGTAGGTCCTTACCTCATTGCTGCTCACATAGGAGACAATGCCTTCATTTTAGAGTATCCAGATGGGTCGCAGTATGAAGGGGGCATAGTGAATGGGAGGTTCCTGAAACATTACTTGGAATGAGGGGACTAAGGCCCATGTATCATAGTGTAAATACATTTCATTTTTCAATCAGTACTAGTGGTGAATCGAAAGATTTGAAGCTCGCGGAGAAGGCCCTAAGATCAGAAGAGGTAACCATCCTTTAACATTCACTTTCTTATTTCAGATAGTTAGGTTATATGAGGTTTTCAATGGTTTCGGCACTGGGTCTACAGGGAGTTCTTTGCAACCTCACTGGGAGGATAGCATCCCTCGTGGAGCCGGTTGTTAACACGCAATTAAATTTTGGGCATGGGTGTTCCTCACGTTCTTTGGCCGCGTCGAGGAGTGGCGAATAGATAGCAAAAGGGAGTTGATGGTACATGCAGGGTGGCGCTCAACAGCAAGATGGTCTGAATATCAGGAAAATCGGGCTAAAGGGAAATGTTGGATGCATTAAAGAGGGTTCCCGATCGACAACTGAAAACAGCCGAGAGGCAGATCAATGGTGTCAGATCTTTTCGCACGAAGAAATCTCCTGACCAAAAGCCACTCCCCAGCCTTGCGAAATGAGTTAAAGATCGGGCGCATCAGACGATCAAGATTGGAGCCCAAGAAGATCTACGGTAGTGAGCCATTTCGCATCCCGAACTTACAAGGAGTAAGACGCAAATACGCATTTCGAAAAGCGGTACGGGCCGTTTTGATCAACAGTGCTGGTACAAGCAAAGGTAGATCGGCGGCTGTAATTCATTTCACAAGCCGAAGTAGCACGGGAGGAAACAAAACTCCACTGCGTGAAAAGGGGTGGGGTCCTCTTAAATCGATGGTCGCAAAGGAAGAAGGTCTCGATCGGCGGCCTGGCAGCCTGCACACAAAATAAAAACTTGTGTGGAAATAGGATCCCCATAGTTCTACGGTCTGAGAATGCAGAGGGTGAATCCACGGTGCAAATCGCCCGGTACATATGCGAGAGATATGACGTGTAAAAAGATATAAAAGGCCCACACGAAGTTGCAAATATTTTTTTTTCTGAAACCTCGAAGCTGTCAAATACCTAAATCACATCCAAAGCGCCAGCTCGGATAAGCCAGGGGACCACGCTATGGAGGAAGGTAGGCCCTTGACACTCTTTCAGTATTATTTTGAAATTGTCTCAATGGAAGTAATGGGGGTAAGAGATGATATAGAACCAGAGGTATCAGGTCAGAATACGGAAGAACATCTGTTTGATGCAAACTTTGAGGTTTACGATACTTTCCTGGTGGGGAAAACTATCGAAGCCACCAAGGGAAAATTGGAAGTTTGAAAGAACTGGGGTATGGATACCTGCGGTGTTTTTAAGTCTTTCTTTCATTTTTTCTCTATCAACCAAACCCCCCAGTGCGTTGAATTTATCAAGTGGTGCGCAGAGAATTTCTCTGTCACCGAAGGAGTTATCATGAATAAGTCCAAGTCCAAAATTCTTTGCCGTCCGCAAAACCATGGATATCCCCGATGAATTCACCCATCAGACCCAGGACTATTGAGAAGAAGACATTATTTGCTGCTTTAGAGAGTCTCCTGCTGAAAGTAAAGAAGCCTTCCTGAAATCTTGTTCTAAACCTGATAGTGAACCCATCAACCTATCTTACCCTATTGACCTTGGCCAGTTCAACGAAGAGACTCAGTGGTGTATAACCCTAACCAGTCAGTTCTTAGGTTTAGATACCGACGCATACGTCCCAGAGTCATTGTTGAGCCTTTTATTCGTCTTAGATACCTGCCTGGTTGAACCTGAATTTCCCGGACAGTCAGGTCAGTCTTGTCGCCTTAAGTTTGATGAGTTCTTAGCTGAGAACATCTGTTCTCAGTTAACGAACTTCCACAATACCAGAACGTTCGGGTTCCAGTCCTTTTTGCTGAGGATGTTCATAGCCCACAATGATGAAGACATGCAACTACCATAATTGGTAGTCACTACTGAAATGACCACTAATTATGGTAAATTCATGAACCAGTTGATGGCCGAAATATATGAAGTCTTTTTCCAGGAAATACTACCTAGGGTGTTGCCTGAAATGAGAAAAATGCTGCAACTATCAAAAGGCAGGAGGATAGGAGACTAGTTCCTCTCATATTTTGGGACAACCATAAGACTGTACGGTTTCCTACATTTGCAATACATCCTTCCAGCTTTCTTGACCCCAAGGAATTTCTATTTGGAGTTAATCCAACAAAAACTCATGGTCGAAGAAGAACACTTCCTGAACTTCAAGAAGTGTTTGAATTTGGTCCTTCCTTGGAAATTAGGACCATATACAGTCAGAAATAGGGTTGCATTTCCTCTGGTCCCCAAATTTCTCAGAGACTTGGGATTTCCTCAAGACCAAGCAATAAAATATGATCCTCATCAGGTTATCTCCAAGAGAAGAATGACCCTCAAATGCCGACCCTTTGAGAACATGGAGGTGCCTGGACTCAAAGAAAAAGCAAATTGGGATGATTTCCCTAATACTATCCCAATGGATACCAGTGCTGAACAAGACTCTGGCTCGCATCTACCCGGAGAAAATTCCCCCTAAGAGGAGTTGGTTGTGGTGGTCACGATTGCAGGGGGATACTCATCATTGGTTAGTTACTCGATGAGTTTGATAAAGAGAGGGGGTATTGAGGCCATGGACACCGAAGAAGTGGACACTGCTAGCGTGCCCAAGAGGCAAAAAATAGAGCCTGGACAGCAAATGGTGTAGACTAAAAAGGGACAGGTGAAGAAGAAGAATGTAGTAAAAATACAGCAATAGGTGGAGCCTGAGGTGGCCAAATTGTAGATACAGGAGTATGTGTTCGAAGGCAAAAATGAACGAGTGTCCAAAGAAGAGTGGTTGAAGTCTTACCGAGATAATGCTGACAAAACCTTTGAGGAGACAGTAGAACTGTACCGTGAAGCCTCATGGTTGCTTCAGCCCAATGTGGCGTTGAAAGCGGTAAGGGATCATGCCACTGATACCCTCACCTTAGATCTGGTAGTAGGGAGCAAGGTGTCCGAGTTTAATGTAAACCTTTCAAAGGTTCCCAATTCCGAAATTATACATTTGAGCAAAGAGATCAGAGACATACTGAATACCAGATTGCTTAAAGCTACCATACAATTGTCCAAGTCAGAAGAAAGTAAGGCTAAAACTTCTAATCTTTTAAGAAAATCGAGAGTGGAGATCAAAGCACTTAAAGCCCAAATCAACAGTTTACAGAAGGAATCTATAGAGATGGAGGGAGGTGGACAGAAAGGAAGCATGGTCTAGTGATTGCTTGATGACAAAGACAAAGAGATACAGGCTTTTAAAAAGAGGCTAAGAATCCCTGGCTCTCAGCTTGCTAGAGCAGATGAATTGACTGAATTCAAAAAGGAGAAAGAGGCACTGAATTCCAAGCTTGCTGATAGCCAAGCTAAGCTGCTGAAGCTTGAGTAAAAGGGGAGGCAATGGGAAGCAGATATCCAACTCCTAAGGATTAGTGAGACAGAGTTAAAAGTTAGACTAGCAGTGAAGGAAAGTGAGATTCAGAGCAGGAACGCAGAGAAGGAAATTCATCCCACGGGCGCAACTGAAGAAGTAGACACAAGCTCCCTCTCCAAGGCAATGTCACAGATAGGCCTAAAGGATACGGAACTCATCAAATTAAAGCAACGAATTGAAGAGTTGTAAAAGGAAAGAGTTCAAGAGAAACATGGTAGAGAAAGTGTCGAAGAAAAATGCCGAGAACTGACCCAACAAAACGGTAAGCTGAGCTAGCAAGTGATCATCAAGCTTGCACTACAAGATGCGAAGCATCTGATATGGGACTGGATTATCATGGAAGCCGACAAATTCTGACCCTATCTCAATGTTATTATAGACCTAGGATTAGCTGTTGAGGAAACCAAAAAATAGGTCCAAGAAGTAGGAGTTGAAGTGAACAAAAGACCTTTGGAGATTGTTGAAAGGGCTATAACCTATCTAAGCTCCTTGTCAGACAAAGCCTCTAACAGTATCTATCTTCAAAATCGGGTCGTTGTTATCTCTGGAGCCCGAAGGGTGATAACCAAACACAGGATGATGGATACGGTGCAGGCCTGAATAAACGTCACTGACCACAAACTCCGAGAGATCCTCAAGATGTTCAAGACATTGGAAAATAGAGGAATTCCCTTTTTCTGGGAAGAGAGAGGTCCTTTACTATCTTAGAAGGATTATAAGGATTGCCTGTTAGACTGTCGGTCAGACCACAAAAAATTTGGAGATATGGAACAAGTGTTATCTGGGAAGGTCGTCTTTTACAAGTTGGCCAATGATTTTGAGTTATGGTTTGACTTTAAAGCCACACGATCCAAGGTCCCTATGAATTCATACTCGGAAGCAATGGAGCTCCGGACACAAGCTTACGACATGGTAGTTGCACCACTCCCTGGTGTTGATACATGGAAAACCATCCACCAATTTGGGTCCGTCCAGCTCACACCACCCCAGTAGGAATAGTGGTGACAGTGACACAAAATATTTTCCAAGTGTCGCATGCTCGCCCTAACGGTCGCTTCTCTCGGAGGGGTTGGTACTGTTAGCATCAGCTAGGTGGGATTATGGGACACTCTTGTGCTTCTTCATCCCACTCTCCATATATCATTGTATGGATGTTTCATACAAGTTGCAGCTGGTATGACACATAAGAAGCTATTAGAACATGTCCTTTATTGTAACCAATTTTGATTCCCAAATGTCGGTTTGGGAAAGATAGAAATGCTATAAATATACCTCCTGAAAAGGGACAAGAGGTTGAAACCATTGTAATCTCTTGCTATGTATGTTTTCAAAGAAAGTTTTAATATAATCACAGAGCCGAGATCGGTGTTTTTCACACAAGGATTCCTGTGTCGTTCACACTTACAGTCTGTTATTTCTTTTCTTATGTGAATGTTATTCTATTTTGCCTTTTTCATTCTATTTTTCTTTCATATCTGAGACTTAGGGTATAACAGCTCGGAATTCATACTTGCTATGCTCCATCTGTTGTTTCAGGTATTCACCAAAGTTTCTTCCAAATTTAATGTAGAATTCATTTCTCACAATGCTCTGCATTAATGGTTTGTTCATGTTCCTCCTTTTCACCAGAAAAATATGAATTGACTTTGATCGAATGGCTACCTTTCCCTAGTGATGAAAACGTTCGCATTTAAGTTATGATTATATTTGTTGTATATCTTAACTCCATCACCCAATGGTGTTGTGTTTTGTTTCAACCAATTCCATAAGCGATTTATAGTTTCCATTTGTATATATATATCTGGCACCGTCATACATTTGGTGAGAGATCCCTCTCGGAAGAGCAGAAGGCCGGTTCTCTCTTCAAAAGTGGTTTTGTTGTTACCTGGAAGTGAGCCCTTCCGCAACCTTTGGTTCAATTCCGATGCTAACACAACCTTCTAGATGATGGGAATTTATGTGAGGTGGAAAATGCATGTAAGGGGTCATTCCTCTATTAATGGCCTCACTTTTTCTGTACTGGATGGGACTAGGACTAGGATTCATATTTAAGGCAAGAAAAGAGGGAAAATGAGTGACCCATTCCATCACCAACCTTGAATCCGTGGAGTGGATCCTTACTCTAGCATTTTAGTTGTATTGGTGTTTTAAGAAATGGCCTAAACAAAACCAGAACTGGTTGGTTCAACTGGTTTGGCTCTAAAAGAGGTTGGATAAACTCTTGAACCAGTTTGGCACAGAACCGGTCAGATCGGTTGGTACAATCTTCATATATATAAATATATATATATATATATATATATAATTTTCTATTAAATTGGTTCCTAAATGGAATTGTTGGCTGATACAGATCTGAGTTGGGCCTAATCCTTGGCTGATTACGAGTCTGATCCTGACTTTTAAAATATTGAGTTGTAATATGGAATTGTGGTGGCTTGCTCTTTTTATCCATCAGTTCCTCTAGTGGCATTTGAAGGCCCTTCTGTGTGATGACTCAAATGAGAGACTAATTATCAGCTGGAAGGTTCATTTAATTATCAATCCATGGAATTCATTGTAAGAAGTGGTCTCTATTTGTCCCAACAACACAGCTACTCCTGTTGATGGAATTTTTCATGGAAATATTGCTCTCGTGTGGGTATGGGAAGTTGGCGTTGTCCTAAGTCTATGAAATGGAAACAAATACAAATTAAATAATAACATTGAATTGTGTCACCAATCAGGTTAGATTTCTAAACTAAGGCATTTGGAATAGGACAAGGGAACAATAATGCTGAAATCCATTACTATAAATGAACAGAATTGTCATTGGACGTTGAATTGATGAAAGTAAATGAAATGTAAGCTGGATACTTCAACACAAAATGAAATCAAAAGACAAAACATTTTCTGAAAGTAAATGACATTTTCTGAAGGTAAATGACATCAACATAAACTTGAAGGTAATTTAAAAACTCCAAATTGAATGGACAAATTCATGAATAGAAAATGGGACTAACATCTTTCTTTTTCTCTAAGAATCAAATTACAAAGAAAAAACTAAATGATAGAATGTAAATGGTAGTAATAAAAGACAACCTCCTTGTTCCTCCTAAAATTCATGGCAAAAATGTAAAATTGTATTCTCTTACAACTGGAAACGACAATTGGAATTTAAACCTATGATTGCCATCCTCCAAGAATTATGGAATTCAAAACTTGAATGCTGCAAAATTAAAGTTACGAACAAAAATTAAATGCAAGATGCGACTAGCAACTAAGAACTATGAGAGAAAAAAATAAGCATTAGCTTAAGTCTAATCCTATCCCTCATTAGCGTTTTGGTGGTAAATATTGTCTTTGTGGCTTGTAACCCTTTAATGGGTGCCTTGTGGTGCTATTGGGTTATGTTTGTAAGCCCTTAGTGGTCAGCCTATGGTTAGATGTGTTGTTAGTGGGTGGTCCTAGTAGTCTGCATCTAGAGTTAGATGCTAGGTCTAATCTACCCCTACACCACTTATATGAGCGACATCTCACCCTCATTAAGTCCTCAAGTTGTATTAAACAAGTATACAATATACATTGCAATCTATTGCATACTTCTACAAAAGGTATGTGGTTATATCTTGTGTTATTGGGTTTATCATATGATAATTATTGTATTGGGTTTTATTGTAAGTCTATGGCCCTATAACTCTAAGATAACATTGGAGCGGGTGATTCCTCCCTATGTATTTGTACATGATTTTTGTTGCAAGTTTGTGGGATAGAGACATTAAATAATTATAGTATTGGTGATGATATTGCAATGGTTTCGAAGAAATGCAATACATGCACATGTTTCACACATGAGTTGATGCTTACATATTAAACATTTTTCCTAACTTTGGATGCAATTGTCAAGTCTCTATTAAAGATATTGTTGCACTATTGTTGCATTATGTGGTATTCTTTTCCCACAACTTGTTACACCATCATCACCATAATCCTTTTTGTAGGTTCATTATGTAGAACTTGACAACCTTATTGGTGTTTAGAATATGAGCTCCACATCTTTTCAGGTGTTTCAACAAATAGTAGTGGGTATGGTATTAAAATTTTATCTCAATCCCCCTTTTGGGAGGCATTTGATATTTCTATAGATTTTGGACCCTATCATTGCATAAGGTGGGAATTGAGTGATTGTAATTTGTAAGTTTGGGTAAGGCATGACAATTTTGCATTTATATTGTCAATCCAACATGTGGTCCAGACAGTTGAATCATTGATTGTTGATGTCATGTAAGAACAATAGTAGATGCATCAAAACAAGTTCATTAGTCAAGATTCAGTATGGTTGGGAAGTCACAAATGCACCAATAAAAAGATAAAGTGTCATGTACCCATACCCCATCATTATGCGGAATTAAAAAATTTCATCGAGAACCTTCACTATTCATCGAAACACAGGGCATGGTCGTGAACCACATATTGACAATTCCAACACTGTCATGCACCCTCCCGTCTTCCATAGATCAGTTCAACAATATGCAAGGAAAGATCTCAAAGGATATTGGATGACGGAGAGAAAACACAATGAATCAACGATCGTAAAAAATCCCGCAGACCAAATCTAAATCAACGGTTCAAAATTCACCTGCAAAAATAAACGGTGTAGAAAGATCGAGATGCGGGGTCGAAAGTTACAAAAAATATCGATCTCACTTCCCATAGCCCACATCCCGCATCCCACATCGAAAATATATCAATGGTGTAGAATCATCCCATGAATATCGACAGCGTGGAAACTTTGACTTGCGGGATTGGAAATATGGAGATCGCAACACCATGATCCCGTATCCCACATCCCGCATCCCACAGGTTGTAGAAGGAAAATTTGCAGAACCCAAAATCTGCAAAACGACATTCCGCATCTCACATCCTGCAAGTTGCGGAAGGGAAATCTACGGAACCAAAATCTGCGAAACGACGTTCCGCATTCCATAAGATCCTAATTGATCCTGCAAACTGCGCAATGATGATTTCTAGCAGAAAACTCAACTTTTCAACTGAATTATTGGATCGGTCTGATCATCCAGGCCATTACTAAACTGGTCAATCTACCCTGCAAATTAGTAAAGTGCATTGAAGGAAAAACATACATAGATGCCTATAATTGCAGTTATTCAGGAAACCAAGCATAACCCAACATAGCAACATGTTCATCACATTCCATCAAGAAAATACAATACAAGCATTACAGTTATAGAAAACAACATAATAACATAGGCAATAACACTTATCTTTGAACAAAACTTGCCCCACAACCAGTTATGTCGATGCAACGTTCCACCCAACCATAGGCCAGTATGCTCCTTAATCTCTCAGCAACATTTCCACCCTCGATCTGGGCATGATTTCCTACAAGGATAAGGGAACACTAACAGACTCATACATAGCCAAGGATGCAATCAAACTCATCCAAGCCAACACAGTTGGGTTTCTCAGGCTACAAGGGAAAACATCCCCACAGATGGGTTTCACAGGCCACTCAACCAAGCCATCTCATAGTTGGGTTTCACAGACTGATCACAGTCAAGCCAAATTTCACCTCAAGGACCAATCAAGCCAACAGATGGGTTTAACAGAATGTATATAGTCAAGCCATCTCACTGCTGGGTTTATTACGCTACCTATCCAAGCCAGCATTCATGGTTGAGTTTAACAGACTGTCCAACCAAAGGTTACTCACAAGGTTAGGTGCAACAGACACAGCCAAGCCAACAGATGGGTTTAACAGGCTAGCAACCAAGCCATCCTTCCAGTTGGGTTTATTAGGATTCTAAGGCAATGGGCAGGAAGAACTGCCAAGTTAGTGAGCTCATCTACAGAGCTAAGGACACCTTCACAAGATCTATCTAGCCTGGATCCCCCTCTGCCTACATGCCCAACACAAGGAAGTGTCCCCTTCTCTCCTCCACGGTCCCTCAGGCTACACCTTCCCTTCCAGTGCTCTTCAGGATGTGCATGGCAGGTTCACCAGCCACTCTTATCTTACTCTGAGGTTCCACACCAGGTTTATGAAGCACATTCTACATCTCTCCCATTCCTAAGTCTCGTACACAGTCAGACCCGAACCAGGGTTCCCATCACAACAACCACAAGGAGACTCTACATCACAGGATTACTCTGAACACGAGTAACAAGGTCTCATACGCTATGTAGTTTAGCATAACGTTGCAACGTAGCAAATACCACACTGTCTAGGGAAACCACACTCACAGAACGTGAAGGATACATACAGGAGGAGCTCTGCTGCTCTCCCGCTTCCACATGACGATGGGGATTGAAGATGGTGAATGGATGAATTCCCTCGCATCTCTCAAAACGTGAGAGTAGGAATCAAGAGTGAATGCATGGGTCAAACTAACATACGGTTTTGGTGTTTTCTTGTCCATGCAAGCAAAACACGACACTCCAAAACTGGGTGCTCTGCCCCATTCAAAATTTCCCATACTCTTCCCTTCCAAGCAATAACTACCTCAACCACCTTCCGACAGAATAAATGGTTTTGGAAGAAAAGACAAGGAAGAGGGTGGTTGGGAGTTCTGATGGGTTCTCCCCATGACACATGGATTTTCCCCAAACATGCTCAAGGTTAACATTCCCACCCCTTTATCCTTAGAAAAATCATGCCCCCATCTCATTATTCGTTGCATTGACATAGCTGGCCGTGGGTTTTCATTATATTGCATATTTACATGATGTTTACAAGCATGCTTGACTTAGCAAAGAAACCATAGGCATCAACCATGATCGCCTATATACCAAACATCAATCAATGACAGGGCCTTGGCCTTCAGCTCCTTGTCATGATTCAATATAATATTTACATCATATACATTAATGCAATGGGGTCAAAACCGGGGTGTTACATTCCCCTCCCCCTTCAAAAGCACTGTCCTTAGTGCTTACAAAATTTGAACAAAATGCTACACTTGAATCGCATCAGTGTTCTGCGATCTTGAACAAAAATGGATGTGCCAATCGCATGGAATCCTCCAGCTCCCATGTAGCCTCTTCAGGACCATAGTGCTCCCATTGCACCTTTACCTATCCTATGGCTCAATTCTGGAGCATGGTGACCTTCTTGTCGAGGATGCGCATTGGCTCGATTCAGAAATCTCCCTCAGGTTTCACCTAAATCACATCCCAATTTATCACATGGTAAGGGTCATGTATATATTTTTTAAGCAAAGAAACATGAAAAAAATTATGAGCTCTAGTGCTAGCAGGAAATGCAAGTCTATATGCAACTAGCCCTATTCTTTCAAGCACATCAAATGGCCCACGATATCTAGGGGACAACTTGGCACAACTGCCCAGCTTCAAGGAACTCTTCTTTTCCCTCACTCTGAAGTAAACATGATCCCCAACATTGAACTCTCTATTCACCCTATGCTTATCAGCATAGATTTTTTGCCTATCTTAGGCTACTTTCAGATTCTGCCTGATCTTTACAACCTCTTGCTCCATCTCCTTGAGCAATTCTGGACCAAGCACAACCTTTTTCACTGGATTATCCCAAGTCACTGGTGTTCTACACCTTCTGCCATACAAAGATTCATATAGACTCATCCCCAAGGATGCTTGTTGTCCATTATTATAAGCAAACTCTACCAACTGTAAATAATCTTCCCACTTGGTTGGTTTGTCCATGACATACATGCGAAGCATGTCTTCAAGCACTTGATTTACTCTCTCTGTCTGACCATTAGTCTGAGGATGGTAAGTAGTGCTGAAGTTCATATTTGTACCCAAATCTACAAACANACTTGACATCTCTATCAGAGACTATTGCCTTAGGAAATCCATGCAATTTGAAAATCTCCTTCATGAAGATCTTTGCAATGTCATCAGTCTTATGCATAGACTTCATCGATAAAAAATGTGTTGCCTTTGTCAACTTATCCACCACAAGTCATTGGCAACCTGGTAATAAAATCCATGGAAATAGCTTCCCATTTCCATTTTGGGACTGGCAAAGGCTGCAACAAACCGGTAGGGTGTTTATGCTCAACCTTTACCTGCTAACATTTCATGCACCTTGAAATATACTCAGCCATGTCCTTTTTCATCCCTGGCCAAAAATACTGCTTTCTGGTTATAGCAATTGTCTTCTAATATCCTGGGTGACCAAAATACGGAGCTTGATGGATCTCATCCATAACAACTCTTTTCATATCTGCTACACTTGGAATATAAATTCTGCCTTTATAAGTAAGAATTCCATATTCTTCCAATTTATATCCCTCATACCTATTGTCAAGACCTTGCTGCTGCAATTTTTCCTTAATCTGCACATACATTTCATCTACAATGACACGGTTAACAATATGTTGCCTCAACTCCGATTGGAAAATACTAAGAGATGCCGCATGCATTTCCTGCACCTTCCTACTGAGTGCATCAACTACCTTATTCTCTTTTCCTTTTATGTGCTTGATTTCAAAATCAAACTCACATAAAAAATACAACCATCTAGCTTGCCTAGCATTCAGAGTAGGTTGATCGAACAAATACTTCAGACCACAATGGTCTGTCCTCAGCTCAAATCTTCTTCCCATCAAGTAATGCCTCCACATCTTGAGAGCATGTACTATGCCTGCAAGTTCCAGATCATGAGTAGCATAGTTCTTCTCATTTTCCTTCAACTTTCTTGACTCATAACATACAACGTGGTTGTCTTGCATAAGGACTCCTCCAAGCCTTTGACCGCATGCATCGGTACACACCGCAAAATATTTATCTGGGTCTACAACCTTTAACACTGGTGCACTGGTGAGAAGATTCTTCAACTGCTAGAAGCTTTCTTCACATCTCGAGGTCCATTCAAACTTTATCCCCTTCTTTTGCAAAGAAGTGATGGCATGTGTAACCTTGGATAATCCCTCAATGAATCTCCTGTAATATCCTACAAGTCCCATAAAAGATCTCACATCTGTCACACTTCTTGGATTAGGACAATTCATAATGGCTTCTATCTTTTCAGGATCCACCGATATACCTTCTTCAGAGGTAATGTGACCCAAATACTGAATTCTATTCCTATAGAAGTCACACTTGCTTAGCTTTGCATATAGCTGATGTTCCCGGAGCAATTGTAATGTCGATCTCAAATTCTCTCTATGCTCTTCCTCATTCTTGGAATAAACAAGAATGTCATCAAGGAGAAAACGAACAAACTTGTCCAAATACCTGCTGAAGAAACTATTCATAAGGCACATAAATGTAGCTGGTGCATTTGTGAGACCAAATGGAACCACTACAAACTCATAAGGTCCATACCTCGTTCTGAAGGTTGTCTTATGAATGTCTTCATCCTTGATTCTTACCTAATGGTAACCAGACCCTCATGTCAATCTTGGAAAATACCTTTTCTCCCCTCATTTGATCAAAGAGGTCATTAATCCTAGGAAAAGGGTAACTTTGTTCAAATGTCTGTAATCAATACACAACCTGAGTGTACCATTTTTCTTCTTTACAAACATAACTGGTTCTCCCCACGGAGACACACTGGGTCTGATATACTTCTTCTCCAACAATTCTTGCAGCTGCATCTTTAGCTCTAACATTTATGGCATGATCATTCTATAGGGCGTCTTGGACACTGGTGCTTCTCCTAGCACAAGTTCAATGGTGAAATCAATGTCCCTCTTTGGAGAAAGCCCTGGAATCTCATCAGGAAACACAACCCTGAATTCCTGCAACACATGCAAGTCCTCCAACCTAGAAGTTTCACTCTTTGTTCCCTCCAAAATATGAGTTGCATACAGCTGGAAACCCTTCCTACAAAACTTCTTCAACTGCATTGCTCAAACCTGCCTCAAATAAATCACCTTTGGAATGCCTTTCACAATCCTTGAGTTTCCTTCTTCATCCAAGCACTCAAAATCCTTATTATAATAGTCAAGCTTTACTTTGTCAGCTTCTAACCAGTCCATTCCAATGAGAACATCATAGGAACCAAGCGGTAGAACATTCAGATCTACACAAGTGACCAATCCATTCATGACCAATGGACATTTATTTATCACTTCACTAACCTTCCTCTTAGTTTCAGTGGCTAACTGAACTAACCAAGATTTGCTATGCCTTTCTTTCTTAAAGGCACAAATATACACTACTCTAGGAGTAATGTATATGTGAGTAGAACTAGGGTCAATCAAAATAGAAACAAATTGCTCAGCAATCTTACCTGTAACTTCAACCATAGTAGATTGGTGGTCTACTTAGTAGTCCTCTAATGCTGCATAAATCCTAGGGACGGCCCTCACTACTTGACCCACTATTTTTGCTTCTTGAATGTTGTAAGATGGCCTTGCACTCTCGTTCTCGAGTGGACAATTCCTGCACATGTGGGGTCCTCCACATCTCCAACATTGGAGTGGTTCTCTGTTCTGTTGTGGATCTCTTGGTTTCTCTCCCATCACTCTAGATGGCTTCTTCTAAGTTTTTGATGGTTGCTTCTATTGATTCTTGAAGCTAGAAGGTTTGAAACCTTTCTTCCTTTGTTCAAACTTCTCATTCTTCTTGTCCTTCCATGTCTTATGGTAATCAAGTTTTCCTTTGCTTTGCTCGTAGCAATACTTAGCCTTCCTAATTGCTTATTCAAGAGTTCTAGGCTCATAAAACTCAATTCTATCTTTGTAATACTGAGGCAATCCACTCAGGAAATGCTGAACTTTCACCTTTTCATCCTTGATGTACTTGACATATCTCAACAATTCTAGGAACCTGTTCACATACTCTTCCATGGTCTGTTGTCCCAGTCTCAGCTCATGGAATTCTTTGATCTTGTCGTCATAGTACCTGTCAGAGAGATATTTCTGCTTGAAATACTTCTGGAACTATTTCCACTTGAGTTTCCTTTCACTGATCTTCCTAACTTTCTTGAAGTGCTCCCACCAAATGGATGCCCTTCCATTCAGATTGAATATGGCAACCCTTGCCTTCATGTTCCCCGAATAATCCTGAACTTGGAAGTACTTATTTATCCCAAGAAGCCAAGCTTCAGCCTCTTGTCTAGTCTTTACCTCACCATCAAATGTAGGAGGTTTATCCTTCTTAAATTCATCCCGAGTGCGATCCCTATGGGGCCTCTTTTTCTTTTACTTATGAGAAGAAGAGCTTGAATCCTCACTGGAATCCTCTGAGTTAGATGAATTACTAGAATTTATTCTTCTTCTTCTGGTACTGCTCTTACTTCCTTCAGTTTTCACTGTACCCTGTCCTGAGTCTATCTTTCTTTGCAAGTCTGTCAAACTCTACAACATAGCATCATTCAACTGATGATGTTCTTCCTGAGCTTTAATCAAGCTTCTCATGGTGGCTGCAATATCTTGTAGTGTCTCTTGGAATATCCTTCCATTAGACACCATGTCATCATTTCCAACTCGAACATTTTCCCCCATGGCATCTCACGCACGCTCGTAGGAATCCCGTGCATCATATCCGTCATGGGTTCTCATGGTTGAGCTACCACTTACTTTTCCAAATGTACTATGACTATGCAAAATGTGTTACCAACACCATTTGTCAGACACACAGTAATTTAAAATCAAAACCATTTACTTACTGTCACCTGGCTTATCCATGCCCCCTGCAGCCTCTAATACCACAATGTATGGTATTCTTGACTGCTCTCCAACCCCTCCAGGTTAAACACTGCAAACTACAGCTTTGATACCACATTGTCACGTACCCATACCCCATCATTATGCGAAATTAAAAAATTTCATCGAGAACCTTCACTGTTCATCAAAACACAAGGCATGGTCGTGAACCACATCTTGACAATTCCAACATTGTCATGCTCCCTCTTGTCTTCCATAGATTAGTTCAACAATATATAAGGAAATATCTCAAAGGATATCGAACGATGGAGAGAAAACACGATGAAATCAACGATCGTAAATGATCCCACAGACCAGATCTAAATCAACGGTTCAAAATTCGCCTACAAAAATAAATGGTGCGAAAAGCCCGAGATGCGGGGTTGGAAGTTACAAAAAATATCGATCTCACTTCCCACATCCTGCTTCGGAAACAGGTCAATGGCGGAGAATCATCCCACAAAGATCGACGGTGCAGAAACTTTGACTTGAAGGATTGGAAATATGGAGATCGCAACACCGCGATCACGTATCCCGCATCTCGCATCCCGTAGGTTGTAGAAGGAAAATCTGCAAAACCCAAAATATGAAGAACGACGTTCCGCATCCCCCAAGCTGTGGAAGGGAAATCTGTGAAATGAAAAATCTACGAAACGACGTTCCGCATTCCGCAAGATCCCTAATCCCGCAAATTGCGCAATGAGAATTTCTAGAAGAAAACTCAACTTTTCAGTTGAATTCTTGGATTGATCCGATCATCCAGGCCATTACTAAACTAGCCAATCTACCTTGCAACTTAGTAAAGTGCATTGAAGGGAAAACATACATAGATTCCTATACTTGCAGTTATTCAGGAAACCAAGCATAACTCAATATAGCAACATGTTCATCACATTCCATCAAGAAAATACAATACAAGCATTATAGTTACAGAAAACAACATAATAACATAGGCAAGAGCACTTATCTTTGAACAGAACTTTCCCTGCAACCAGCTATGTCACTACAATGTTCCACCCAACCATAGGCTAGTGTGCTCCTTAATCTCTCAGAAACACTGCCACCCCCTAGCTGGGCATGATTTCCTATAGGGATAAGGGGACACTAACACTAGCAGACTCATACATAGCCAAGGATGCAATCAAACTTAGCCAAGCCAACACAGTTGGGTTTCACGGGCTACAAGGGAAAAAATCCCCATAGATGGTTTTCACAGGCCACTCAGCCAAGCCATCTCATAGTTGGGTTTCACAAACTGATCACAATCAAGCCAACTTTCACCTCAGGGACTAGTCAAGCCAACAAATGGGTTTAACAAACTGTATAAAATCAAGCCATCTCACTGCTGGGTTTATCAGGATACCTAGCCAATCAAGCATTCATAGTTGGGTTTAACAGACTGTCTAGCCAAAGGTTACTCACAAGGTCAGGTGCAACAGACACAACCAAGCCAACATATGGGTTTAACGGGCTACCAACCAAGCCATCCTTCCAATTGGGTTTATCAGGATTCTAAGGAAATGGGCAAGAAGAACTGATAAGCTAGTGAGCTCATCTACATAGCTAAGGACACCTTCACAAGATCTATCTAGCCTAGATCCCCCTCTTCCTACACACCCAACACAAGGAAGTGTCCCCTTCTCTGCTCCACAGTCCCTTAGGCTACACCTTCCCTTCCAGTGCTCTTCAGGATGTGCATAGAAGGTTCACCAGCCACTCTTATCTTACTATGAGGTTCCACACCAGGTTTATAAAGCACATTCTATGTCTCTCCCATTCCTAAGTCTCGCACACAATCAGATTCAAACCAGGATTCACATCACAAAAACCACAGGGAGATTCTACATCACATGATTACTCTGAACACGAGTAACATGGTCTCATACGCTCTATAGTTTAGGATAATGCTGCAACATAGAAAATACCACACTGTCCAGGGAAAACACACTTGCAAAACGCGAAGGATACATACAGGAGGAGCTCTGCTGCTCTCCCGCTTCCACATGGCGATAGGGAGTGAAGGTGGTGAACAGATGAATGCCCTTGCAGCTCTCAAAATGTGAGAGTAGGAATCAGGCGTGAATGCATGGGTCAAACTAACATATGGTTCTGGTGTTTTCTTGTCCCTGTAAGAAAAACACGACACTCCATAACTGGGTGCTCTGCCCCATTCAAAATTGCCCATACTCTTCCCTTTCAAGCAATAACTACCTCAACCACCTTCTAGAAAAATAAATGGTTTTGGAAGAAAAGACAAGGAAGAGGGTGGTTGACAATTCTGATGGGTTCTCCCCATGACACATGGATTTTCCCCAAACATGCTCAAGGTTAACATTCCCACCCCTTTATCCTTAGGAAAATCATACCCACATATCATTATTCGTTTCATTGACATAGCTGGTCGTGGGTTTTCATTATATTGCATATATACATGATGTTTACAAGCGTGCTTGACTTAGAAAAGAAACCATAGGCATCAACCATGATCTCCTTTATACCAAACATCAATCAATGATAGGGCATTGGCCTTGAGCTCCTTGTCATTATTCGATATAATATTTACATCATATACATTAATGAAACGGGGTCAAAACCGGGGTATTACATAAAGTATGAATATGACATGAACACGCAATGATTGTTGGTCAAGACTATTAATATTGAAGTCTTGTTATAGGAGAAACATCAAGGGTCAACTTGAGAAATTGAGGCTAGCAAGCAATCTTTTGCCTTCGTAGATGCATTCACAACCTATGTTTTTTATTACAACAAAGTAACTACTCGCAACTAATTCAAAACCAGATCACAATGCTCTTCCTACGAGCTTTTGATATTTGACCTTCTTATTTGAGTTGTACATGCTTATATTCTATGCCCCAATATCATTTATCCCATTCCTCCCACGTTTGTTCGAGCCCTAACTCAAATTTTTGTATGGAATTTTGAGGATTGTAGCTCATAAAGGAACTTTTGCATAGGTTTAGTGTCAATGTGCCAGAGTTAGTTCGAGTCAAATTTGTTTTGTAATTCACTTTAGTAATAAAGTGAAAGTCTTATATATAGTTGTGGACTCTAATAAAGTGTATTTTTATACATTAGCGATTTAGACTAATCTCAACCATACATCTCACTATGAGATTAGTGTTTTGGTAGATTAGGGTTTCAACTCGAGTATAAAGGTAGGTCAAGATAGAGGGTTAAGATACATAGATTCACTCAAAGACAAGTTTTTTCAGAAGGTAACTTTGTTCATTAGTTGAGTAGGTTTTGAGCATCGAAGAGGAGTCAAATTCGGGAAATAGGTAGAAATCAATAGGCAGTTATGCACATGTGAAACTGTACAGTCATACAGACATATCCATACACTTGTATAGAATAGTTGTACATAACAATCCATACAGTCTTACATACAGGGATTTATATCAACCCATAATAGATAGCATGTAGTTTTTCTCGTTTTCTAGCAGACATATTTTCTTGGTAGGTGTGCAGATCTATTTTTTGGGTGTATTGTAAAAATGTTTGATGGTTTGTGGAGGTTTCCTTGTAAGCTTTGAATTGTTAATGAAAAGTTGATGATGAGGAGTAATTATCTTTGTATTGTGTTTATGCTTATGTTGCTAACTCTCTATATGTGTGTGTGATTATTGTTATGTGAAGAATTTAATTTATGTAATTAAGTAATAGTTTTGTTTAGCCACGAACATAAGGACAACAACCACTTAGGGTTTGGTTAACTACTAAAAACAACTTCTGGGAAGTAGGACCAACAATTAGAGTTTTTTAGAGGTAGTATTTATAAGATTTGGGGGATTGTGTGCAGATCATAGATGGCATCATCTAGCCTCAGGCTTGACGACATGTTGGAAGATTCCTCAAATTTTCTATCATGGAAAGTCAAGGTAACTCTTCTATTATAAGATAATGACCTTTTGGATATCATCAATATTTGATAGTTCACAGCAAGAAATAAGTGAAATCCAAGTGGATGATCATGGATGTTATTAAGGATCATTTTATCCATCATACTTTTAAGAATAAAATGGCAAAGGATATGTTCGATGCCATGGTTAACCTTTACTAGAACGAGAACATAAACATGAAGATGATACTGCATAATCAAATTAGATTTCTAGAGATGACCATATCAGGCATAGTCACTAGTTCCCTAATGAAGGTCACATAGATTCGTGATCAACTTGCAGTAGTTGGGGAGAAGGTAGAAGACAAAGAACTAATGAACCAAGCATTGAATGGGTTTCCATTTCAATGGGAAACTTGTCCAAGGTGTTTGTGCTCGAGAGGATCTTCTTTGCTGGGAAATATTGTGGGATGATTGCATACAGGAGGAGACTCATATGGATTCAAAGGCTAGTTAGTAGGGAGGTGACAACGACCATGCTTTGTTTGGTCAAATAGAGAAGATTAGAGGTAAAGGACCCAACAATGGTAAGATACAAAGTGAGGAGTCATTCTCACAACATGGGAAAGACTTGAGTAAAATCAAGTGCTTCATATGTCATAATCATGGCCATTGTGCATCATAATGTCTAGAGAAGAAGATAGGTAAAGAGAGGCAAGAACAACATCAAGTAGTAGCCTAAATTGCAACTCAAATGACCAAATTTTCCTCCAAATTTGAGAACGATTTCTCGATGGTATCTTGTGTTTCTTCCAGCATGGTTCCAAAGAATGCATGGTATGTGGAAAATGGAGCATCTAGGTATATGACATCAACCTAGGAGTTATTTTCAAGTCTAAAAGAGCACGACTCTATAGTTTATGTCGATCTTGGTGATGATTTCAAGTATCCAGTAGCGGAAGTTGGTACTGTTCCTTTCCAACTACAGTTAGGTAACTCCTTAGACTTTGACGACATGTTGTTTGTTATAGGTCTTAGGAGGAATTTTATTTTAGTTTTGGTCATGGAAGATAAGGGCTTTGCAATTGAGCTCAAAAACTAGCAAGTCCTTATAAGATTGGAGTCTAGCCTAACATCAGCTCAAGTGATCGAGGGTTAGGGAAGGAAATTTATAAAGGTTACAAGGTGAACCTGTTTGAGCCCTAGTTCACAACATAGATGAATTGTGTGAGTTATGGCACAAGAGGATGCAACACCTGCATCATATCGTGTTGCCTATTTTGAGGGATATAGTCACAGGTATTCAAGAGTTCAACATTTGAGTTGCAGGGAAAATGCAGAGGGTGTGCACTTGGAAAGCATGCCAAGGTTGCTTTCCCAAGAAACATGCATAGGTACGTGCTTGGTATAGACCATCATCCCGACAAAGTTCCAGCAAAAACGAACACCTCCTCCTCCAAAAACATCAACATCATTCACAAGGGGGCACACTTGTAGCTGACCGTCGAACTGAGGAGAGTAGCACTATCTTTCCGGCACCCATCGCATGCATCATATCTCTAGAGTATTATCAGGTTATTTATCATTGTTATGTGTATATCTTCTTCCTGAAAGTCTTTTCCATGTAATCTCTCCAAATTAGCTATATTTTAGGGCCATTTGGCATGGTACCTTTGCATGCACATTTTATTCAGTATTTTGCACAATCTTGAGTGTGTGACCAAACAACATAGTAGCAAAGAATAGTAGAATATTAGTTTGGGATATTATAGTGGTCTCAGAGCATGTTCCTAGCCAGCTGTGGGCTTGAACATGAAGACAATGCGAAGGATCTTGGCTTGAAATTTGCAGAGGTTAGCAACACTGCAACACTTGCCTCGATATCAAGAATATCTAGCCTTGGGTGATGAGGTATGTGCAACATTGTCCTTTCAAGACTATTACACCATCAAGTTTGGGAGCCAACCCAAGAATTTGGATCAAGATTTCCTTAAAAACATAGTTGGAGGAGTGGAGAAAGATGAGCCCGAAGTACAGGTTGATGGTGAGCTTAATTTGGAGTTAATAGTACATGATGAGGATGTACATGAGGAGATAGCATTAAAGCCATCTTGTGAGTCTAGTGACACCAACACATCCGATAGTCAGATTGTGGACAAGTCGTGCGATGAGTTGGAGTTGGTACACTCTTTATCACCTGCACCAAGATTCCAGACAGTTATGATAGGAAAAATACATGAGGTGCAAGGAAATGAGCACAACAGTCCAGATAGTGGCCAGTCGCACATGGAGGTTAGGGAGAGTTTATACATGCATGAGAAAGAGCTTCTAGATGATTGTCTTCGAAAGAAGATTGAACGTGTTAAAGAAATAATTCTAGCTATGAAAGAGAGGACCAAGATACTTTGGGACACCATATTACAGTGAGATGTTGAGCTTATAGTTCTTCAAGTTGTATGTATTGAGTCAACAGTCAGGATTTCTAGTATTGAAGAACAATTAGATTCCTTGATCGGGCAGCAGAAGAAACATACTATTGCATTTCAAAGCAATCCTCTTCAGGAGTACATATACAAGGCTTGCAGTAGCTTGATTCCACATTTGCATAATGGAGGATGGTTTTTACAGGTTGGCTAGGATCGAGAAATTAGGAAGCAATATATGAGCATTCCAGTTGAAAGCAGAAGGGCATACTGTTAGCTTGGTAGGATTATCCCTTGTGATGGTCCATATAGACAAGGTCATTTTTGGGGGTTGGATGGGAGAGAGATTAAGAGTTGGTTTCCTATTGAGTGGGCGATTCTTAGGAAGACATTCCTAGCTAGGGGTATAGTCCCACAAGAGCCTTGGGATATTTGGGATGAAAGATGCACAAGTTTGCATTGGGACCCAGGTGAGAGACCTTGTGAGGGATGGATACAACGTTTACTGATGGGGTTACTTAGGACTCTAGAGGATGCTCCTTGTGTCGATACTATGCAGGGTAGTGCTGGATGCATTTTGACCTCTACAATTCTCAGATTGATTTGGGACCCTGGGATTACAATTACTGGCAATTTAGTGATTACTAGAGGATGCTTTCAGGAGGTCTCTTGTGATGGTACCTTGTTTACCCCATGGTTAGTTACACTACTATAGGAGGCTTCCATGGGATATCTTGTGAAGGTACCGTGTAGTGCAGTGCTTTGAGCAGAGTGTGCTACATATATCCTAGGATAATTTGGGACCTTGGGATCATCCCCAGATTCAATTAGTTCAGTTTGATTGATTGTGGAGTTGTGTTGGCATTGCTTGAGGACAAGCAATCTTTGGCGAGGGAGGACTGTAATGTTTCGTTACTGATAAATAGGGAATTGACTGGGGACATTTAATACTGGGAGCATATTATAACAACTATCTAGTATTATTAAGTCATCAGTATAGTAAAGAGGGTCATCGAATTTATTATCATAAAGCATGCAGAGCATGCAAGCCTTATTTCTTCATTCTTAAGTCAATGAACAATTAGAATTGCATGCATGGAAAAAGTAAAGTGCAAACCCTAAAAGTGACACGCAAACTCTAAAAGTACATACTAAATCTATATAAGAAGGGTAGTTGAACCAAAAGGGATATCTATGATTATTACTCTTGATTTTGGGTTTTAGAGCAGCAACAGCAAGTGCAGCAGCAACAGTTGGGGTTGGAGACGAAGGTCTTCAGTTAACAAGGGATTGCGACAGTGAAATCTATATTCCCTAATCACTTCAAGGTAGATCATCCAGTTCTATCATCAACATTCATCCTATTCATCCATATTCAATGATCCATCACACATAGAAGATTTATTTGCAGGTTCATGTTTTGCAGCTAGGGGAATAGTTGGAAATCCTTAGAAGAATTCACTGGGACCTTAAAGCTCAGTTTTTCCTCTGCATGTCAGCTTCATCTTTCTCAGCAGAATCACTACACTGCATTGGGTGAGTATTAGTTCCCTGTTTGTATATTCAGAGCAGTTAACAGCAGAAACGTGAGAGAGGGGGACGTGAGCACTTGAGAAGCAAATTAATTCGTTGGGTGCCTTACAGGAGGAAAAAGCTCTGCATGTGACATCCAGTATCTCCAATAGGTATAGACCATCATCTTGACAAATTTCTAGTAGAAACATACACCTCCTCCTCCAAAAACATCAACATCATTCAGAAGGGGCCACACTTGTAGCTGGGCGTCAAACTGAGGAGATTAGCACTATCTTTCCGACATCCATCACATGCATCATATCTATGGAGTATCATCAACTTATTTATCAGTGGTATGTGTATATCTTCTTCATGAAAGTCTTTTCCCTATAATCTCTCCAGATTATCTATATTTTAGGGCCATTTGGCATGTCACCTTTGCATGCACATTTTATTCAGTATTTTGCACAATCTTGAGTGTGTGAGAAAAAAACATAGTAGCAAAGAACAATAGAATATCAGTTTGGGATATTACTCAGATCTCTCATCTGGTGCTAGGTATGTGCTCAGACTTTATTAGAGGAGCTTCTAGAAACCATTTGTTAACAGACCAATAATTAAATCTCTTCTAATTTTTTTTGTGATTGCATGCTTAGCTATTTGGGCATTTTAGCACTTGGGTAGTTTTTGTATTGCATTTCTGAGCAAATCTATAACCTAGGAATCTTCATTTTGGGTCCCATTAACCTCGAAAACCAAGGAATGAGTCACTAAACCAATTCGCTCCAAGCGTGATAGGGATGATTTTACTATGCATGCTTGACATCTTGCATCTTGTGTGTTAAATGACTTATTTTGGGTGTGTAGCAAAACATCTTGTGTTAGGGTCTTCGTTTGAAACTCATTCTATCTCCATTTGTGTTAACTCTTAATCAATTTGATCATTTTCTCGAAGGACCAAGTGGAATCAATCAAACCCTAGCACTAGCTTCCAAGATTTCTGAGTTAAACTACTATTGATTCATTCTTTGAATTGGGTTGCATTGAATCAACTTAGTTAAACTCTTAGTGAACCCACTTAAATTATAGCTTTTAGTCATTTCAATAAGTTTAGAAATCATTTGCTTAGGGTACTCCTCGTTTTACAATTTCCATAACCTTCATTAGTACCCTGTAGCCTAAAATCTCCTGTTAGATCTACTTTGTTGAAAAGGAACTAAATCTAGACACTTAGATCTACTTATACTCCTTCTTTTAATGATAGATCTAAAAGAGTAACCAAGAAAAGTGAAATGGATTTTTTTGGGATCTAGAAGTAATAAGAATCAATGGTTAGCAAGAAAAGATAAGGGCAATGGAGTCGTCCTCTTGGTGAAACCGGAGGGATGAAGTTCCTTTTCAACAATGCATGAGGAAGGTGAGAGCAAACAAGCTCACAAAGATCCTTTTGACATGGTCACCTCCTGAAACACTTCACAAACGCTTGCAAGAGGGAATTAAACACAGTAGTGTTAACCAGATAAGAAACTTAAAAATGCATACATTCAAGCAAGAATTGATAACATTTCATGGATCTCTTATAAGACTAGTACCATTCCAAACTACAAATCAACATTGCAAATCATACAAGTTACCTCAATGATTTATAAAGAAAACAACAACCAAACATCTAATGGTCACACCAGCATAAGCCTCCAAAGCCTTTCTTTTACTATTGCCCAGAGAAAGTATTTTATTATTGCCAAGAGAAAGTATTATAACATAGCACAAGTAGAGGTTCCACCTTCAAAGGAGAAGTGCCCCGCTTAAATAGAAATTCCATTCGGGTACGTATCCATACTTGGAGATAGAGTGGGCGTGAGCTTGAGATGACTCATAGCTTTTATTGGAGTTCGCTCGAGTGATTTTTATGGAGGAGGCGCCACCTCCCATGAGATAGGCGACCTCCCTGCCATAGTCGCCACCTCTAATGAGGTAATCAATCATATGGCCAACCACAAGCAATAGCCTCCGCATCTACTTATTCAAGTCTCCAATCCATAGCGTGGGCCACCTCATCATGATGTGAAGCTTGGAATAGGGAGAGTCATTCAATTATTAGGATATTCGCTAGAGTCGAAAGTTCATCCAAAGAGACGCTCTTACTAAGTGATAGGTCTCCTCCCATAAGGGACAAGAATGCCATGTCATCCAACATGTCCCTTTGATGTTTTTATTTTATTTTGTTCTTTGCCATTTTCTCACATTGTTAGCACTAATTTGACATTTTGATGCCTTGTTAGTGAAAAATGGTTCTAAATGAAAATTTAATCACTCGAAGCATAGGAAACAGGGGATACGGTAACGAGCATGCTTTTAGTGTGAAAACGGACATTTCCACGCCAAATTCTGTTTTCGGATCATACTTTTATGCCCCTTACAAGATTTTTTATTAGACCATTAAAAAGTGGCCTAAAATTGAGGAAAAAATATTTTCTCCGAACTTAAAAAAATCATAAAGAGACCTAGAACATGTCCATATGAATCAATAATAATGTTTAGTACCTTCATATACATTGATACATGAACTTTAATAACCTCTTAATGTTTAACCACCAAGACGATTCTAGCTTTGGTGGAGCATGTGAAAAACTCGAAAATTATACATTGCTTATTCAACATTGCATAATTAACAAGGAAAAAAAAAACACCTTGGAATAATCTGCTTGATAACCAAGTCCTAGGAAGCCAAGTTCTTTACAAAATACTCATGCTAGCACATTTTTTTACAATCTCCGCTCAGGGAATGAACGTGTGGTAAAAATGTGAAAAAAGGGCCTTGGAAGACCTGAATAGACTTTTGAACTCTGAAATTGAACAAGTATTTGTTCATCTTTGGTGGCTCACTTGAAAGTCCAACTGAGTGCAACTCAGGTGGTAACAATTAGCTTGCCTTCAGTAAATAATTTTTGAGTCCCATTTCCTTTTGAATGAATGAGAAACTCCATACCTGGTCTGTCCAAAACTTTATAGGATTCCAGTGATAAACAAGATAGTTAATAAATGTTTTGGAATGCAATAAATTACATTTTTTAAATTATTTCTGCAATGACCTTAATCCTGGCTCCATTATAAATTCTTTCCATCTCATTCCCCAACAGCTGCAAAGACAAATAAGTAAAACAAAATGAAAACTTTAACAGGCCAAAATTTTCCAGCTGACTTCCCTAATTGATGAATTTTCCCGATTTTCCTTGTGCCAATTTATTGTTGGAGGTTTTATATCACAAAAAATGCAATGTTGCTTATGTTTTGATGATTTTGTCATTAATGATTTCAGACAAGTACAAGTTATAGTCTTTCTTATTTATGTTTGGGGCCCTATCTCCGTCTCGTATTGATTGCTCCTTTACATGTAGCTTTTGTATGAAGAGAGAACATTGAAAGACCTATGAGTAGAAGCCCTAGGTTTAATCATAGCTAGGTGGGTTGCTACATCTTTGCAAGTTTGTATGTATATACTGTGTTGATCTATACAAGGATCAAAGATGTCATTCCTTGTTATTTTGAAATGCTACTTCTCCAACAGATTACTTTCAGAGGTCTTCACCTATCGCTATTTCCAGACTCATCACGTCTTACTTTCAACCTCTAGATAGCTTGTCCTGCAAAATGCCATATAGTCAAGTTTATGCTATATGGGATCGATCAAAGAGCATAGACTTTAGAGTCCGAAACTGGTTGCTAGCACGAATCTCATCACAGACTATTTTTCCGTCCTTGACGTTAGGAGAACTGCTAGGTGACATTGTACTCGGCTCATTTTCATTGGGTGTTACAGATCCAGGAATTTTTTCTTGGCACTTCCATCCAGACCCTTGATCCCTTTCTTTGGGCTTTCAAGTTTCTTGTGCTTCATCATATTTCTGGCAAGCCTGCTTTATTTCATCTCTCGTTCTCTTTTTGTTTCTACCTTTTCTCTAGGGGCTTCAAGTTTAGGCACTTCCAATGGACATTATTATCATTGTACATTTTGCCATCCCTTTGGCCATTTTTGGCTGTCAGTGCATGTTAACACTCGAATTTAATAGAGGAAAATCAAGTATTGTTATGTCCACATTTAAAATATGTCAATATTTTTGTACTTGACCATAAAATCAGTGTATTTGGTAACTATGATTATAGGCAGAGTCCAGACTCCAGAGTGGCAATGCCTGTCAAATTTGAAGCCATGTCAACCCTAAATTTTTCTGGACTTGAATCATTCAGTGTTTAATATTGACATCAAAGCTGCTATGCATCATTTGAATGCTTGGAATAGTCCTTTGCTATGTTTAGGAATTGTGCCAAAAACTGGCCATACAAATTGCATCATTTGAAGAAAGCAGAATATTAATAGAAACACAGTCTGTCCATAATCTGCAAAATTTGACTTCAAATTAAAAGTTGTTCTGACACTATTAGACAGAAAAATTTCAAATACATGGTTATGGAGACAGCCTAACATACAATGCCAATAGCTATCAACTTAACCAAAGCATAGGTATGCAATGCAAGCAAATCACAATCCCAGCTATCCCAAGAGCACATGACTCATTTTTTGGACTGTTTCATTTAGTCAAGATAATTTGAAAATTTAACTCAGGGTGCCAGATATATACACTTCATCCAAAAGAATGTCTTATGAACCTCTGCAAGTTACTTTGCAGAGTTCTTCTGCACATAATTTTGGTACAGATAAACCATGAACTTTTGCCTTGTGTGACCCTTGGAGTTCCTGTCAGCTATTTGCAGCCCATAGCATATCATAGAGCTGATGACTAATTAGTAGTCAGTGTGTATAAGCTCAACTAGTGGTCCTATGCCAAGATTCTAACAACATTTTTTAATGAAATTTAAATTTGTTTTTTCTAGAAGTCAAACTGCCTCTTCTTTGCAGTTCTTTTGATGTCAAATTTGTTATTAAATATGAGAAGCAGTTTTTCTTCAGCAATATGTTCAGTATGTTTATTTCCCATTACCAATTTATCACTATGGGAGGATAAATCATGTGCGCACTGCTTTTTTACAAGTATTACATCAGAGGGTATATAGGCTCTTTTGATAGAGGATGTTGGAGCATCTGTTAGTTTGTATTATCCTTATTTACTGAATATTTAAATGCTTGTATGATCGACAATGTTAACTACTATTGTAATTATTAATGTAGAAGTCAGCATGCAATTTACAAGGTCATTGGTAGACTTGCATTGTTTGAAATAATATTTCTGCCTACAACGTAAACAATATACAATTTCATGTCTCCTCCGTTCAATGAAGTTCAGGGTGGTGTTTGCAGATTCGCAGTCATGCACAAAAGTACTTCTTGAAGGTCCAAAAGAATGGCACAAGAGAGCACGTGCCACCTCCACGCCCCAAACGCAAAGCATCTCATCCCTACCCACAGAACGCCTCAAAAAATGGTAATAAAAACGACAATGGCTAGGCCTGCTGTCTAGACACCTTATTCATCAGGATGTGCTTCTAGCATTAAGCAGATCTTGATATCTATATTTCTATGTGAACTGCTGGCAGTTCCTGTGTCAGAGCAAGTATCACCTGCTTTTCCACCTGCTACTTCTCAACTAGAATCTGGATATTATCAAAGGGCAGAGTCATCTTCCATACTTACAAAATCTGGCTCGTCATGCCCAACTGTTTCTTCCTGGGTTCATCATACTATATCATCTATAGATGTTTTTTTTGTGGAAAAAGGTTGCTATGTAACCCAATAAACTCTTGAAATAAATGAACAGAATGAATAAATAGATACTTATTCTTTTGTAATTTTACAATATCTTCCGCCTTCACCATTTAATATGTTTTTGGCTTCCTCAAGTTGATGTTGGACCTGCAGGCATCGCGACAGGGAATAATTGCAGTAGTGGTAGCACTGAGAGACTAGAGTTCTCCTCATACATGGCCACCTCGTTCTGAAATCCCTGAGAAAGGGAGTGAAGGTTTACCAGTTCGAGGTTGGTTGTCTCTATACTTGTGTTCCAGTAAATGTTGAAAATTTGAGTTATATGAGAATCCAAGTGTAGCCACTGTGAATAGGATTTGGATTACTGGAATTACAGATGCATATACTAGGTTAATTATGAAATCTATTTAACAAAACAGAAAGAAGATGCATTGCTGTGAATCTGTACTTTGAAGGTGATAATTGAGTTGCAAATTAAGTGCCTTACCCATTAAAATTGAGGCAGAGTCTAGCAACCAATTTCTTGTTTGGGTGTTACTTCATCTTCAATCCATATCAACGAGTTGATCTTCTCATTGCATGGTTATTTGCAGAGTGGTAGCCAAATTCCCTACTTCCTCAGTTCATGGCCTTAAAATAGAACTAAAAAATGTCTGTAAACGGTTTTTCCACATTTTTAATTTTGTTCATCTTTCTTAACTGCACATTGTTATTAAGTAGCATATCATCTTTGTGTTTGATCCCAATTGATCTATTAGATGTAATTCAATGCCCGTATGGATAGGGTTTGTCCTGACTTCTTAATCAGTGTACAGTGGGTGAACTAATGGGTTTTAGCTTTTCACTATTCACCTTCCCTCTTGAGCTGCTTTCAACAAATTTTTGGGAGAGGATGTTTAGGGGTGTGCTCCAAATCACTAGGATTGTGGTGACCTAACTCTTGTAAGTGGATAATGTAAACCTCCGAAGTTACAATGAGAACATGGATGCATAGTCAGAATGAGGTTATGTCTGAGCCATGAAATGGTGCAGAATCACAATTTGGTTTCATGATTACTATTGCTTCCTACAATAAGGTTTCTTTCTTAGTTCGATTTTCACCCTAGCTTTGTATTGTATGGTGTCATTTGGTGGTTTGGTAAGCAAAGTTATCAGATTCAGACTCAATTCAGATTTTGACGACTCAACTCGGGCATGGCCTTCGACTTGGGGTTGACTTGAGGAATGACTCGACCATATAAAAAAATGCATAAAATATTAAACATTTAATTGAAAAACAATTAATGTAACAACAATGCAAACAATTAGACATCAAATTTTCAAGTTTGTTCACTTATATTGCATGTGAGGGCACAAATAGGGAAAATTCTGTGGAGTTACAAAAACTGTAAGTTTTGAGATAAATATAATTAAAATTGTGAGATGTAATATATAAAAACTTAAGGTTCTAAATGGACTCTAGAGTTTAGTCAAATGAAAAAGCTGAAATTAGTAGTGTCACAAAAGACTTCAAGAGAGCGCAACACAAGTAGAACGAATTGTAGGTGCCCTTAGGCAAAATAATGATTTTTGCTTGAATGTGATAAATGTATAAATGAGGGATGTGGTGTATTTACTATTTATACCATTCCCACTAGGATTAAGGCTCTAGCCCCAAAGAGGAGGCTAGGTTGACCTTACCTTAAATTACATTAAAGTACGATAAATGTAATAATGGTGTAACTAACCTCTATTATTTATACTTCATCTCTCTAAGAGCTTCAACTACCCACAAAGTGGCTTGGCATGTGGCCACTAATAAAGATTAGCCAAAATATCTGAGCCTACAATCTCCTATTCTAGGTGAAGCTAATTAAACACCTCCCTCATGTGGACACCATTTCCCTTGACTCCTTCACTAAGTGGGCAGCGGAGTTTGAGAGGCCTATTATGGAGGAAGCAACTTTGTGGTTAGAGCTAGAGGAGGAGGAGCAACTTGAGCATGTGCATGGGATAGGGAAGGATTTGGATGAACCATCCTTGTTAGTGGGTGGGTGGGAATAGCCTATATACAAATTCATACTCAGGCGCCCACCAGTGGTTGTCAGATTAATGCTACAGGGTGTCGGGGCCTTACCTTTTCTCATAGAAGGAGAAGAGGGAATCAATAGCGAGCTACTAGATTGATCTTTGTATATCACTGATTATGATGTTAGACATTATATATATATATATATATTATTTCATTTTATATTGGTTATTCAGTTTTGTGTGTTGATCAATGATTATGACTCAATATCGATTTTGATGTGTCATTTGGTATCCTATGCATCTTATCAATCTTTTTTTTGATATTTATGTGGCAATGTGATTATTTCTTGTTATTGTTGGTTTATATATAAAAAATGAAAAAATGAAAATATTTATATTTTTTTTTAATGCATGTTGATTTTTGTTGATTATATCAGATAATTTCTCTATTAATGCTGATTTAATCTTTTGGGGACTGCCACTTATTATTAGTGAATTACAACTATTTTATCTATGGTTGCATGGTTGGAGGGTGTTTTATATGTTTTTTAGTTTTGCCAAGTAGCTCTCCATGACATTCTTATCAATCTTTTTTTTATATATATGTGGCAATGTGATTATTTGTTGTTATTGTTGGTTTATATATAAAAAATGAAAAAAATGAATATATTTGTATTTTTTAATGCTTGTTGATTTTTCTTGATTATATCAGATAATTTCTCTATTATTGCTGATTTAATCTTTTGGGAACCACCGTGGATTACAACTATTTTATCTATGGTTGTATGGTTGGAGGGTGTTTTATGTGTTCTTTTAGTTTTGCCAAGTAGCTCTCCATGACATTCTCACCATTTTTGTATGGCAGATCTCAGATCTGTCCTCCTTGTTAATTTTTCTTTTGCATCAGCTTTCTTTGTACATCTCTTCTGGGTCGGTTCTCCATCTTTGGAGATATCTCTTTTTGGCTTTATGATGGCGTTTCACATCTTGCTTTATATAGGAGCCAACTTAGCCTCCCGATTTGTATGGACATTTTGACTACACAGTCCCATTGAACTACTTATGTAGTCATCTCCTGGACATTAATACACTTATCTTATCTTATCTCATGGTCATTTGTTGGACATTAATATACTTATCTTATCTCATATACATGAGACAATGGCTATTAGATGTATGATGGTGATCTCCATGATTATTTTGGAAGTTAGCACTTTTTCATGATTGTCACTATTTTGGCATTTTATTGTCTGCTAGTTTTTCCAAGGAAAACCTAGTGAGAGTCCCCCTATTTCCTTGGAATATCTAGATAGAGGGTGGCTCAACCCCTAACCACTCCGCTAGCCATAATAGTGGCTGGTAACCTTGTGGGACTCCACTGGATTTGAATCCGTGACCTAAGTTCTTCCTGTTGATAACACGCATTAGGTGGATTGTTCAACTGATTTATCTTACCCTTGGGGCTAATATTGTCCAAAAGATGCATATTAAAGATAACTTTTTCTTTTCTAGCCATTTTTTAGTGAGCATTTGAAACCTAAATATACATATGCTACGTTCTGTTTCTTGAAATTTTCAGTTCAAATCGTCGTTTCTGAAATCCATACCATTAAAGAGACCTGTACTTGCTCTGCAGTTCTATGTGATGTAGTTGGATTCCGTGTGATATAATCACTTTTTTGTTGCTGAATTATAATATTATTTACCATACAATAATACAAGTCCATTTTATTGCTTATCAACAGATATAAAGAGGAAAACAAGGCCTCAGGCTAAGTTCTTTCTTTTATCATATTGCCTCTATGTAAATAGGTAGACGAGAAGGGTAGTTTAAACATTATATTGTTTTGGCGTCTGCACTCACCTGATGCAGGAATACTCTGGGTTGATTGATTGAAGAGAAGCTTTAGTACCGAGTGTTGTGATAGACATTTCAAATCTTTTATCTGGGATGGTTTTCTTGTCACTTGTTTCTGCTTCTTTTTGCATGTCCATCTTATGCTTAGAGGGTGATGAGGTATTTGCAGTAATATATTTACTTCTGACTGAAGTGATTTGTGTGTCTTGCCGTCAAACCAAAATTTTCGCAAGTTTATAATTTCATTGGCAGTGTCTTTGACCCGAACACAACTGGTCACTTGAAGAAGCTAAAAGAAATGGATCCAATTGATCTTGAAATTGTATGTATGCATATCTTCTAAATATAAATAAGTATTTGTTTTAGATAGTTTTCCTATTTGACAATTAGCTGAGATAAGAGCATGTGGTTTTTATCTTGCTTATCTAATGTGCACTAGTGACATTTAATGATTTATGTGGATATATCCCTATCTTATAATCTTAAACTGAAACCTTGTTTAACACTGCTAGTTCTCTAGAATTTCTCTTGTGTTTTGGAGCACAGTTAAACCATAAATAGAGAAGAGTTCAGTTGATCAATTCAAGCTGCCATTTTGAAATTTTTGGTAGTTATTTTGTCTAGAGCCTAGCAATAGATTTGACAACAAGCAATTCTTGTTTAGATTTCTGGGATTGTCTGAATTGATCACTCCTTGAGATATTATATGGTTGCTACAATGAAAATCTTCAACTTAAAAACTGAAGAACTTCAGAAAGAGCTGTGCCTTTTTTGAGTTTGTCAAATTGTGGAAGGTTTTGACAAGAAACATAACTCATTTAAAAGCGTTTTCGATCGTGGGAAAATACTCTTATCATTAAGCATTTTCAAAATCACTTGTAAAAAAATAATGTTTTGACATCCCAGAACATGTCCATATCATTTCACAGAACCCGGGTAGGAAGATTTAAGCCAACGTTTCGAACCTTGACAACAGTTCATTATCAGGACACAAGAGTCAATGTAGAGAAAAGCAGGTCACTCTTTATATAAAAAAGCTCATAACACTATTAGAGGGATGATGAAATCAGTTAAAGATCCAATGAAATCGTGAGACAGGACAATCTTCCCAATTAAGGATGAAAGAGCATGAAGCAGACATCTGGCTTGAGCACTGCTGTGCCTCTGCCCTTGGTGAGCACTCCCAAAATATCGTCCAGTAGCTTTGTCTCAAAGACACTAAAATGCTTGTGAAAATCAAAAGTCACTCTAAATATAAGTTTAGAGATTCCATCCAGATCGTTAAACATCCCAATAATTTTGAACAGCAATGGGTGATGGGATGTGAGTAGCAGTTGAATTTCGTTTCTCCAACATAGAAAGATGTATAATAATAATAACAACAATGAAAATCCTAATAATAACAATAACAATAATAACTACAGTAACAATATTCAGCACAGCTCTAATCAATTATTGCAGCTGACATAATGTCCACCACTACTGACTTCTGTATAAATAAACGGCGACCTGGTTTTCTCAAAATCAACACCTGTGTCCTGTTGATGAATTTTTCTCAAGGTTCAAAGCATTGACTGAAATCTTCCCATGCGGGTTCTGTGAAATGATTATGGACAATTCTGATAACCATAGAAGTTTGGATGAATCAATCCCAGAACATGTCTCTACAGGTTTTGCAGTACTGCACTCATGTTTGTATTTAGATCTTTTCATTATCTTCTACAAGGACAAAGTCACAGAAAGTATGGAACTGCAAACATCTTTCTTTTTGAAGGCGTGCTTATTTTGATTAGAAATTATAATTTGGCTGTCATACTGTTCGGGGGAACAAGTAGCCTGATTGGAAAGTTCTATTGATTAGAACTTACAATTTTGTAACGTTGTTTAGCAGGACAAGAGTGTGAATTACAATCTGTCTATATGGTCACGGGGAAGAAAATCTTGCCTATTGCTGCATAGTCTAAACTTGAGAATTCTTTGGACAGGCAAAGGTTCTAAACTTCCAGGTTAGAGGCCTCTCAAGCTAGGAAACATTCAATAGGTAACCACCCAATTTCTCGTAATAGAGGTTTTTATTTAGAGAAGGCACAGATCCCTTTAAGTGCTTCTCCACTCACATTTGTTTTGTTGAGGAGAAACTGATGGCTTTGTTAGTGAATAGATGGTTCTTCATGTTTTGTGTAGATATATATTTTAACAAAATTCTTCCGTCGACTTGATTATGAATTTATAACTACATGATGGGCATTTTATACAAAACACATGGGTCACTAAGCAGCCATCACTACCTAGTTCAAAACTAGGTGGACTTTGTTAACCCTCGTTTCGGTATGGGTGTCCACATGTGTTTTTTATCACAGTTTCAGCAGGGGTTTACATGTTGATGGAGATTTGGATGGCCTTGTATTGATGCTTTCCTTTGCAATAATGCCTTGGGTTCTTGATGCTGGAGCTTTCCTTCATGTTGTGATATGATTGATGGATGATAGTAGCTATGGATGTGTCTTCTCATTATGCTTGGGTATTGATGTACTCTCATATGGATGGTTATCGATGAGGTTTTGATGATGCATTTCATTCACATATGGTGCATTGATCATCTTCCTCATGAGCACCCTAGTAGTGTTTTGGGCATGATTTGGTATCTAGATCACATGCATTGTCATCTCCCATGGAGCACTTGGGATGGTTTTCAAGATATATTGGTATTTGAGTGTTATTTTGATGGAGCACTCTTGCTCAATTGACATGATTTGATGACATGGATGTTTTATGATAGGGTGCCCTTGATTCTACATGCTTGGTTTGATGACATGGATGATGTGGTGGTCTTTGGAGGCCTATCTTAGTGGTATTCTCTAGATCAATGTTATCAGAACCGGACCGGTGGTCGAACCAAGTGACCATGGGAACCGAAACCAAACCAGAACTGGACAAAAACCGGGTAACAAACCGATTGAGCAAAGATACATAAAATATTCATATTTTCAATATATATATATATATTCATGTGCATCCATGTGAATTCAAACTATGATACAAAAACATGCAAAGTTTATCGTGTATGTAGCAAGAAAAGTGTATAAAACCAAAATAGCACCGAGCGCAAATACATATCTAAAGAAAAGTACATCAACAAAGAGGCTATAAATGGCCCTCTAAAGTCAAAATATAAGCATACGGATATAGTCTAGACTCTAGAACCTACAATCTAATGATTCTAATCATATATCCGAATTATATGAGTCCTATGTCCTCCATACATTGAGGTGTCATCTCTGTGCAATAATTCGTACCCTGACAACTAACTCTTGCATCCATAATCCATACATAGCCGCACAAGAGGCTATAAATGGCCCTCTAAAGTCAAAATATAAGTATACGGATACAGTCTAGACTCTAGAACCTACAATCTAATGATTCTAATCATATATCTAAATTATATGAGTCCTATGTCCTCCATACATTGAGGTGTCATCTCTGTGCAATAATTCGTACCCTGACAACTGACTCTTGCATCCATAATCCATACATAGCCGCACAAGAGGCTATAAATGGCCCTCTAAAGTCAAAATATAAGCATACGGATATAGTCTAGACTCTAGAACCTACAATCTAATGATTCTAATCATATATCCGAATTATATGAGTCTTATGTCCTCTGTACATTGAGGTGTCACCTCTGTGCAATAATTCGTACCCTGACAACTGACTCTTGCGTTCGTAATCCATACATAGCCGCACAACCAAAACGAATAAGACAAAAGAAAATTTCTACAAATGAATGTGATTGATATGGAGGGTGGGAGCCTATTATAACATTAGACAGGGTTGTGGGTCAATTAATCAACTCACATGTGGACCCTGTTTTTTAGTTTATTAAAAAATTTGAAAATTCGTTGTTTTTGGGGGTACTTGGTGTTTTGTATAGAACCAACTGGTTCCATACTGAACCAGTTGGTCTGGAGAAAACTGTCTGATTCTGTACAGAACCAGCCTATTGATCCTTGAAACCCGACCGGTTTTGTACAAAATCGACAAAAACGGGTTTGAATGCGTGAATTGACCCTGAGAAACCTGTAAACCGGTCCAACTGACTGGTTTTGTCAAAACCGGGTGAGTTTTGATAACATCACTCTAGATCATGTAATTCATAGATTGCACTTGAGATTACTTTGATTACAATTTTCCATTGAGTGCCCTCCTTGATAGCACTTATTTGATGATGTGGAGTCATTTTTGTCCAATGCTCTTGCTTTTCGTCACATGGATGGCTTCATCGCACTATTAGGTACCATATTTGGTTGAGCACCTTCTTGGTTCTCATCCTTGGCACGTTTGAGGGCATTCTAATGGCTTGTAGAAGGGGATGCCCCCTTCTTCATGAGGTGGTTAGCTATTGTGGACACATCCTCCTTGGTTTGATGCTTCTACCATGGATAAGTAGTTTCCTTGGTTCACGGATTGATGAGATGGTATTGGAGGTTGAGTTGGTTAGTATGTGGGCATCATTTATGAGGTTCCCTACTTTGATGAGCTATTACACATGGATCTATTGGTCGGTTGAGGGTTTGGTCCCTTGATGTATGGATGCAACCTCTTGCACTTGTTAACTTGTTTTGCATTCACACATGCCATCTTTCATTGGTATTCTTGATGGTGTCCACTTTTGTAGGTGCCTTATTGATATTTAAGCTATTTGGAGGTGATGTCCTAGCTTGAAGGACCATTGTTGGCATGTGGACACCATTTTGATCCTTTTGGAGGGGCATCTTAGCTTCAATAGAAACTATATTTTGACATAGTGCTCAGAGTTTTGCTAGTTCAATGTCAATAACTATAGAATGGACAAGAGATTTTTCGAAAAGTGGTTTAATAGAAAATTCAATAAATATTGAGGAAGTTAGCAATTCCAAAACTATCGTTTAAAGTGTTACACCTCATTTTGGTTGCACATTCCTTTTGGAGCCTTTTCATGGAGAGTGTTTCAATATTTGTGGGAGTGTTTCATCCTTTTGGACCTATGTTGTAAAAAACATGGAAAACAATGCGTCACCCCTTGCATTTTTGTACTAAAATGTGTTGCATTACACATGCCATGGAAATGTGTTTTTGCATGTACAGATGTGTCTCATGTGTGGGAAACAGGTTGCTTGGTCGAAAATGTATTTCAGGCTATATCTACGTTTGTACGACACATTTCTAACACTTAATCTACCTAGTTTGACTTGGTTTTGTACTAGGGTTGACCAAAATGCTAGTAATTAACGATAATATTAAGTTTTTAATGTAAAACTGAAATGTTTTTGGATCTCTGAGAGTGGTTCCAAACTCATCAAACTTCATATGGAGAAAGTAGAATTTCATATTCCATTCAAAATTCAGTAGACTTAACAATGTTTAGGACTTAAGGACTAGTGGGATTGCAACATTTTTATTGGATTCTATCGTGAATGAATGTGTGGGATTGACATTTAATTAAGAGAACCAAGCCCTTCATGTACCCTGATATTGGTGGGATTGATTGTTTAACTTCTTTGTCATGGCCTTAGCAAGAACCTTTCAAGAACACATTTTATTCTAAGGACATCATTACAATTGAGTTTTTTAGTTATTTAAATGTTGTTTGCTCATTTATTGATAATTCCTTTTCTTTGAAGATAAATATAGTGTGGTGTTTATAATATATATATATATATATATATATATATATAACATTTCTAGCGTGTTTCCATTTCGAAAATTCGTACCTATTTCCCTGTATCATGAAACTTAGTTCTGAACCTTACTCTATGTAGCGTTCACTTTGGAGATTATTCTAGCACACTCATGTATGCTTTATGATGGGAACATTCCACTTTGAAGGTTCCTTGATTCTTTGTTTGGATCTAGCATCCACTTTTGGTGGATGTTCTATGCATGATTTGAGGAGGACGTTCCACATTGGAGGAGATCTAAGGGTCAAAACACTAGATCTAGGATTCATTCATTACTTGGAGACCTCTCTCTCTTGAAGCACTGCCTATGGAGGCTATGTTTGGGATTTCTCATTGGTTTTCATTTCCATTTGATGGAGGCGCCCTCCTTCTTAGGCCTTTTCTTGTTTGGGCATTGTACACATGTGGCATTAAGCAACGTATTTTATGGTTATTGTTGTGATAATTGGTGTATTTTGTTTTTTTTACTCCATTCTAGGCTAGATCTAGGGTTTTATTATTATTTTATTTGTAGAGCGAAGAGGAGGCTAAAGCTATTTGAATATTTTTGTAACCACAACCCAGTTTTAGTTTTAGTTCACTATATATGGTTTAATGCCCAAACCCCAATATGCATGTTCATAAAAATTAAAATTTTTAACTTGAAAAAATATGAAAAACATGAGATAATCTTAACTTTTGCAAACTCAGAAATTAATGGCAGCCCTAATTTTCCTACTTAGAAAAATATTTCAGCCAACACATGAAATTTCAAGACTCAAAATTTTGACCAAAATGGTCCATGAAAAACCCATGAGGTCTTCACTTAGTGAAACCATGCCATAGCACGTTCATTCATGGCATATGAAACAATATTCCCGTTTTCAAAAAATATTGGAAAATATCTCCCAAAATCGTTTTTTAAACCCCCTCCCAATATGCCTTCCTGATTTAAAAAAACCCCTATTTTCACTATATATTGCATGTATCCATTTTTTCATTTACATTTTTTATACCCTTTTATATTTCTACCTAGTATATTGACATGATACCCCACATGCATTCTACAATGCACCATGCTTCTTTCGATGTATATTGTGGATGCACATTACTTCATCCACAATGATAAACATCATAGAGATCACATTCATTTCCTAAATTAACACTAGTTTGTCACTCTTCCTTTGACCCTTTTCCTCTCAACAATGGATAGTCACATCAAGGTTCTACATAATGTCCAAAACATGGCTAAACACTTACTACTTGACACTACTTGACTATTTTTCAAAAGCAAGAGAAAAAACACCAAACGCTTGATCAAACTCAGAGTATATCTACACAAATATTGCTAAATTCAATTAATAAATAGAGATATGTTTTTACCTTTTTCCTCTCAACAATGGACACTCACATCAAGGTTCTACATGATGTCCAAAACAAGTTCAAGTACAAGTTCAGAAAACCAAATAACTAACTACATTTCTAAAAAAATAAATTTCTTGAATACATCATCACATAATTGATGGCCCACTCATGTCACAAACAAAATTAGGAAATTAGTCTTAAATTATGCTCAATCACTACCGGTTCTGTAGTGAATTGATTTGCAAACCATGAATACAAGTTAAGGTAGCCAAAATAAATTCCTTCTAAATATAGAGCCAGAAAGAACTAGCGCGTTAATATGACCATAATTGATGAAGATACACAGAATATGCAAAGATGCATTACATTATTACAAATTAGCAAAGTATAAATGGGCATGAATTATCTTGCAATCAACTTCTAGGTAAATAAAAATCTAAAACAGATAGTATGTAGTAAGCACAATGTTGATTCAAGCAAATTGACGAAGTGTGTGTATCGAACCTCATAGTTATCCCCTTTCTCCAAAACCTTCACATAACAAACTTGTACTTTCCCTGTTTCAAACATAATCAGCCTTTGAATACCTAACGATTCTTGTTGTGTTGGCAATGCATCCAAATCAGAATCAAATACTTGCAGATAGAACTTTTGGCTTGAGTCGCATGATGATAGTGCTTTCAACCTGCCTTGAAGAGACTCATACTTTGTGAAAGGTTCTCCCATTCTAGCATGGTTCTTATGTTTAATTCTTTTACCAGCAGCCATCATAGCAGACAAAGATCTCAAATCTATCCTACTCTTCAAAAAACTCTCCTTGATTCGAACATGTGTAAAATTTGGCAAGTTAAGAGATGGTGCTAATTTGTTGTAAACATGTGGAATTTTAAAAGTAACTCTTTGCTATCTCCAATAAACCAGATGTTGATGTATGAGGACCATGTTTAGCAGCAATGTAAAGTTGGTTGTAACTTCCTAGATTATGGACATCATCATCTATATGAGGACCTGACAAAGCAGGAACTTCTAATCCATATGGAGTCCTCTCATCTTTTGGAACTACCTGAGAGCTATGACTTAGTTTTCGACTCTTCGCATTTGAATTACGCTTTGCAGTGGAGGGACCTATGCAGGTAGCAGCAGCTGCTACTGCTTTCAACTTATTGTTTTTTTTGAACTTCAATGCATATCCCTCAAGCATGTTCCAATAATTTTCCTCTGATATATGATTCTCAAAGTCATCATTGTTGTCTGCATCTTTCCGTGCAGATGAATTATAACCAGCCTCTGGTTCAACATGGTATCGTTTTGTTTTTAAACCAATATCCGATGGTAAATATGATGACCTCTCAACCCTACCACCATTTACATGTTCAAGCATTGTATCACAACCTACTCCATTAAAGCCAAAAGAAACAAAGCGGGATGATTAGAGATGTTAATCAAATAATTCGAAACCAGCCACTGCTACACCATTGTTAAACAAGCAAGTAAAGAAATTTCATACAATGATCTCTACCTACTTATGATGGGAAAAAATAAAATAAGCCCAAATGCAACCTAATAGATTTCTATAATTCAAAGTAACAAGTCAACATCATTTATGGCACCTTTTCTTCCATTACTCTTGTCTTGACTACTGCTAGTGTAATTATCTGGATCATCATCATCATCTTGTCGTATCTGAAAATTCCGAATAGACTGCAAAAATTAAGCATGTCTCAAATACAATTACTTCAATTATGAAAGCATAAAGTAGCATAAAACAAATAGACATTTCTAATAGGCTGCATAATACTAGAATAGTAGAAATACAAATGCTTCATTTATGGGATCATGGATCCCATGGGACTACAAATACTACCTGAATGACCTCAAACAAAATTACATCAATCTTAAAGAGATTTGAATATGAATAATTATATTTAGACAGATGGTAGCCATTACTATAAGGCAACTTGTGCTCCATCCTGCTCACAAAAACAACAAAAGAGAAGGGCCCAAGTAAGTCAATGTGTGATAAGAAGTTCTTTCAGAAACACAATAACACATTTTTAATGCTTTGCCTTTTGACAATGAAATAAATTAAGCAGCCCATAACATCTAGAATTTAGTTCTCGTCTCAAAATTCATATTAACATGGAACACATTTTCAGCAAGGGATATGCCACTTTGTTTTTTAGTAAGCTTTCAACTAAAAAAACATCACAAATACAACCCTCACAAGGAAGGGAACCCACAAACAAAGAGACACCTCTGAGTGATGTTAGTATAGGAGTGAGGGATTTTAAAGAACCTAAGAAACTAATGGATGTTTCTTCACATAATGTAAAAGCTTAAAACACAACAACAACAATGCAGTAGATTTTTCATCCAGTTTTGAGATGAAAATGACCAGATGTACTACCTTATCAACAACAATAGTAGCATTAATTATTAATCTGTGGATTAGGGAAACTTTCATGAAGGAGAAGGTTTCATTACTCTTTAGGATAGCTAGAAACACTAAACAATCAAGGTTAACTAATCAACAGTCACAAAATAAATAAAATGGTAAATATAGATATGAATAAATTTTCCCCAAGTAGTGGGGACAATCACTTTAAACATATTATAAAAGGATGGTGAATATCAGGAGGCAAAATTAAGGATAATTGACACCAAATGGTATAAAAGGTTCGTGTAACAGACATGAGTACATGGCTTTTCCGAAAATGATGAGTACTACCTTGTTAACAGCAGTAGCAATTTTAATGTGTGGGTTAGAAAGTACAACTTCCCAATCTAGAGAGGTTGAAAATTCCAAACAATGAATGAGACAATTTTCATCAGGTACAAGGTGACAATCTTATTTGGGATAGTAAGAAACAATAAATAATCGATATTGGCTGACTAATCAGCAGTAAAAAAATCCATAATGATGTAAACGAGTTTCACCCAGGCCGTGAAGCAAATCACTTTAAACAGATTTAAAATGATATTGCGAATCTTAGGGGCCAAAAATTAAGGTAATTGATAGCAAAAGGGTCTTATAATAGATAGGACTACACTCTTATAGTAGACATTAACCAAGGCGACTAAAATTTGGATCTTGTGTTTGGAGTGCAACAGTAATTATCCAGGACAAATTACAGCTGGATTTTTGAGCTAGTTACTGAAAACTAATGCAAACACACCTACTGGTGCCTACTGGATCTTGTTGTACTCATACCTACTGGTGCCTACTGGATCTTGTTGTACTCATACCTACTGGTGCCTATGCAATAAAAAAATATAACTTGTAAAAAACATAGACACGTCCCTCATAGATCAGAGTGCGTCAATTCATGGCTACTAACTAAATAACCTATACTCAACACAATTGTGCATAGAATACACAAACAAGGTACTAACAATAAGATTGAATGTACCTGAAATAGGGACAGAGGAAACTGTTATCACCTCCAGGAGCACTAATTAGACTTGTACCCTACTCTCTTGCAATTTTACATAAACACCAAATCAATTACAACCAAAATTGAACCCCAATTAAAACAAAACCCCGAATTTAAATTAATATTTTTTTCACAAACCCTAAAAATTTATAGGCAATGTGCCAGATACCGTAAACCACCAGAAAACAACCATAATTTTTACAAAAATTAGATGCAATTTGCACCACTCAATTAACAAAACGGAGAATTTGCTACCACACGCCCGAATAACCTAAACCCAATTTCAGCCCAAAAACACAAGAAAAGAACCCCAAAACCAGATCTCAAAAACAACTCTAAAAAAAGCAATACCTTAGATAGGGCGCCTGCATGATAATTTATCGCCGAAGGTCTGAATGGTTAGAACACATCCCATCTTGCCCATATCTTTCAAAATCCCCAACAATGTCACAAACTACTTCGTTTTGGCCAAGATATTCATGATGGTGTTACAAGTCATTGAATTGTGTGAAACACCCACCTGTTTCCCTGCCCAATTGAAGAACCTGAAGGTTGGTTTCCTGGCACGAGAAAACCTGACCAATACATCAAAAACTAATGAATGAGAAAGCTTCACATCAATTTGATCAAGAACTACTTCCATGTTCTGATCTGATGCAAAGAGCTCCTCCACTAATCTATACACTCTCTCAACTTCCATTAAGTCAACATCAGTGTGATCAGAATGATCATACATTACCAAATTGTGTCCTCCATTCTTCTTAATAACCTGATCACCGTCATCATCTTCTTCTTCTTCATCTTCACTCTCATTCTTCTCTAGCACAAAGTTTATATCAAGGGATCGGGTCCTTGAATCCCAGTTTCTATTGGGCACCCAAAACTCAGGCCTTAAACTCCAAACCCGTATTTTCTCTGGCCGAAGATTGTTTCCATTTTGTGTAGTGGTGGTTAACATAAAATGTTTAGCTTGGACAACAACACCACGAAGGTAGTGATGAGTACGATAATTATAAGTACCAGACATGGGAAAAGAAGAACCACAACAAATACACATTTGCCTCCAACAAGAAGTGTCCAGGAGTTTCATGGGGAATTATTTTTCAAATTGCAATAGAAAAAAGTGGTTATCAAAGAAGGTGATAAAAAGGGAACCAAATTTATGACCTAACAAGGATTGTGCAAATGGTTGGTTATTCCCTTTGGCATTTCACAAAGGCACCTAGTATGTTTATGAATTTAATTTATTGGGCAATCAGGAAATTTATGGATGAATTTCATTATGCCCCCTGAATATTTTGTTGCTTGATTAAAATTCAAAATGGAAGGAATCATTTGATGCATTTAAGTATTGTATTTTGATGTTTTATGCAAGGAAAATTTGTATGCCAAATCTAGAAAAAGAAACTTTTTCCATGGCATGCTACCTATCAAGGCCTTGTGATTTATTTAAGTGTTTTGAGTATAAAGAAAGTGAAGGTAGAAGCTATCCTTAAGTGGCCAATAGAAAAAATATACATCACTCAAATGAGTTTCCATGGCTTAAGGTAAGTTCAACAAAAATTGTCATTTTTTGAGCCCCTCATGCATACTACAATAAGGGGAAGTAATGACAAACAAACAAATCCAAAAGATCCAAAAGATCAGGCCTAAAATATTTCTGCAGATGAAAAATCTTATACTAAATGCTTTGATAATGACAAAAAGTCAGTTAAGGGAAATGAGGAACGTGTCTACGAGAAACGATGAATGTGTCAAAGTAGACATGCATTGATCCAAAAAGAAGCAACATAAATAGGAGGTAGTAAGAAACATGTGGTGTCTTTAGATTCATATCGATCCTTTATAAGGTTTTCTTCAGAACCTGCTAAATGGGTAGAGGAGAAGAAGATGGGTCCATGGTTTGAAGATTCAATTTCCTCTAAGCATATGGATAAATGGCAGATTGGAGATAAGGATGAGAGGAGTGCACATGCTAAAATTTCTACTGAATCATTGACTGATCCAAAAATGGAAGAACAAAAGCTACAGACCGTGACTGCACCAGTGCTGCCTTCTCCAAAGAAGCAACATGTTTCAAATTTAGCTTCAAGGCAAGTCAATTCAATCAGCACACCTCCTATCAAGGCTTATGGTGCACAAAAGGGTGAGGCTGAGCAATATGAATACAATTCAAAGGGTATCAGGGTGAATAAATCTTGTGCGACCCCATCAAAGAAAAATAGCAGAGGACTTAAGAAATATCATGAGTAGTCTGGCTTAGAGAAGTTTAAACAAGGGAAATTAGCTAAACAGTTGTTTGTTCGTAAGCATGAGCAAGTTTACCCTATAAAATATGGCACCAAACCTTCATCAGAAAAGGTGACGGGTTCTTCAAAATTTAAGGTGAAGATAAATGGTACTGCAACAATGAAATTGGATGGTGTGTCATTATCTACAGAGTTGCATTTAGAAAAATCAAGCAAGCTTATACAAGTGTAAGTCTTATATTAATTTAGTTGCATTTAAAATTAAGTTTTTTTCCTTTTTGTTGGATGATACATCAAGTCATAATTTCATTAAAGTGCACACAAATATCTATGCTAATCACATGTAACTACTAGCTTTCAAAATACAACAGGAATGAAAGGGCACCTACAACCAACCATCACCAAAACTTCAAATCACTTTCTATAATGATGGCTACCTTCAGAACTCTCTTTTCTCTGTGTCTTATCAAGTGTAGCATAAGCCTCAACCCATGCATGCCTTCTTTCTAGAGGCATATAGTCTGAACTACCTAGGCTTTTATTTGAGCTGATATTTTCCTTTATTTAGCGCATAATGTATGTTATCCATATTTAAGATAAATTGAGAATGTGAAACTCATGTCAAATCAGCCTAACTTAGCTCTAGAAAATGCATGCCATCTGTTTCACAAAACGTACGCAGCAGTAGACAAACCAATTGTTGAAAAGTCCAATTTTTATATCACTTCCAAAAGAAAATCATCATAAATAGGATACAGTCTAAAGACTCTAGGAATATTACCTCTGAGTTATAGTACTTAGTTGAAACCTTTTTCTCTTCAATGGGATTGGTGGGATTTCTGAAATCTACTACTGGTCCTTCAGTTGAGCAAATAACAAAACCAATTGCCCTACTAAATATCACATTATAAGAAAGGCATTAATAAAGTTGTTATCTGACAATATAATAGTAATAAAGACATTCAACAAGACATCTAAACTCCACAAACATATTTGATTGCAATATTAGCTATGTGACCATCCACATGAAACAATATTACAGTGACATTCTTAAAAAAATGGATTCTCAACAATCCAAGCCTAAACTTTAATTCACTTCTTTATTCAATAGAGTCTGGAGATCACATATCTCAGATATTGTGGAACATATGTCCATGCATAGTGAACAGAGCGCTTGAAATTCTGCGTGCATGCTGAGACAATATATTGAATAACGTACATATGCAACCACCAGCTTTCTGCCTGACTAATAACTACACCTCCAAGCCATATCCAGATGTATCATATCCAAATATAAATCTAAAAACTCGAATATGTATTCTCATCCATATCCTGTTTGTCTTTTGGTAACTACAACTCAAAACCTACATAAGTGCCACATGGTAAACAAGTAATATTTGACAGAAAAGGAAAAATAGCACTAATTCTTAGATTAGGGACATGAGAATTAGATGTGTCATTAAAGGAAAATGAAAAAATTATAAAGTAAGATTCCTATACTTTTCAATAAAACCAAACAAGGATAAACAGGAAAGCCAAATAACAAAAACATTAAAAACCAAGCATTGAATATGCCATGTACATGTCTCCAAAGTACTTGATGTTGAAGTTTAAGGGTTAGAGGAGTTTTTAATTTAAGCAGTAAAATTTTATGCATGAACATATAAAATCATATTTAGAACAATACTGATCTAATAAAATTTGAACTAAAATAAACAAACATAATTTTCATCTCTTTCAACTTAATGCCCCATTAGTCACTCCGTTAAAGTTGGTCTGCGAGAATCATCAAATGCCATGTATGGTAACAACAAGATAAAATAATGTACAGTCCACACACGACTAAACGCACATTTTCATCTCGTTCAACATTAACACTACCGAAAGTCCACATTCGAGAGTGTTTAAGTTGAACGAGATGAAAGTTATGCTTTAAACTTATCTTGTATTTGTCTTGTCTCATTCTTGTACATTCTTTTATGAAATTATACATTATAATTGTATCACAAATAAAACAAGAGGAAGGTAATACTCTAGATTCTATTGTTAAAGGGTCAAGAATTAAAAAAATTCGAAAAACACAGAATACTTGGTGAGATTAATGCATGAACATATAAAATCAGATTCATAACAATACTACTATAATAAAATTTGAACTCTAATAAACAAAAATAATTTTCATCTCTTTCAACTTAACGCTCCATTATTCACTGTGTTAAAGTTGGTCCTCGAGAATCATCAAATGCCATGTACAGTAACAACATGATAAAATAATGTACAGTAGATATCAACAGTAAATAATCATAACCAATATTTGAATCAACCATATACTCAGATTTTTCAGATTCGATCTTGTCACCGAAGGGACAAGTCAATCTAGACAAAGAATTTTCATACCTTGAGAGAGATCCATAGAGGGTTAAAGCATAAGAATACTAACAACATACTGACCCATACTTCTTAGTCAAAAAGCACATTCATACCCAGTACCGTCATGCTGATAAAGGACACACAGTCATGTTGGGTAAGGATGCAGTCACATACTGTAGAGACACACAGAATACTTTGCACAGTCATGCTTGAAAAAACACAGTACACCCATAAAGTGAAACTCACTGTCACGTTGGGGAAGACCCCAAAGTCCACACAAGAAAATAGGCTCATGGTCACCTCATGGTCATGCTAGGGAAGGAACCACATACCACTAGAGAAAATAGATCATGGTCATGCTGGAGAAGGACACGCAGTCCACCAAGAAAACAGATCACGGTCACGGTGGGGAAGGACCCACAGTCAACTCAATAAAATAGATCATATTCATGCTGGTGAAGGACCCACAGTCCACCAAGAAACAGATCATGGTCACGCTGGTGAAGGACCCACATTCCACCCAAGAAAACAGATCATGGTCATGTTGGAGAAGGACCTCTCAAGGTATCACCAAGGCACATGTTTTTTGGTCGTGTTGAAGGACCTACAATTCACCAAGAAAGTGCAAAGAAACAAATCATAGTCACGTTGGTGAAAGGACCCACAGTCCACCAAGAAACAGACTCACGGTTACACTATGGAAGAACCCATAGTCCACCTAAGAAATAGGCCACGGTCACACTAAGGAAGGACCCACAATCCAATAGAATCATGGTCAAGTTGGTACAAAGTGACCACATGGAAGGTGTAACAAGGAAAGCCTAGTAATGGGGGTGGTGCAATAAGAGATCACATGGAGAAATAACAAATATCGTCCAAAGATCACGCAGAAGGAGAGAGCTCAGTCATGCTGAGCAGCAGACCATGAACTGGATCCGTCTCTCATGTTAAATTAAAAATTTAATTTATAATCTAGATACTCCTTAAGATAAGGTATCAAAACATTAATAAACATCACCTATGGACCAAGTAAGATAAAGGATCATGAGTAAACCAAGGGGGCCACAACAAAACAAACCACAAACCCAAAAGGTCAAGGTGAACCATATAAGGTGGGCATGCAACTCCTTTATAGGAACAACAAGACCAATAATATTTTCTCTCTCTCAAGCTACACTATTTTATATATTTTTTTCATCACTGTATAAGATTTATTAGTTATAGAAAGTAGAACCACTCCATACCACATCCATACCCACTCCATACCACAACAAGTGCACAAAGTTAAACTCTTCCAATGTACCAAGTCCCAGAAGAAATGTCATGCTTTGTACTTTGAGATATGCCTTTTCTTGTAGTACGTTCATCTACAACTAATATAGGCTCGCTCTCAAACAACACTACACAATCTGATCCAATTCCAAAACCAATTGCAACACCCTTTTTGGGGGCCCTCTCATCTCACCTGAAGTATACTCCATTCCTCACTTTATTCAATCTATCTTTCGATAATGTTGGGTTTACATTCAATTGACTAACCAAACAATATTTGTACATGTAATTGCCATCGAGATCCACCATTGGTTTGGTACTTATGTTTACATTTTCATCAACATAATCTAAAATTCCATCCAACTCATTCCTCCACTCACTTTCCATCGTTTGCAATTCACTATCATTGAGTACCATCAAAGACAAAGATTGGAATATGGATGTGTAATGACCCAATGGATAATTATCAACTACTTCATCCACATCTTCAAATGTTGGAACATTGTGATCCTCTATCCATGGTTTAAACCACCAAGAATCTTCTGTGTGTCTTTTTGGTCGCATGCCAAGACCGTGTAAAATTTTCTGTGCATCCTCCAATCCTATCTTGAGATCTTCTGTATTTTAATTATATGTGGAAATTGAATCATATTGTGACAATACATCACCTTCCTCTACTGTTTGTTGATGCAATTTATTCCAGATACTCATTTGTTTCTTATGAGATTTATTGAAACGAAGCCCTTGGGGATTCAATTCTTCTTCAGCAACTCTATTAAGGGTTCCAATAGCATGAAGTAAGTCAGAAAAATCACAGGCCCTCTTTACTCAAACCATGCTAGCGATTTTGCTAAAGAAGATCTCACATACATCTGAACCAGTCATGTGCAATGCACATGGTAAGTTAGAGTATTGATCACGAAATAATATCATCAACAAAACCACAAAGTTGCAAGAAATTTTCACATATTGAAATGCCTCTCTTCTAATGAAATTAATGTTGACATTAGTATTTTCCTGTTGTATGACCCAACATAGCCATAAGGTGAATAAATAATGGACTCTTGAATAATTTCACACTCTTTCCCAAAGAGTTAAACTAGGAGACAAAAAAATATCAATATAGTCAGCAACGATTGCTAGATAGCTCTCTGTACCCGATGTCCTCTTTGTCCTGCCACTTGTACTTATCATTTCCTTCAAGCACCTCTGGACATGCTTTGAAGCAATGCATTGTGATGAACCCCTGTTTTTGCGACCAATCCTCTCTATATCCTCAATTTTAAGCTTGTGGTCATCCACTTTAAAATTGTTATAAACCATTCTTACATGGTTAAAACTAATCAACTCTTCTCCAAAAATCAAATCTCGTCGACCACTAAACAAAGGATTCACTAGCTTTTTGTCATTGTGGATGTAATCCTAGTCATGAAGTCCTATTACTTTAAATCCATCATACAACATAGTTAGCCTCCACCCTTCCCAGGGAATTTGATATCGCATGCCTGTCGTTGAGTAATAATCCTTTAGCATAAGCATTCTTCTCCTACTATCCCCATCTAAGGAATGACCAATAATAGGTCCTAAAAATTGTTCCACATGTTTCTTCCATAGGTCTTCTACTTTTTCCCATTGTTGATGGAAAAAAATTACATCAAACATGTTGCACATTGGATGCACAACCACAACCAAATGAGGAAGCTTCTCATGTTAAGGGTTTGCAATAATAGCACATGCATAAAGGCCAATCACACAATTCTTGAAGGAATCTGTAATAATCTCATAGCCTGCAATGCCCTCACCAACTATCACTAAGAAATGTGATTGGCACTTATGTTCTTCTTTCTTACCACAAAAACCCACCAATGTATCACTTTTTGCTACCCACCTTACTTTTTTTTCACAACAGTTTCATCTTCAGCAAGGCATACAGGAATTGGGACATCTATACCATGTTTGGCTTTATAGGAAGCATAAAAAATTTCGACTGACTCAAAAATGTACTCTTGCTCCCCTGGGATATATGTCAATGATTTTCTAACTTGCCTTAAAGTCGTAGATATCGAAGGGCCATCCAGATTCAAGCTAATAAAGCTATGTAATCTAGGACCTCCCCACAACTTAATCATCTCATAAATGGATTTAGTGGATGCACTATACCTTCTACCCGACTTTGAATGAACTAGGTTGTGAAATATATCTTGAACAAATTCCCAAACTGCATCTTTACCTTGTAATTTTCCTTGCTTATGAGCCTCACACACATCCTTCCTTCCTGCAGATTCGAACAACTTTTCCCTTAGAGAACTTGTTCTAATAGACAGTGTAGAAACCTTTGTCCTCTCCCACCAAAGAGATTGCATTGTTAACCTATGTGTAGCATTTGCGTCTCTTGCAACAATTTTGAGTTCAGTTTGAGTCAAATGGTCCAACCTTCTCCCTTTCCCTTTATCTCTCCCATGTCTTTTCATGTTTCTCCTTGATTTGCAATATAAACGCATTCGAAAGTCATCACAATTAGGTATTATCTTACAAAAATTGCATGTCAATGAATCAAAAGATATTCTTGTTTCAGAATCCCTCTTGCAATGAATATGTCTATATGTACCATTAATACGACATTCAATACCATGATAATATAGTTTTCTCCTGGTATGTTTCTCTATGGCCCACATTTTTCCACCACGTTGGTCATCCATTAGAACCTTTGTGTCCAATCTCTCCCCTCTTCTCTCAAATTAGGGATCCCAATACCCCCAACATAATAATATTGGGGGGGGGGGGTATTTGTCTTGGAACAAGTTTAAAAAACACATTGGTTAATGATCTACTAACTTCTACTAACAAGTAATAAAAAATAAAGTAATGTGCATATTCAAATTCAAATTAAATTAAAACTTGGGTAATTAACACACCTGAAGTAGAAGCATGTGTACTTGTAGAAGCCCCATGTAATGGTGATGGTAGTGATGGGATCAAGAACTTAGTCAAACTTTGTTGGAACTTTCATTAGTAGGTGTTAGCACTGGAATTGAGCCCAAAGGTTGCGAAAGGCTCGCTCCCAGGTAACAGCAGAACCACTTTAGGCTGCACCTCTGGCCCTGCACAGTTAGAGAAGATCTCTCGTTGGTCATTGGAGTACCTCCACATAAGGTTGTCAATCTTGTGTGTCACTAGAGTCTACTTTGCATAGGATTTTCAATCAGCATAATCAGGGGGATAGGATCCTGAATGTGGCAAAGCATGTTGAGGAAGGTGCATGGTGGTATTATTGGGGGCAAGGGACCATGGGCAAATGGAGTCGAAACCTGTGCAAGAAACGATTACAAATGGAAAGAATGATGAAAGGTAGCAAACGGAGGCAACATAGCTGCTAATTTCCCAATCAGGAGATTTTAGCGGGCGACTGAAAGGACAAGGAGGGACAGTCCATGGCATGGAGCACCGGCGAGATGAATTCCATGCAACTTTAGAAGAACCATTGTTGAATGCCTGAAACAGCAGTCGGATCATAACAAGTATGAATTCCGAACCACTATACCCTATGTTCTAGACATGAAAAGCAATAAACAAAATGGAGTGGAAACAGGAAACACATTTACACGTAAAAGAAAGTACTTATTGGGAAAAACAACAACACATGAATCGCTGTTGTGAGTAACAGTATTTAACTACAATTTATTCATACACAGGTATCAAGCTTTACAAATGGGAGCCTCAGCTCGGGATTGATTCCCAATCCAATTCACTCACTCCCTTTTCTCCCTCTATTGGAAGCGTTTTTTATACAATCCTATTGCTAAGACCACCGAATAAAAATATATTACAAGTCACCATCAGGTGCTAACCGTGAAAGGAGTGGACTATCACCACGTTTTATAAATAGAAACAAACATTATGGCGCTAGCGGCTTTATTCGGCCTAGCTAACCGTTTGACATGTTCGGCTGCCACGACGGATGATGAGTATGATGCCTACTTCTATACTTTGACGTGTGTGTTCCACCACGTTCAAATTCAGCTTTCGGCATGGGCGCACACTAGCGAGGTATTCGGCATCCTTCTCCAGTCTAGTCACATTTGCCATCTATGTCCCACGCCTCCTACTACCAACCTTTCTCTTCTGAACACCGCGGGTAGTTTTGGGATCGTGACATGTTTTGAGCCGTCAATCGAGATTGACCCTTCCTACAGCCATCAATTAGTGTGGGCCTTGCCATTTTTCACAACGAGGAACTCAAATATTAGTCCGTGCTAGTTCGCCTTGCAAAATGAACCGAAGTTGTAGATTTATCTCCTTCTTCATTGCAGCTGTTGATCTTTGTGACCTCTACACCTTTTCGCGACTTGAGATTGTGGTTTTATCCACACAAGTATGGATCGCGAAATCACTGTAGGCCGTAGATATTCCCCAGGCTTCATCTCTTTTGTTGAAAGCCACTGGTCTTTAACACGTTTCACAATTCAGGACAGAAGCTTTGATCACGCAAGTTTGCTCGCGCGAAGCATTTCAAAATCGTTGATCCACCTCCGATCAATCGCAACCCTTGAATATGAATCATGCCCAATGCCACAATACACCTGCCGCTTTCCTCGTTGAAGGGTGGTCACATGAAATTCGAGGGGCTGGGACCCTTACCAAACTTCTATTAATCCCTTTAAATCAACTGTTAAAACAGAGTGTTAACAACCGGCTCCACGAGGGATGTTATCCTCCCAACAAGGTACTAAAGAACCCCCGTAGACCAAGTGTCAAAACCATTGGGCCACATTTAGTATTCCTTGGACATATCCATTCTGCTCCATGTTACTGCTCCAGCAAATTTGTGCCACTCTTGCAAATCATGCTGGTGACTGAAAATGAAAATAAACTGAAAAAAACAATGAAGGAAATGCTCAATAACAAAGGAAATGCTCAATAACAACTGAGCTTATTTTCTCCTACCTACTCTACCTAACTTTGTACACAAGTCCAACAAAGTGAAATTAGACTTCCAGTGAAGCCAATCAAGCAAATGATCCCATAAACCAACTTTTTCTTCATGCTTAACAAAAAACAGAACTGAAGGTCCTAATGGCACGAGGTTATAATAAAGAAATTGATCTTTACAGTAGAGATATAACCAGCCATTACCATTGCCAAGATTCTCCGTGTACTCCACCACTGGATCATAAAAAACATGACAGCCTTCAAAAAACTCTGTCATCTGTTTACCATGAGAAGGCTGCCCCAATTGTAAATTCCCTTACACACTGTCAAATTGATCTTCAAAAGAACTACACGTGACAATTTCCAGGCGAGACATCCACAACTTCATCTAGAATTTCTGCTTTTAAAACTTCATATTCTTTATATGCTTCAGCAAAAACATCATTCATTTCTTCAATAGGATCGAGCAAATAGATTTCTTCTTGACAAAAAATTTCTGAATTTGAAAAACAAAAAGAAACATCCATTTGAGAACCCCCATCTTCTTCTTTGTTATTCAATTCTTCATTGCATACTGTTGTTTTTTCTGAAGGTTGGGATTGATTGAATAACTGTCTTCCTCGCTCATCATCCATTCCAAGGAAATTTATACATTCATCTACAATATCAAATTTCCATTTGTGATCAGAAACTTTAAATCTCTTTTTTAACCACTCAAATGAAGGAAAACACAACGGCAAACCGTCACTTTCAACATGTATAGTTTCCACTCTGTTTTCATACTTTTGATCTTGGATTACAATGCAATTTTCTTCACTAACAGAAATTGTGATAGGCTAATTGCATTCTTCAGAAATCAAATCAGAACACCCATCTCCTTTCAAATCACTAGGATGATCATCTTCTTCCAGCAAGGAGATCTTCATATAGTCATGTAAATCTTTAGGTGAAATATGAATTTGATCAACATGCAGAGGTATTCCCTCAACCACTATTTCAAAATCTGATTTCCCTTTACTTGCAATTTCAGAAAATGAACATGTGGAGGGACTACAAGATTGAGATTTTCTAGAATTGTCATCTTCTGTGTAATCAATAACACAGACATTATAACTTTCAAGAGATTGCAGTTGTGGAAAGGAATTTTCTGATTGGGAAGGGGAGGCCTCTTCTTGTAACAAAAATTCAAAAGTTGAATAATATGAGGAAGAATTTGATTGATAGTCGCAACCTCTCTCTTGGTCACACGGAGAATGGCCAGAATGCTAAAAATAATCATCAGTTTCAGGAAGAGAGATACAATTGGTTGAATCTGAGCTTTGCTCTATGTCAACTTCAGTCAAGGAAGACAGTACTAACTGCTGGGAAATTTCTTGAATATCATGGAAATTGGTTTGTCTTTCTTTTCGAGGTGAATATTCATGTAAGATATCTAAAACCTCTTCATCCAAATACTGATCATCACCACACTCATCTTTCACACTTTCAATGAACTCTCTATCGTGTGTGCAACAATCTTGAAGTAACAACAAAGAAGGATAATGCCTTTTGAAATGTTCATGAAATATGGTATGAAAGTCTTTAAGGGAGGATAAACTCCCTGTTGCAAATCCCTCATACCAAGACCTTGCATATCCTTCTAAACTAAACATGAACAGTTTCATTAATGAATCTTCATGCCATCCCACTCCCAGCTTATGTATATGCTTATGAAATCTAAATAATTGATGGTAGCATCATCACCCTTTTCATCATTGAATCTTGGAAGATCTGTTTGCCAATTTACCAGAGGTATTTTATTGGGATAACCAGGAATGACAGCAAGATTTATAGGAGCATACCTTGCAGCCCGAGAAGTCATCTTGATGGTGGAGAAACTAAATCAGCTCCTCAAACTTTGCAACCCCCTTTGATAGTGGAGCTTCCATAGAACCTTATGAAGAATGGATCCTTCGCAGATGTAGTCGCCAGGTGAAAAGAGACATGACTTTCTTGTTGTCTGACCATTGTTCACTATCAATAATTAGATCTAAACCTTTCATTCAAATCCAGGGAAGATTTGAGACCTCTCCCCCTTTCTTTCTTTCCGACCACCGGTCTTCTCAATGGAGTCACCTTCCAGAATATTTTAGTGGAGTCCCCATGTAAGAATCTCTGTTTTCCCACAAAAATTATTTATCCTTTGAATCTTTGTCGTTCTTCCCAGGGATGATCTTCAATCTCATCCCCGGTAATGGCGCCAGTTTGTTAGCACCGGAATCGAACCAAAGGTTGCAGAAGGCTCGCTCCCGGGTAATAGCAAAACCACTTTTGAAGAGAGAACTAGCCTTCTGCTCTTCTGAGAGGGATCTCTCACCAAATGTTCACAATGGCCAGATATATAGATATGTAAGTGAAACTATAAATTGTTTGTAAAATTGGTTGAAACAAAACACAACACCATTGGGTGATGGAGTCAAGATATATAACAAAAATAATCAGAACTTAATTCAAGTGATTTCAACACAGGGGCAAGGTAGCCACTCGATCACAGTCGATTTATAATTGTCTGGTGGAAAGGAGGAACATGAATAGACCATCAACACAGAGCATTGTAAGAAATGAATTATGTATTAACTTTAGAAGAAACTTTTGTGAATACCTGAAACAACAGACGGAGCATAGCAAGTATGAATTCGAAGCTGTTATACCCTAAGTCTCAGATATGAAAGAAAACACAATGGAAAGGAAAGCTGGAATAACATTCACATAAGAAAATAAATAACAGACTGTAAGTGAAAACTACACATGAATCCCTATATGAAAAACATCGATCTTGGCTCTGCAATTATATTAAACTTCTCTTGAAAAACACACAACAAAATTACAATGGTTTCAACCCTTTCTCCTTCTTTAGGAGGTATATTTATAGTATTTGGATTTCTCAAACCGACATTCAGGAATAAAAATTGGTTACAACAGAAGGACATATTCAAACAGCCTCTTATGTGGCATATCGGATGCGACTTGTATGGAACGGCTAGACAATGAAATGTGGAACACGGGACGAAAAACGAACAAGAATATCCCATACTACCATCTGGCTAATGATGACTATACAGACCCCTCTGAGAGAAGCGACCGCTTGGGTGAGCAAGCAACACCTGGAAAATATTTCATGCACTGTCACTTCTACTTCTACTGATGTGGTGTGAGCTTGACTAACCCATATTGGTGGATGATTCTCCACGTATCGGGACCAGGTAGAGGCACAGCGGGCATGTCATAAGCTTGCACCTTGAGCTCCATTGCTTCCAAGTATGAGGCCCTAGGGACCTTGGAGTACATGGATTTAAAGTCACACCATAACTTGAAATCATTGGCCAACTTGTCAAAAATGACCTTCCCTGACATCGCTTGTTGCATATCCCTGAATTTGTTGTGGTCTAATTGACAGTTCACTAGACACTCCTTATAATCCTTCTGGGATAGTAAAGGACCCATCTCTTCCCAGAAAAAGGGGAGCCCCTTACTCGTCAAAGGTCTAAACAGCTTGATGAACTCTCGGAGTTTGTCCTCAGTGAGCTCTATTTTGGCATGCACTGTCTCCCTCATCCTGTGTTTAGCTATCACCTTTCGGGCTGCAGAGACAACAACGACCCTGTTTTGAAGACCGTAACTGCTAGAGGCCTCGTCTGATAAGGAGCTCAGGTAGGTTATGGCATTTTTTGCGGTCTCCAATGGTTTTTTGTTCACTTTAGCTTCTATGATCTGGACTTGCCTCTTGGCTTCTTTCATAGCAAGTTCCAGGTCTTCAATAACACAGAGATAGGGTTAGAACTTGTTGGCTTCTATGATGATCTAGTCCCATATCAGATGCTTCGTGCCTTACAAGGAAAAATTTTCGATCAGTTGCTGGCTCAACTTATCATTTTGTTGAGTCAGCTCTCGGCATTTTCCTTCAGCCCTTTCTCTGCCTTGTTTCTCTTTAAGTCTTTCCTTTTCTACTTCTTCAACTTACTGCCTCAGTTTAACGAGCCCGGTATCCTTTAGGCCTATCTTGGACATTGCTTTGGAGAGGGAGCTGGTGTCTAATCCTGCAGTCGTATCTGTCGACTGAATTTCCTTCTCTATATTTCTGCTTTGAAGCTCACTTTCCTTCGTTGCCAGTCTATCTTTTAAATCTGCTTCACTATTCCTCAGGAGATGGATATCTTCTTCCCATTGCCTCCCCTTTTCTTCAAGCTTTAGTAGCTTAGCCTGGCTATCAATAAGCCTAGAATTCAAAACCTACTTCTCCTTTTCGAAGTCAGCCAATTCATCCTCTTGAGCAAGCTGGGAGCCTGGGATTTTTAACTTCTTTTTCAAAGTCTGTATCTCTTTATCTCTGTCGTCGAGCAATTTCTGGACCACACTCCCTTTTTTCCCAGATCCCTCTATCTGTATAGCTTCCTTTTGTAAATTGTTGATTTGGGCTTTAATTGCTTTCATATCCACCCTCGACTTTCTTAAAATATCAGAAGATTTAGCTTTACTCTCTTCTGACTTGGACAATTGTATGGTGGCTTTAAGTAGTATGGTATTCAGTATATGCACAGTCTCTTTGTTCAGGTGTATGATGTTAGAAGTGGGAACCTTTGAGAGGCTTACATTAACCTCAGACACCTTATTTCCTACCTCCAAGGCTAAGATAAGGGTATCAGTGGCATGATCCCTTACAATTTTTAGTGCCACATTGGGCTGAGGCAGCCGCACGGCTTCTCTATATAGCTCTGTTGTTCCCTTGAAGGTTTTATCAGCCCTTTCTTGATAAGACCTCAACCATTCCTCCTTGGATGCATGCTCGTTCGGAGTCTGCCTGTCGAATACGTACTCTTGTATCTGCAAATTTGCCACCTAGGGCTCCACCTGTTGCTGTACCTTTACTAAATTCTTCTTCTTTTCTTGTCCCATTTTATCCTGCACCAATCGTCGTCAGGGTTCTAGTTTCTGTTTCTTGGGCATGCTGGCAGTGTCTATTTCTTCAGTTTCTATGGGCTTTGTACTCCCTCTTTTTATCAAACTCGCTGAATAGCTGACCAATGATGAGTAACCCCTCGCAATTGCTACTATAGTAGCCAAATCCTTTTGGGGAGAAACTGCTCCAGGCGACTGCGAGCCAGTTTCCTACTCGGCACTGGTATCCATAGGGGTAGGATTAGGGAAATCATCCCAATTCTATTTTTCTCTATGTCCAAGCACCTCAGTGTGCTCAAAGGGACGGCATTTGAGAGATGTCTTTCTCTTGGAGATAACCTGGTGAGGATCATAATTTATTGCTTGGTCTTGGGAAAATTCGATGCCTATGAGCGAGTTGGAGACTAGGGGCAATGCAGCTCTATTTATGACTGTGTGTGGTCCTAATTTCCAAGGAAAAAAAAATTCGAACACTTCTTGAATCTTAAGAAGTGTTCCTCTTCGACCATAAGTTTTTGCCGGATTAATTCCAAGAAGAAGATTCTGGGGGTTAAGAAAGCTGGCAGGATGTATGGCGGATGTATGAAGCCATATAGTCTTATGGTTGTCCCGAAATCTGAGAGGAACCACTCCCCTATGTTCTTGCCTTTCGACAATTGCAGCATTTGCCTCATTTTAGGCAACACCCTAGGAAGCCTCTCCTGAAAGAAGACTTCATATATTTCGGCCATCAATTGGTTCATGAATTTACAGTAATCAGTGGTCATTTCAGCAATGATTACCAACTCTGGTACCTACAAGTCCTCCTCATTGTAGGCTATGAAAATCCTCAACAGAAAGGACTAGAACCTAAACATCCTGACATCGTGGAAGTTCGTTAACTGAGAACGGATGTTCTGAGCTAAGAACTCATCAAACTTAAGGCAACAAGACTGGCCTGACTGTCCTAGAAATTCGGGTTCGGCCGAACAAGTATCTAAGATGAATAAAAGACTCAACAATGACTCTAGGACATATGTGTCGGTATCTAAACCTAGGAACTGACTGGCCAGGGATATGCACCATTGAGTTTCTTTGTTGAACTAGCTGAGGTCAATGGGGTAAGATAGGTCAATGGGTTCACCATTAGGTTTAGAACAGTTCTTTAGGAAGGCTTCTTTACTTTTTCCAGTATATTCTTTGAAATAGTGTATAATGTCTTCTTCTTGATAGTCTTGGGATATATGGGCGAATTGGTCGAGGATATCCAAGGTTTTGTGGATGATAGAGGCTTGAATAGGGAGAAGGATTTTGTACTTAGACTTATTCGTGATAACTCCTTCGGTGGCAGAGAAATTCTCTGTGCACCACTCGACAAATTCAGGGCACTAGGGGGTTTGGTTGATAGAGAAAAAGTGAAAGAAAGACTTAAAAACACCACAGGTATCTATACCCCAGTTCTTACAATCTTCTAATTTTCCCCTCTCTATTTCGATAGTTTATCCCATCAGGATGGTATCATAGACCTCATATTTTGCATCTAAGAGGTGTTCCTCCGTTCTCAAACCTGATACCTCTAGTTCTATATCATCTCTCACCCCCACTATTTCCATTGAGACAATTTTCAAATAATAACTGAAGGAGTATCAAGGGCCTACCTTGTTCTATAGCGTGGTCCCCTGGCTGGTTCAGACTAGTGCTCTGGATGTGACTTGGATATTTGACAGCTTCGAGGGTTCAGAAAAAAAACAAATCTTTGTAGCTTCGTGTGGGCCTCTTTATAGTTTTTTATACAATATAACCCTCGCCCATCCCCTGGGTGGTTTGCACTGTAGATTTTCCTTCCGTGATCTCAGACTGTAGATTTGTGGGGTTCCCATTTCTACACGTGTTCTTATTTTGTGTGCATGCAGCTTGGCCATTGATTGGGATCAGCTCCCTTCACGACCGTCGATTTGAGCGGACCCCACCCTTTTTCTCATAGTGAAGTTTTGTTTCCTCCCGTGCTACTCCAGATTGCAAAATGAATCATAGATGTCGATCTGCCTTTGCCCACACAAGTGTTGTTGATCAAAATGGCCCGTAACGATTTTCACAATTCGTATTTACATCTTCTTCCTTGTAAGTTTGGGCTGCGAAATGACTCTCAACCGCAGATCGTCATGAGCTCTAATCTTGACCGTCGGATACGTCTGAGCTTTAAGTTATTTCGCAAGGTTGAAGAGTGGCCTTTGGTCGAGCAGGTTCACTATGCGAAATGATCTGATGCCATTTATCTACCCTCTGATCACCTTCAGCCATCGATCAGGACTCCTTTTTAACGAATCCAACACTTCCTTTTAGCTCTTCTTTCCCGCGCCTCAGACTATCTCGCTTCTGAGCATTACCCTGCGCATGACACCGGCTCCTTTTGCTTCCCACTCGACACTTCTCGATGGGGCCAAAGAATGCGAGGAACACCCATGCCCAAGTTTTAATTGGGTGTTAACAACTGGCTCCATGAGGGATTCTATCCTCCCAGTGAGGTAGCAAAGAACCCCCCATAGACCAAGTTCTGAAACCATTGAAACTCTCATATCACCTAACTGTCTGAAATAAAAACAAACTTTAAAAGGATGGTTGCCTCTTCTGATCTTAGGGCCTTCTCCATGAGCTTCAAATCTTCTGATTCACCACCTGTACTGATTGAAACTGAAATGTATTTACACTATGGTACATGGGTCCTAGTCCCCTCACTCCAAGTAATGCTTCAGGAACCTCCCATTCATTGTGCCTCCTTCATACTGTGACCCATCTGGATACTCTAAAACGAAGGCGTTATCTCCTCTGTGAGTAGCAATAAGGTAAGTACCTACCCATAAATGGTCGAACTTCCCATGTTTCCCTTTATCTTCATGGGGGTCATCCCACTTTAGCACTAAGTCATCGACTTGGAAAACATCTTCCTTTATTTTTCTGTCGAAGGTACTCTTCATCTTCTCCTGGTGTATTTGGACCTTATCATAAGCCTTCTCCCTTACTTCATTAAGCTCAATGATCTGGTTGATCATTCTTTGAATGGGATTCAACTCGTCTAATGGATCTCGTAATAATTTCATGACTGGGACGCCCAGAGAGGTAGGGAAAATTACTTTGGCTCCATATACTAACTGGAATGGCGACATGCCAATGGCCCTCTTGGTGCTAATTCTGTCGTCCCACAAGGCATACTTCAATTTGGTGTGCCAATATTTCTTGTTATCTTCTAATAAATTCTTAATAATCCTTACAAGGCTTTTGTTAGAAGATTCAGCCAATCCGTTCCCCTGTGGGTAATAAGCAGTGGAGTGATTCAGGATTATATGGTATTTATGGAAAAAATTGATCATCTTCTTGGATTTAAATGCAAGGGCATTGTCAGTCACGATTCGCTTCAGGTAGCCAAACCTCGCTAGGATATTGTTTTCTATGAAATCCATTATCACCTCTTCTGTATCCCTTCGGGAGGGTATGGCCTTGATCCACTTTGTGAAATAATCAGTGGCAGTCAGAATCCACTTGTGCTGTCCAGAGGAGTTTGGATTTATCTCACCGATGAAGTCTAACCCCCATTGCTTGAATGGAGCCTCCATAGATATAGAGTTGAGGGGGAGAGACACCACCTTCTTCTTCCTTCAAATATTTGACACTAGTAACACTTTGTTGTTTCCTTATAAACATCTGAGAACAACGAAGGCCAATAAAATCCTGCCTTTAGGATCTTGTTTGCGGTGACTTTCCAGGAATGATGCCCCCCATAGTCCCCTTTATGAAACTCCTTTACCACGGGTCGAGCTTCGTCCTCTAGAAGACAATTCAGCAATATCCCCCCAGGGTCCTTCCAGCAGAGATACTGTTCTATGATGCAAAATTTTGCCGCCTTCAGTTTTATGGATCTAGCTTGGGTTTTTCTTAGACCAGCAAAGGGTTGTAAATTCTGCAATACAAAAACAATGTTAGCATACCAAGGAGATGCAGAGAAAGCTAGCTTCACCTGTGCCTCGGCCTCCTCTGGACCAAACTGACAAGCAAGAAAATTCAGCTGCAAAGAGTCACAATGGGAGTCTGTCATCATTTTAGCCAATCCCTACCCTTTGACCAACTTCGTGGGCTTGATTTCTATGTCATACTCCAGGAGTACCGCAACCCACTTGTCTCTCTTTCCTTCCGGGTCAGGCTACGTAAGTATGCTCTTCACCACACTGCATGGTACAAAGGCGATGATGTGGGAATGGAGGAGATATATTTTGAAATATTTCAAAGCTTTAACCAAGGCGTATGCTTGTTTTTCCATTATGCTATATCTCATTTCTCCATCTCTCAATATCTTACTGAAGAACAATATAGGTTGTTCTTCACCTCGATCATTCTTTTGTAGCAACACTGCCACTACGGTGTGTTCTGAAGCATAAGAGAATACCAAAAAATCCTTTTCAAAGTCTAGGCTAATCAATACAAGGGCTTCTGAAATGGCTTGTTTTATGCTTTGGAATGCTTTCTTGGCTTCGACCATCCATTTAATTTCACAATCCTTCCTTAGCATGTCAGTAATGTCCATCAGGATTTCGGCAAAGCTAGGGATGAATCTTCTCAAGAAGCTGACCTGACCGAGAAAGGATTGGACTTCTTTCTTGCTCCTTGGTTCTTCAACCTTCAAGATGCCCTTTACCCTGTCTGGATCGATCCTGATCCCTTCCTTTGAGATGATGTGTCCAAGCAATTTTCCTTCTTCCAGAGTGAAATTTGACTTTCTAGGGTTCAAGGAAATGACATACCTTCTACATTTAATGAATACTCTTTCCAAGTGCCTGATATGATCTTTATCCCACCTGGAGTACACAGTAATGTCATCCATGTATATCACCACACATTTTTATTTCTCTTCTACAAAAGCAATATCCATGGCACATTGAAACGTTACTCCAGCATTCATCAATCCGAATCGCATCTTTGCGTACATGAAGGTACCCCAAGGTGTGGTGAAAGCGGTTTTTTCTTGGTATTTAGGTAACACCTTCACCTAGTTGTACCCAGAAAATCCTTCCATCGTGGATATGCTTTCTGAGCCTACCACCCTCTGTAGGATCTGGTCCATTTTGGGCAAAGGATAATTATCTTTCGAAGAGACCTTGTTCAAGTACCTGAAATCCACACATAGTCGTATCTCCCCATTATTTTTCCGAACAGGAACTAAATTTTCCACCCATTTGGAAAACCTCAGAGTCACTATTATCATAGCGTTGAACAACCTTTTTACCTCCTTTTCAATGATGGGCACTAGCTTTGGATTGATCCTCCGAAGCTTTTGCCTGAAAGGTTTTTCTCTGGGTTTGATCGAAATGGTATGCTAGATGATGGAAGTGTCATACTCTTTGAGATCTTCATAACTCCATGCGAACACATTTGTGTACTTCTTCATCATTTTCACATACTTGTCTTTTTCTTCAGCGGGTAACTTCTTAGACAACTTTATAATTTTTGGGTCCTCTTTAGTGCTGATATTTATATCTTCGACAACATCTATAGCGGGCTCAACTTTAGGCTCTTTGGCTACATCATTTTGGTCAAAAAGAGACTCTAAAGGTATCAGGCCCTGGGGGATATGATTTCTTTTCAACTATACTATGTCCTTTCCCCCCAAGGAGTCTTTAAGTTTTCCCGTACCGATGGATTCTTCTCCTTCCCCTTCAGCATCTAGGATATTTTTGAGGTCGGAGGCACCATCATCAATGTGATTATTCACAAACTCACTAGACATCTCCAAAAACCTTTTGATCTGCATATCATCTTTGAAGACCTGCCAATGTTTGGTGTTATCTGGTATGGAAGGTCTATTTACAATATCCACTTTATATTTCTTCTTTCGTGCCACTAGAGCTTCAAATCTCCCTGCTGCAGTCGCTAGAGAATCTGCCACCGTGTTCTCGTCTTTGGGAACCACTTGGACTGTGTGTTCGATGAATAAATTCCCAAACATATCCCACACCTCATTTCGGAGGCTCTCATTCTCGGATGCTTAGTATGATAGATATCATTCAATTGATTTACCACGAGCTCTGAGTCCCCAAAAATATGGACCCTTTTCACACCTAAATCTTTCAGCGCACGTAGGCCCAACAACAAGGCTTCGTACTCTGCTACATTGTTAGAGCATTCAAAAATTAACTTGTAAGAGTGAGCTTTGGTATCTTTAATGGGGGAGATAATATACACACCTGCGCCAGCACCTGCTTTAAACACTGAGCTGTCAAAATACATTTTCCATAGTCCTTCGTCTTCCTGCTTTCCTTCTTCAGGCCTCCAGCTCGTTGGCCTCTTTTCCATCTTTTGGTGGCCCATCTATTTTGTAGTCGCAAGGAGATACATCGTTGAAGAAAATAGAGGACCCTAAGTCCGTATCGACAGCATAGACGTGATGGATGTTGGGTTGAGCCTGAATGCTCACTACGTAAGGTAACCTCTTCTCACTGTATAACCTCTTGCTTTTGTTCCGAACAAGAATGGTAGCATAAGTCATGTCCATTTGCAGGCTGCCCTTCAGCTTCGAAGTCCAAGATATGGACAACAGAATACCAAAATTGGGGGGGGATGTCAGCCACAACGATGTCCATGACCAAAAACTTAGAGGGGAGCTTATTTAAAGAAACCACCATGTCCTTTATCAGTCCCAAACATTTTACCTTTTTGGAATCAAAGGAATATAGATCTTTGTAAGGCCTAGTAATCTCCAACCCCAGGATTTCCACCACTCCTTTCGGCATCAGATTGTGTGAGGCCCCTGAGTCCAGCATGGCATTGTGTAACACCATATCATGCATGTTCAAGCTCATGTAAAAGGGGGGAACCTCCTCATCTTCGCTGTCCATGCTGTCAATATTAGACCCTAGAATAATAGTAGGATTGTCTTCGATCAGCTCTAAGATATCAGGGTGAGCTTCCCCCTAATTCACAATCATATGCGTGATGGTGTCTCTGTATTCCTGATTCCTCAACAATTCATTAAAAGGAATCGATATCTTTAGTTTAGCTGGCTCATTTTGGAGGTCAAATGGGGGGAAGGACTTGCTTGGCTCGACAGGTGCTGTCGGTTCCACTCCTTTTACATTACTGCTTTCTTTTCCCACGTTTATGGGTGCCACCAACTCTTTCTGTTTGTCATTTTCTTTCCCAGGACTGGTGTGACTACTAGAAGGCTGGTCTGGGTTTAACCCTCCTTTAGGTACAGTGGTGTCACCAGTATATTCACCACCTTTCTTTTGTATGACCACATCCCTATTTCTCAGCTTAATCTTCCTGACGTCATCTATAGCATGCATATACCCTTTATGATATTGCTCTAACTCCGCGGTCAGGGCCTTTCCATCTACCTGAGTGAACATATCATGTTCCTCTTCTGTCAAGTAAATCTCAGAGTCTAGGTCCCCAAAATGATGGATGTGATCTTCAGTGGACTCAGTTTCATCTTCTACATCTACATAATTTTCAGGGAAAGGAGGTCTGATTAGCTGCTCTTCAGGATTTCTTGGGTTCCTCACATCCCTTGGTCTATTGGATTGGATTGGGGGAGGGACTTGCCGCCTAAAATTTGGATTCCATATTTGAGGCTCATTCTGTTCCCGGTTCGCTGGCCTAGCCTCTACCGTAATCCTGTCCATCAACTTTTCCATGGTTTTGAGCATTAAATCAAACTTTATATCACTGGATGAAGAGGCGGAAGTATAAGGGTGTGTGTCTTCTCTACCCTTCCTCTTGTCGATATCCACCCTTGGTTTAATTTTCCCACATGCCATGATATTGGCCTCTACTTCTAGGACATCAGTGAACATGGCCGGGAGAGTGTTAGACTTTATTTCCCTTAATAGCAAGGAAAAATCATTGTCAAAGGCGTCTGCATAATGAAGCTTAGCTACCCCGGCAGGTATCGAGTTGTAAGCCCACATGAACCGGCTAGAAAATTCATGGATGGATTCAAAACCTCCCTTCTTGAGATTATTATACTAAGACAAAACCTGTAGTGGGCTTTGCTTGTCGTCCCATATTTCCAGGAATATGATCTGAAAGCCAGCAAAGCTATGGATAGACCTAGGCGGCAAATCTTTATACCACTTCTTGGCTTCTCCGGAAAAACTCTAGGCGAATACCCGCATCTTGACATCTTCATCCTCTACCTCCTCCAAGTCAATAAAGTCATCAAACTTATCCACATGGTACCTTATTGAAACATTTCTCTCCCTGTCGCAGAGTGCAATCCTTTGGGAATAATTCATGGGGAGGTCGTGCAGGACCAGAGGTAGGGCTAACGGGGTGAATCTAGCAGCAACCATCGAGGTAGGTTGGTTAGTAATGTACAGGGGATTGGGCACTTAAGTGCTTTGAAATACAGAGGCTATCTCTTCAGCTTTGGGTGGGGTTTCTAGGTTCATCCATAAAGAATCAAGCAGATAGGATTGCACCGTATTAGTGTCTACCCTAGCCTTTCTTAGGTCAGACTCGAAATTAGACTTGGTTAGCAGTCTTTCAGCTCTAACCCCCCAGTCGGATTCAACTAAGTCGTACAATGCATGAGATGACGAAGTATCAAAAAATGGAGAACCCAATTTCTCCTTATTCCTATTTTAAGTATTTTTTCTAGATTATCCACACTGAGTAAAGTTTCGGTATCAGAGTTACCTCTCGTGTGGATATTTTTGGGAGCCAAGGTATCTAGTGAAATACTGGTCGCAGCAAGCTCAAATTCACCAGGACAAATGTACCACCTTTTAGCAACTTCAGGAATTTTTGTCCCTAGAAATCTCGTCTTTATGATCACTGGTCTCCTCAGTAGAATCGCCTCCCAGAATCTTTTAGTGGAGTCGCTAGGGAAAATGACACAACCTTCTTCACATGTAAGAATCTTTTTTTCCCCACAGAAACTCTTTATACTTTGAATATTTGTCTTTCTTCCCAAGGATAATCTTCAATCTCGTCCACGGCAACGGCGCCAGTTTGTTAGCACCAGAATTGATCCCAAAGTTTGCGAAAGGCTCGCTCTTGGGTAACAGCAGAACCACTTTAGGCTGTGCCTTTGGCCCTGTGTAGTCAGAGAGGGATCTCTCGTTGGTCGCTAGAGTACCTCCACATAAGGTTGTCAATCTTGTGTGTCACGAGAGTCTACTCTGCGTAGGATTCTCAATCAGCATAATCAGGGGGCTAAGATCCTGAATGGGGCAAAGCATGTTGAGGAAGGTGCATGGTGGGATTATTGGGGGCAAGGGACCATGGGAAGATGGAGTCGAAACCTGTGCAAGAAATGATTACAAATGGAAAGAATGACGAAAGGTAGCAAACGGAGGCAAGATAGCTGCTGATTTCCCAATCAGGAGATTTTAGCGGGCAATTGAGAGGATAAAATCCCTACTGGAAATACCTCATACCAAGACCTTGCATATCCTTCTAAACTAAACATGAACAGTTTCATTAAAGAATCTTCATGCCATCCCACTCCCAGCTTATGTATATGCTTATGAAATCTAAATAAATGGATGGCAGCATCATCACCCTTTTCATCATTGAATCTTGAAAGATCTGTTTGCCAATTTACCAGAGGTATTTTATTGGGATAACCAGGAATGGCAGCAAGATTCATAGGAGCATACCTTGCAGCCCAAGAAGTCATCTTGATGGTGGAGAAACTGAATGAGCTCCTCAAACTTTGCAACCCCCTTTGATAGTGGAGCTGCCATAGAACATTATGAAGAATGGATCCTTCGCAGATGGAGTCGCCAGGTGAAAAGAGGCATGACCTTCTTGTTGTCTAACCATTGTTCACTATCAACAATCAGATCTACACCTTTCATTCAAATCCAGGGAATATTTGAGACCTCTCCCCCTTTCTTTCTTTCTGACCACTGGTCTCCTCAGTTGAGTCACCTTCCAGAATATTTTAGTGGAGTCGCCAGGGCAAATGATACAACCTTCTTTACATGTAAGAGTCTCTGTTTTCCCATAGAAATTCTTTATCCTTTGAAACTTTGTCGTTCTTCTCAGGGATGATCTTCAATCTCGTCCTCGGTAACGACGTCAGTTTGCTAGCACCGGAATTGAGCCCAAAGGTTGTGAAAGCCTCACTCCCAAGTAATAGCAGAACCACTTTAGGCTGCGCCTCCAGCCCTGCGCAATCAAAGAGGGATCTCTCATTGGTCGCTGGAGTACCTCCACATAAGGTTGTCAATCTTGTGTGTCACCGGATTCTACTCCACGTAAGATTTTCAATCATCATAATCAGGGGGCTAGGATCCTGAATGGGGCAAAGCATGTTGAGGAAGGTGCATGGTGGGATTATTGGGGGAAAGGGACCATGGGAAAATGGAGTTGAAACCTGTGCAAGAAACGATTACAAATGGAAATAATGACGAAAGGTAGAAAATGGAGGCAAGATAACTGTTGATTTCCCAATCAAGAGATTTTAGCGGGCGACTGAGAGGAAAAGGAGGGACAGTCGATCACATGGAGCATCGATGAATTCCATGCAACTTTAGAAGAACCATTGTTGAATTCTTGAAACAGCAGTCGGAGCATAACAAGTATGAATTCCGAACCACTATACCCTATGTTGCAGACATGAAAAGAAATAAAAAAATGAAGTGGAAACAGGAAACACATTTACATGTAAAAGAAAGTACTTATTGGGAAAAACAACAACACAGGAATCTCTGCTGTGAGTAACAGTCTTTCACTGCAATTTATTCGTACATAGGTATCAAGCTTTACAAATGGGAGCCTCAGCCCAGGATTTCTTCCCAATCCAATTCACTCACTCCCTTTTCTCCCTCTATTGGGAGCGTTTTTTATACAATCCTATTGCTAAGACTATTGAATAAAAATCTATTACAAGTCGCCATCAGGCGCTAACAGTGCAAGGAGTGGAATATCACCATGTTTTACAAATAGAAACAAAAATTATGGTGCTAGTGGCTTTATTCGGCCTGGCTAATCGTTTGAAATGACAGATGATGAGTATGATTCCTGCTTCTATGCTTTAAAGTGTGTGCTTCCACCGCGTTCAAATGCAGCTTTTCGCATGGGCACACACTGGAAATCCCTTTAAATCAACTGTTAAAACGTGGATGCACTATACCTTCTACCCGACTTTGAACGAACCAGGTTGTGAAATATATCTTGAACAAATTCCCAAACTGCATCTTTACCTTTTAATTTTCCTTGCTTATGAGCCTCACACACATCCTTGCAAAACCTGAACACATCCTTCCTTCCTGCAGATTCGAACAACTTTTCCCTTAGAGACCTTGTTCTAATAAACAATGTAGAAACCTTTGTCCTCTCCCACCAAAGAGATCGCATTGTTAACCTATGTGTAGCATTTTCATCTCTTGCAACAATTTTGAGTTCAGTTTGAGTCAAATGGTCCAACCTTCTCCCTTTCCCTTTATCTCTCCCATGTCTTTTCATGTTGCTCCTTGATTTGTGATATAAACGCATTCAAAAGTCATCACAATTAGGTATCATCTTACAAAATTTACTTGTTAATGAATCAAAATGTATTCATTTTTCAGAAACCCTCTTGCAATGAATATGTCTATATGTACCATTAATACAACATTCCGTACCATGATAATATAGTGTTCTCCTGGTACATTTCTCTATGACCCACATTTTTCCACCACGTTGGTCATCCAATAGAACCTTTGTGTCCAATCTCCCCCCCCCCTTCTCTCAAATTAGGGATCCCAATACCCCCAACATAATAATATTGGGGAGGGGGGGGTATTTGTCCTAGAACAAGTTCAAAAAACACATTGGTTAATGATCTACTAACTTCTACTAACAAGTAATAAAAAATAAAGTAATGTGCATATTGAAATTCAAATTAAATTAAAACTTGGGTAATTAACACACGTGAAGTAGAAGCATGTGTACTTGTAGAATACCCATGTAATGGTGATGGTAGTGATGGGATCAAGAACTTATTCAAACTTTGTTGGGACTTTTCATTAGTAGGATTCTTCGGTCTCCCAACTGGTCCACTCCTCAACACAACTATATCATGTGAAGCCTCAACCGTAGTATTAGTAGTGTGCTTCTTTGATTTCATGTGTTCATTTAGAGAACTGGCAATATTACCACTTGCTGACACCAAAGAGAACCATCTATTGCATTGTGTACATTCCACTCTTACTTTTTTCTTATCCTCATAGTTTGCAAGTGTTTCTTCCACCACCTTGAACAAATTAGGCTCTTGTGTTTGGTTGAAATCATGTAGAAGTTTGATTGCTTGATTAATCTCAAGTTGATCTCTATCCACTATTTTTTTCTTTTCTTTGTTACTTGAAGCAATTTCATCAATTCCCAACATTGAAATGTGACGTTGATGGGACCATGTTTTCATATGATTGTTTTTGAAGTTACGAACTTTTCACAATGCCAAGGACACTTCCCCCGTTCCATAATCAATGCCACAAATTTCACAATGGATCTTTATATTAGGTTTTCCATTTTCTTAATATACCTTGAGTGTTAGCTTCTCCTTGACAAACTCTTCCATTAAACCATTCACTTTATATTCCCAAGATGCCAATACATTAGGATCAACCACAACTTGTTCCACTGACTTGGACACATTACCAACTCTTGGTTGTTTATGCATAGGTTCCTCCACATTCCATTCAATGTTTTTAGAGATTGGCGTTCCTTCCATTACATGTGATTCCAATGTTTTAGCAACCATCGTGCCTACTTTCCTCTTAATGCCTACATTTTTTGTTGTAGGTTTCCTTTTTTTCTCTTGCTTTGCATTTACAGGAAATCCAGTTGAGACAATAATAAAATCAAAAAGGATATTCAACGATTTCATCATTCACAATTTCACAATGGATATCAACATATGTCATCCTTTTTCAAACTAAACTATGCCAAGGGCACAATTCTCTTCACCAATAAAAATTCCAAAGTCCACAACATCAGTTGGATCCATTTGCATTTCCATCCATGTGTACCTTTTAGTTGTTTAACAAATGAATAAAATTATAACATTTTTTTCAAAATTTTGGATATAAATGGCTACGAAATGAGGGGAGTGCATCCATAAATAAATGGAAAAAAAAGTAATTCAAATTTACACATGCATATTAGTTCATTAATAAAACAAAGAGCTAGGAAGCAAGGTATGCACTTTCAATTCAAATCTCTAAAAGGGATGAAGAAATATTACTATCGAGATGAAACACCTTGAAACAAAATGTATTGTCAGTGGCTTATTCAAATAGCCCTCCCCAAATTGAAGAGTCAGCTTCAACGTACCTGTAGACGATCAAAACAAGAGATGAAAAAACATAGAGGTGATCAAAGGTCTTTGTTCTTTTTCGAATTTAGTCTTGTTCTTTTCTATGAAAATTCCCCAAGCATTACAATACACTCTAGGAAATGATAAAAACATCCTAGTTGACTAATATTCCCAACCTGCAAACCTGAGCTATATCCTACATGGTGTTTGGCCTTGGGGTAAGAGGAAAAACTTAGTAATAAGTGAACTTGCCTAACAAATGAAGAATGGTCCAAGGAGAGATAAATTTGTTCAATAGTCACTCACAAATCTCAAGTAAACCATTTTGGAAACTTCCTACAAAAATGCAACAACTCTTAAATTCACTCCCTAGAACTTTGAGATCAATTTTGCATCCAAATGGTGAATATTACATAGTTGTTAGAGCTTCCACAGCTCGACAACACAATGAAATTGCAGCCATAACAATTTAAGCTAACTATATCTCTCACATTAGTGTGAATAGGTATTGTATCTCTAATGACAGGTAACAAAGAGAAATCAACAAGATTTTGGAAGGGAAGAATTTAATTTCACATCATAATATTAATATGCATACTCCTTTTAGCATCAACATTGTAGACCTAGTCAAACTGATGTAGATAGCGCTGGAATTACTCTTACACAAGTTTTTAGCTATGTAGAATATATGTGATGACACATCCTCTGTTAACATAACATTGGACTGGTCACATTTTGGTAAACAAGGCACATATACTATAGAACACATAACATGTTTTATAAAGGTTATATAATATGAAAAAAATGAATTATCAAACTTCATATAACGACAATTAGCATTAAATATAGTTCTGGAATTACTCTTCTTCTATTAAATAATTTAGCTATGTAGAAGATATGCTATGAAATATTCTCTGTCAACATTGGATTGGTCACCTTTTAGGTTGTAAGAAAGGAGCATATAATAGGATGCATAAAATTCTTTTTAAGGTTATAATATGCCAAAAATGAATTATCAAACTTCATATAAAGACATCTAGTAAGAATACAATTTCAGAGTTACTCTTCTTCTAAATTACATAAATTAAAAGCTATGAAAAATATGTGTAATAATAGGTAACCCTCTAAACAGGGACTAATAAATGGGAAAATAAGTGACATTTTCTCATTTAATATATATTTTTAATCAAGCATCTCTACAAAATATTCTATATTGCAATGGTATACTGTTCAACCATTTGTATGATCTCATTTTCTGAAAACTTCATTTTTAATATAATGCAACATGATTCATGGCTACACTCTTCACACATTTTACAAATTCTCAGTCATGTAGGGCTATGGTGAACCTTAATTCCAGTTACCACTAAAAACATACCAACTTTCACAAGGTGTTGTTTTCTTCATGCATATGAGTTCTAAACATAACTGTCCTTTTAAACTTAGATTTAAATTATGTATTAGATTCTAGATTTTGTTTTTTTCACAAATGATATGTTCTAATTTTAAGTTGGGATATATTATGATTTTATTTTTTTCTAGAAGAAAAATAGTTGTTCCTTGTTATTCAGATGAATCAAAGGTAATTGTTACAGTGCAAAAGGGATACACCTTCATATCAAAACATGTCCAGTAATACATAAATACTAGTCTCAAATTCTCAATGATATACTGCTTGCCAGCATTATAGATGTTCAAAGACTCTTCCAGATAGCTACATTGAGAGGTCAGATAACCAACTTCACCACCAAGAACAAAAACCAAGGAATACATCCCAGCTTCATCCTGACTTCAAAAGACGTCTACAACAGAATACAAGAAGAACCCAGTCATGGCTTATCCAGGGAGGCACTCATGTACCTGCCAAGAAACTGATACAAGGGGAGATCAATGTCTGCCTCAGACATCCAAAGAATGTGAAAAATATAAATTTTGTCATACTCTTGAAAAAATAAACATCAAAGATGTCAAAGAGAGTAGGACAAGATCAAATTAAAAGAGTTGCATCAATCCATTCCCCACTATTTCACCTTCACATATTTCATTGAACTGTAAGAGGCCAAAGGCCATAGAGAGTGCCTCCTTGGATAAGCCATCTGCCTTCTTGTTGTATTCTATGTAGACATGAGAAAAATCAAAAGAAATAAAGGATGATTCGATATTCCTGATATTTTGACACCATCCATCTAAATTGAGAGAAGAAAGGGAAGATCTCCCTTGGACCCAATTAATAATGTTTGAATAGTCTCCTTTGACATGAAGAGAAGGAATGCCAAATTCCTTAGAAACCACCAGCAGTGCCCAAAGGGCCAGATGCTTGGATATAGTATTAGTAATTTGACCACAACCCATCGTAATGTTGAAAGAGTGGTCACATTTGATTAATAATTAAACCCCAACAACACCATTCGAATTAGTAGAGGCCCCATCGAAGAATCCAGATGGAAACTGTGTGGCAGGTTCCAGGATTATACATCTCTGCATGGGATTCTTTAAAATGATTTTATTTGAATGTTTTGATGCATTTATTTAGTAGTTTTATGGATGAAATACATTGTTAAATACAGTTTCATAGTACAAGTTTGTAAGGGTGAGAATGCTCCCCATTTTTCCAGTTTATTTTCTTTTCTTTTCTAAATCACGTCGGACATGGAAGCTGCCAAAAATTACATAAGGCTGCATAGGAGGTGAAATAAAACAACATTTGGCCTCATTTTTTCCCCTCTAATTCAGAAAAAATCTTCGAAAAATGTAGATAAGGAGAACCTCTATATTTCAAGTGCTTAGTGCATCTAAATTCTTCCATTATTTGCTTGGTGGAAATCCGAAGAAATTTATCCTTTTTGCTTGAGCACTCCATTAAATACAGTCTCTTCATGTATATTGAGAGCACTAATCCCAAGGCCAGAAATAGATCAAGAGTTGGATCTACTTTTATTGTAAATCCTAGATGACATTCTTGCGCTATATAAGTGGGCTCAAGGTAAGGTTAAAGTAGTCAGTTTTCTTACTTCAGTTCAGAGTGAAGTAAAGAAGCACTATATAAACACTCTAGAACTTACTTGCACCTCCTTAATATAATCTATGCTAGACAAAGAAGCATAGGCATGCTCAACAAAAATGATTTTTTTGATCTCGTTCTCTATTCAAGGTTGAGTAAAATAATTTGTAGTCGAGTTCAAGGCTTAATAGTTTAATTTCTCTTCTCTAGTATCATGGTTGAGTATACTCTTTACCAACCAACTTAAAACTCATGTGTTCCAACAAATTCCTTCTTTGTTGGTTCATTGGCTTCCTCTTGCAAAGTGCAAACCAACTTCTCATTGAAATATATAGATATCATTAAATATTGGTAAGTATTTAAATTAAATCCAAAGTTTATATATGGATGACTATGACCATTAAATATCCTAAAAATTCTAATAATATTTTGCAACCAATACCATCACTACAAAGCATGCAAATTTTCAAGCAATGACCTTCAATGCAGGGTCCAATTTTCCTGCAAGAGCTAGGAGGAAGGTTTTTTTCCCACATCTCGTTGATCCTAGCAAAAGAGTAATCCTGCATCATGTTCATGATTCAAATTAAGGTACCATTAAAATTTTCTTTGTATAAACTAGTTGGATATCAAAAAGGAGTTCACATAGACCATCTTTTGTCTATGACAATTTTTACTTGTATTGTGTGGCATTTGCATGAGATCCAAGTTTGCATGTGATAGAAGAATAAATGGAATATAAAGTTAAATTAGTATGTGAATACTACAAATGTTCATGATAACCACTAAAAATAGTAAAATATTTGAAAGAGTAACTCAAAAGAGTTATCATTGTCACCAAAGCAACTACTTCCCTCACTTTGGGTTTAATCCAACACATGGAGGGCTTCCCTAAGAGCAAATAAGTTGTAAATATAGATGTAATTTCAGAGAGACTTAGGTTGCTACATTAACTATGAATGATTTCTTGCTATAAATCAAGTTGATGTTAGATACTAAAATTCAGAATTGTTTTCAATGTTTTTTTAGTGTAGAGTTACGGTTCAAATATTAATTAATGTATGTGTAAATTCCCTCAAATTACAGATCAGAATTATTAATTCAATTACTATTATAAAACCTTCCAGAAATGTGTCTTTTCAAACAACTATGGTCCCTTTTGCATATTTTGTAAGATATTAGCTCTGTCTAATACCAAGTTTACATTTTTTCTATGATGCTTATTGATGCACAATGTGTTATGAATCGAGAAGACACCAACAATTTTTTTGGGTGCTACTTTAATTAGGCGAACCATGGCTTCAGTATAAATGTAGAGGAGCCTAGTTGGGAAAGAAAGGTAACATGACTCTTTGATAGACAAGAAGCATTAACTATGCGATCACCTACTGCATTCAGTACTGGGGAGCAGGTATGTTGTTTTACTTATTTAGGCTTTAAAAAATCCAAATCATGTATTGATGAAAGCTTAAAAGATTCTGCAAAGAAAGTACAGTTTATTCCAGAGATAAAGGTACAAAGAAAGAGAAATTTATGCCAGAGATTGATGATGGGAAATCAAGATCATGTATTGATGAAAGCCTTAAGGATTCTACAGAGAAAGTACAATTTACAAAAAATGATAAAATCCAAGAAGCAATTGATGAGTCAGAGGAAATTTTGAAAATGCAAAAAGATACATCTAATCAAATGCATTATGAGACTTTTGCCAAGAAACATGATATTAAGAGGGAAGTAAATAGGTAGGAAAACTGGAAAAAGACACATGGGGTAGGTGAGAATAAGAAAAATCCTGCTACATCCCTAATATCATCTGATAAGAAAGACATGAAGACGCTCAATTTATCTCAAGTTGGGCTTAAAAATCACAGTTCATTATCGACATCTAAATCCGACAATATGAGGTTCATACTAAAGATAAAGAAGCCTACAAGCCATTTTGAGGACCATTTGAGGCCTGATGTTGCTGGTGCAGTGCCTACAAGCCATTTTGAGAACCATTTGAGGTCTAATGTTTCTGGTGCAGTATCTTTAATAACCGAGCCAGAGTTGAAGACAACAAAGAGATATTTTAAAAGGTCATCAGAGAGTGAAAGAAGTATTCATAATGATGGAGACATTATTTTGAATTTTTCTTCTTATCTTGAAGAAATTAGGATACAATCACCAGATGCAGGCATTATTTCAGAGTAGGCCATGAGTGAAAAACAGTTTGGTCAGGAAAGGAAGAGCATGGAAAAATAAATTAGAGGTTCTCGATTAGTGCCTGAAAGTGAGTTCCTAGATCGTAGAAAAATAATGACAAATAACATTGTTAGAAATTTTGAATCTTTTAATCATGGAAACATTGAAGAGAGCATTCATGTTTCAAACTGTAAAGAAAATTTGAAGGGTGAAAAATATTTTGAAAATATTCATGAAATTATGTTCCTAATGTCAAAGATCATGTGATTTCTACATTTGTGACTAAAGACAATGAAGTTAGGGTGGTTCCAAACACTTCTTTGAATCATAATTCCATTCTGAATAAGAAAAGAAAGCTCTTGAAGAAACATAATGCAGGGTTATCAACTCTACCAGAGAGATCAGATAATCAAATAAAGATAAATATTTGCACGAAAGAATAAAATGTTCTTGAAGTACTATCTGGAGTAGATCATCGAAAGAAAAGGACATAGATCAAGAGAAGGAAACTTAACTTTGATGAACATTTGAATTTGGTAAAAAGGGAAAGAATTGAAGCTGAAGATGAAACCAAGAAAATTGTAGAAGGCTCAAATAAAGGAGGCATAGCAAGTGCCAATGTCAATGATGGAGAAAATATAGAATCGGATAATGCTTGTGTGTTAAATGAATGCCATTTGAGAACTAACAATATCTAATGGAAAGGACTATGTGTTTGCCACCAAAGGTTGATAAATATCATTTGTGAAGTATCCTACTGAGTGATGAAGTTGCCTTGCCTCCCTCTAAACAACGTCACCGGGCTCAGGATCAAGTTATGTCTGTATGTGTTGCAGAGGCTGCAACTGCGTTAGTGGAGCTAGTGGCCACTAGTGTGACTAGAGTGGATGATGCATACAAGATTTATTACAGTTCACTAGGTTGTGGCTTGGCTTAGATCTGTCCCCATAGTCAACTCATTGGTTATTATGTCCTGTAAACAATACAGTACCTTGAATGTGTTTCCATTGTACATCCTTCTAAAATTACTCAAAGATCTTTAGAACAACATGGTGGAACCTTACATCCAGGAAATATTCTACCACATCCTGACCAATGTCCTCATCCTAATTGTCTACATCCCACTCATTAACAAAAAGTTACAACCATTAATTTCCTTCATGCAAGATTCGCAATATGTTACTAGAAGTAGGAAGGTAGTTATGGTTTCTAAGATGGGTATGGGTATTAGAAATACCTATTTCAAAATGATATGAAGTAAAGAAATAAAAAATATTACTTTGTTATATATAAGCATAATTTTTAAATATGGATATTTATTAGAAAATTTATTGTTGATTTTTCTTACAACATATCCAAATTTCAGTTTTTTTCTATTGTTTTTTTGACTTTCTATCATATTCGTTTTTACATTTTTGTGCCAGTAATAGAGTCATGTGCCATTTATGAAAGAAAAATAATAAAATCTTCAATAAATTTTCTTTTCTGCAATTCACCATTAGGAAACTTCCAAAAGTTGTTTCCAAACCACTAGGATATGCTTTCCAATATATTGTCAAGTGTTTCTTCCCAACATCCATACTAGAAACATTTTCTATGCAATGATAACAAGGTCTAGACCTAAGTTTCAGTAAGTGGGCCTCAAGGAAAATCAAATATCGACCAAAATTTGGAGTTTAAATGCCATGAAGAAAAATATGTTTATTTCAATGACATAAGGGTATACACCCTCTCACCATGAGACCAAATTCTTGACAAGAGGCTCCCTACAAATGGTAAAAATGGGACTCCTTCTACACATTCAATCTACTTAGGCATTGAGGATTTTACCTATGTAACAAAGAATTTTTTCCTAGAATCTAAATATTCCAAAAATTTAATCATTTTCTCTTCAAAAGTAAGAGTAACATCAAAGAATCGTCCTTCTAATGACTGAATCCCCACCTCCCATGCAAAATGTTTTTAAAATTTGTGTCTTTCCTTTTGTCCTCTACCCATCCCTCCATTCCTTTTCTATTGTGGTGTGTTCTCTTGTTCCATGTTGTGTATTAATATGCTCTTTCACCTTGTGGTGTGAAATTGGGGTCAATGTTGGTGTGAGCTAACACTAGTCAAGATGGCGGGTGAAAAAGTTGGATATATATATATATATATATATATATATGGGTATGGGTCACTGATTTTTTTTCCAACAAGCACAATTATCATTATAAGGGGTTCCTTAGGAAATGACTAGCAAAGAAGTACCATCCTAGGAAAAAGAGATTGTATACTAAATCTTAGCAAGCCCCTAAAAACAAGCATGTTCATAAAATAACCTACTCATAAATGTCAATGACAACAACCTAAGGTTGACTGAATGAAACTTAGATGCAACCTTTGACTATATGATTAAATTCATCTCTAAATATCCTACTAAGTAGGTCAAAAATATTTTAGCATCCCAAAGTCCTACAAACCCTAGACAATTCCTAGGATACAAGCCATTGAAGTAATTACTCAATCCTATTCCAACCAGTAGATGGGATAATAAAATTACTAAGGATATAAAATAACCAACTGTAAAATAGATGAGACATTTTGTTCAAATAGAACATGGACATTCCCCTTTTGATCCAAAGAATGAATGGGCCAAAAATATTTTCAGCTGGGTATTGAGGCCTGGAAAATCACAGGTAACAATAGTAGGGATTCTCCCCAATAAACGTTCTCAATAGCTTGCTATTGTTTGGTATGGGGAATCCGTTCGGTTTATGGTCCCAGCTATCGTAGATCAAGTAACAATTAAAGTGTTTTACCGGTTACGGCTCGGTCCACCATGTATATTTTTAGTTTTTTTGATGTTTAAGGTATGATGTGCAAGTGCCTAACTAAAATGTAAATGATAGATTCANCCCAATACCTACAATATATTGGTTCAATTTTTGATAATTTTAAAACCCACAATATGAACTAACGTGATAGGATATTGGTCAACAAGTGAAGCCCCCGTGGATAGAGATAACAAGGAGGTTCACAATGTGATGCGCAGGTTCTTACCTCTCGTCTTACCTCTCTCACTTCTAAATCACAAACAACAAGAAACGAACTAAGACTTACTAACCTATCCCTAGGGAGCAAAACTATGATTAATGGTGAGTAATGTATTGTAGTGCATGCATAAAGAAAAATCACAGATAGATGTTAATGTTTCAGAACACATGAACATAAATAGAAATATAAACAACAAGATAGCTTATTGTTAATTAAAACCTTCATTACTCAATGTAGAAATTTCACAAAAATAAACCAGAGTACATTCATAACATAAAAAAAATTCGATGAGTTAGAACAATCTCACAGTTAATGGAAACAAGCTAAAAAAGAAATAGTTCATATCCAACTGGCCCATTGCAAACATTTGAAAAATCCACAGAACTTCCTCCAGCAGAAACATATGACTCTTTATTGTAAAATGAAGTAGTTATTCTTACAATAATTTCTCAAGATAGTCTGGAAAAAAGGTCCTCTCTATCTAAAACTCTCCTATATTTATACAAAAAAAACAAAACTCTTGGGCTGCCCCTTATTGTCTCTTGAGCTTCCCCAACCTTTTATTTTCCAAAATTTTTCCCTTTAGCTTATGCACATAATTAATACAATATATTACATTTTAAATCAATATTTCCAAAACACTTTATGAGGAAGGGCCAGCTTGCTATTGATGAACTTCTTCCATGCATGAGCATCTGCTGCTATGCCTTCAAACCTGGAAGGATCAAGAAATCAAATGTTAATTTCGTATTTGGAAGCTTGGGTCTTTACCCCCTCTATCCTAGCAAGACTTAGGCACAGCTGGTCTTCTAATAGATGTATGCTCATAGCTACATGTGCTACCGAATTTTTCAATATCCATTCATCTAGGTCCCTGACTTGCTGGATTTCTTGCTCATATTCTTGGTACCTGTCCTGCAAATGTTTTAGAAACAATTCATGCTCTGGTAGCACATCTAATCTCTTTTATAAAGAAGTTTGACATCGATTGTATGCAGAGAGCACTCTCCTGGAAAATTCAGCACACGCTGCCTTTGTCTTTTTCACTGTTTTCTTGAATTCCTCTGCTACATTAATTGCAAATTCCAGTAATTCATACTCCTGCTTTAAAGTTTGATGATCTTTTACTGCTAGCTCCGTGGGATATTCCTTATTTGTTTCTACCCAGACCATTCTTCCTTTTAGAATCTCCAATATATCTTGAGACTATCCAAGAAGTATGAAGTGGTGTCTTTAATTTCTTCTAGCCTGGTGTCTATCTGCAAAATTTTACACCTTTCATCTTCTATCCATATTTGTATTTGATGGATCCTTTTTCTTTGAATCAGAACATGCTCTTTCTAAGGCTGGCTGTTGGTTTTCTACTAGATAGCATCCTTAAGTGATGTGGTCAATGACTTTTTTCTGCTCTTCTAAGGTTGACACTGCATTTGATACTACTTCTCCTTTTTCTTTGTAGTAGACTTCTCCATTTCTAACTCAGTAACCCTGCTCTCTAACTTGTTCTTCTCTGCACTTAAATTCCCATATGATAAATGAAGATCATCCTTTTCAGTCTTTAACATCTGATTCTCTAGCCATAGCTTTTGTAATTCAGCTAAGGTAACTGGAGCACTCTTCTCTGTGTTCTCTGCAGATATTTCTAGAGCATTCTTATCCTCTTGCAGAGTTTGGCATTCCGTTCTTGAAGTCTTGACTTTGCCCATCATATCTTCATATTTTCTCTTTAGCTTTTGACTCTCATCTCTTTCCTTCTTTAAGGTTTCTTTCAATTGGGCCACATTCTTCCATGACTACTCTAGATCAGTAATGAGCCTGTCCACATTATCTTCAGTCGCTAAGGTTAAAGCTACCTCGGCTCTTGCTATCAACCGTGGATCTTTATGCATACCATGTACCAATGTTTTATCTGTCACCATTTTTCATGGTTGTCCCCCAATATCGACCTTATTCTCAATTCTTTTAACGATTCTTTTATTTTCTTTGTCATAAAAAATGGTATTAAAATCAGGAACCTCCTCCCCTTCAGTAGGCATGGAAGGGATCAAATTTATTTCAGAAATTGAAGCTTTTCCTAATATGCTGCCAGAAGATACAGTAGGTTCCAAGGGATCAGGATCAGATTGTCCTTTCTCTTGATCTATTTGGTCTTGTACTCCTTTTGTATCAACTTGTTCTATAGTCTGCTGATCCTTTTGGGATCCTGTTAGTCTCAAACCCTCACTTTCTTCTTGTTTCTTCCTAGTTGCTTCCTCAAAAGCTCGCTTATTTTCTTCCTCTTCAATTCTTAACCAATTTTCTACTTCCATTGCTAATCTTCTAGCATCTTCTTCTCTCTTATTTTCCTCTTCATCTTCTAACGTCTTAGCCTTTTCTGAAGTTTTGCCTTTTCCACCCATAGTAGTTATTTTTTGCTTGAATCTCTTCTTGAGGGAGGTTATGTTCTTTGTATTTCAGAATGTCTCCTCATTTTTGTCCCAAAAATCAGTATATTCAAAATGAATTCCTGCTTCTTTGCAGTAGTCAGCTACTTTATTATGGGAGTCATTTCTATGAAAATTCATTTCGCCAAAATGAAAATATTCGAGCTCCCTAACAAATTATGCTGCCTACTTTACCCTTGAAAACTTATAGCTTCCAAGTAAGAAAGGTACTATAGGGTATGTTTCCTTCTTATGTTCAAACAAAAAATTTCCTACACCATCAATATATAGCTGTCTGACTGCCTCCTTGTGGAGTACATAATCTGTGGCATATTTTGGGAGTAGGGAAGGAGCTTTGGAGCCACCATACATCCTTACATATAACCCATCCTCCGTCAAATAATAATCTCCAAACTCCTGTATGACCTTAAATGCCTCTTCAGACATGCAATTACATTTAATCAAGAAAATGAGTGTATATAAGGGCATAATGGAATGCTCACAAATTTCCCTATAATAACTATGGTACTTATGTGCCCACAACAATTTACAAGCCGCATACATTGGGGTTCTATCCTCCTAGTTACATCTCAAAGCAGGAAAAGACTAGGTGCACAATATGCAATCAATCAGGATAGAGCTCATATAAAATTCCGATTTCTTTTGAGATACCCTCCTAAGGATGCTGATATACATGCAGAGAGGTTGTTTGACACTATATTTTCCCAGTTAAAGATGGTTCCTTGGGTAGTCACAAAGAAAATAACAGGTATCCAACCTATCTTTAAGCTCTTCCCATGTGCTCTGCCAAAAACCCTATTGAGCACCAATGCAATAAACCTGTAGGGATCACAGAGAGTAGAGGTGTCATATTCTCTAGAAGGTCTAGTTCGGAAATTCTTTCATGGTATCATCATTCTCTTTACAGTCTCCACTCGGTCCATAGCTATCTCCTTCAACCAAATTTCTATTAAATAAACCTGGGGTGAGGGTAAATAATAAGCCATGGAGACATATGGAGGGCTATATGTAGCAGAGCCTTGCTTTGCAATGTTCTCTAGGATCATGGTCATCACATCTACCCTGGGCATAATCCATCCTATTACTTCTGAACAGGGAAATAACTCGGGCCTCGTAGCTACTTTCATTAGGGTCGACTTCTCAATTTTGGCATAGATCGTTAGTTCCTCAAACCTGGCATCAGTTACATTCTAGTTTGCGATCATTCTATAGATTTCTCCCCACTTGTAGTCTGGTTCAACTCCAATAGTTGCTTTGGTATCTTCATAGATGAACTCTACTTTGGTGATTATTTCTACTTCAGGTTCTCCTTTAAGCATAGGAGCTTTCTTCTTCTGTCTCTTTGACATGTTTTTGTTATAGCAATCAACCTGTCACAGTCAAAGCATGTTTTTAGACTAACTGAACTCTTAGCAAGTGTTTAAGAAATATATAAGAAAATATGTCAATTTATTTACCTCCTCTACATGCATGCTTTAAAAATAAGTTAAAGACAGTCATTTATGAATGAAATATTTAACAAGGAAAAAATCCTGTAAGCTACTTCCTAAAATTACCTAAGCTCCACTGTCTCAAAACCTTAATTGACCAAACAACCTCCATCTCATATAGGGACTTATGAGACTGATTCTACCGCTAGTTCTCAACACCAATCTCAAAAAATACTAAACCTTACACAACAATCGTCCTCGAGAAAAACCCTAATCGACCGAAAAGAAAAAACCCTCTTGAGTCCCATGGGATATGGAAACTGCAATAAAAATGGCTTACTAACCCCTGGCCGATCATGAAAATACCAAGAAAAGGGTGGTGCAGACAACGAAATGCTTGTCTGCACCGTTCCCTAACAACTCGCGCCAGTGCAAACGCGTCCATAATGGTTCAAAGGCATACAAACTCAGATTCTCACACTAATGAGACCTCAAGCAGCCAAACCTCCTCCCCCTCAATGTAAAACATCCATGAAAACCATAAGGAGGCAAGAATTCCCTTTATGCGAAAAACCTAACCAATGGAAAACCTAATGGCTCAAAAAATCAACCAGTAAAAGCCAAAAATAACAAAACCGTGGTTTATCTACCTGGCAGTAGCAATGTAATCGATTGGATGGAACGAACTTCCACATGCGCAAAGCAAACAAACAAGGTTTTGACAGCTATGCACGAGCGAACAGTACAAACGAAACAACCCAATGCGAATGACAAGTCACAATATGAATAAAACAATATACTGCATGTCCTCTATATATATAACAATCGGCAGGAAACTTATCGGTGGACAAACTTAAATCAGTCGGAAGGATAAACAGGAGGGCTGCCGCAATGGCTGGGGCAAACTAAACTATGGACTTGGGATACATTAATTCCATCCGACATCGGAACCACTAATTTATAAGTTCAGAAGATCGAAACTGATCCTCCTCCACAACGTCGGCAATGATAGACACTAGGACTTCGGCTTACTCCGGTCAAACATCCTGACAGTGAAATAAACATGATCGGATATCGAAACCACTAAGTGCTAAGCTCAGAACATCGAAACTGAGGAGAAGAGAAAAATAGCTCCGATATATCGACGAGGGAGTCTAAAGCTCTTTGGGCAGGCTTGATGGTTTGGCTTCTGCAACGTCAGAAAGATAGTCCACTATCCTTCCGATATCGGAAGGATAGTTGACTAATCTTCCAACACAGAAAAATGAAACAGCCAATTTTTTTAAAGAAAAAAATGGACTCAGGGAAGCCCTGGTGAAAACAAAATACTCCTAGGTTAGATTTAATAAAAACAAATAAAAGGGGGGGCCCTAAAATTGAAAGTTTTGGGGAAAAAAGTTGCAACTGCAACAATTGGCGACTACCTGTGGAACACAGATCTCTGAACAATTTACTCTTTGATCAACAGACTGTTTTGATAATACCAACATGGTAAATTATTCAAGATATTTGGATTTCCCAAAATGTCAGATGTATGCACTTTAATCATTGATTATAGTCCAAGTTTAGGAATAAGGGAACCAATATTTGAAAGTCTAGATAACTCTTTTGAGGCCAAGAGTATGAGTTTCGTTTTACCTCTGTCTTTGAGTAGTTTCTAGCTTAGACACCATAGGATCGTAACATATGGTAAACAAATATATCTGTTTGTTCCTCATTCCCATGCCATTTTTCACTTTTGGTGATTTTGGACTTTTGTCCTCTTTTGAGTCCTACTGCTTGCCTTCTTTCTAAATTTTAATTCAGGCTCCTCTATCCATAGTGTCCTTTTGTGTGAGAGATATATTTAGCTTTTAGCTCATGGATGGAGAAGAACTTTGGAAATCTTATACGTACTAATATGATTCAGTACTTGCTTTGATACATATTGCTTTTCCGAAGAGATTTTGACTCTTATTTTCCTTTTGGCTTTCAATTCATGGCATGGAATTATTTAAATATAATACATTGTTTACCTTGCTTCCTTTCCATGGATCTTTTACTGTCACCCCCTAGGACATTTTTTTAGTGTGAGATGAATGGAGCCTTGAAATAGTATTATGGACCTTTTTATCCTGAGTTATGTCACAAGGGTTAAGCAAGACTTCAATGTGTTCATAACCATTTAGGAAAACTACTAAACTTGAAGAAGTTCTTTCAAATATCAAATGAAATAATAGTACACAGTCTTGTAATCAAATATTTTAGTTAACCCAGAATTATGATGAACTCCACGCAACCAAAAGTCGTGCTTCTTTATTAAACATTACAATCAATCAAACCCTAAGTAAATAAAGCAAACAAACCAAAAACCCTAAAATAAAAAACAAACCAAATGTTTATTTATGTACAAGACAACCAAAATAAAAATGATCAAGAAAAATAAGGTTTGAGAACTAAACCATTTACTGGTAAGTTCTCTTCCCACCCCTGTAAGTCTTGCAACTTGTAAGTCGAGGGGCCTAGCTTAGCTGCAATTTGAAAAGGGCCTACCCATAACTGCTGAAACTTAATGTGCTTTCCCTTTTTATCGTGCGAGTGATCCCACTTAATTACCAGATCTCCTACTTCAAATTCTTTGTTCCCAGCTTTGTGTTTGTCAAACCAACACTTCACTATTTCTTGTTGATGCTTAAACCTTTCTTTGGCTTTAGACCTAGAATCTTCTAACTTCAACAGATTATAGATTCTGATTTGTAGAATTTCATTATCGGTACCCCTAGATTCTTGAGCTATTATGGAAGATGGTAATAGAATATTAGGAGGAAGGACAGTGTCTTTTCCATAAACAAGAGTGTATGGTGACACACCTAAGGAATTCTTGGGTGTGACTCTATCATCCCAGAGAGCATTATAGTAACGCTAAATGCCAACTCATTTGATTTTCTATTGTTAGCCTTATGGCTTACATTAGCAATCACATAGTTTAAATGTCACCATTATTGTAATTATTATTTAGGATATTAGTGATTTATCCTAAATGATGACTAAGGGATTTTGGATAAGATTGCCTAGCCTAGTCACCATGCAAGGTGTTAGGGTCTAGAGAATATCTCTCACTGAGGTGGCATTCTTCTTTGTACTATATAATGTTACTATTTGTGTGAATATAATTTGATTAAAATCTTTTGCCTTTACGGTCATATTTTTCCCATACTTTCTTCATTTGGTATCAGAGCTCTTATAGTTCTTGAGGGCCTGATAAGCTCATGCTAGTCATCCATGATATTACTAAGTGAGAGGAGATCTAACTGATGAGAGAGACTTAATGTTGTGGTATTTAGTGATCTATATCTAGATCTGGTTTTCAATCCAATATTGGTCTTCAACCTTTGATCTATTCAGCGATCTGGAAATCGCCTGCGATTTACATCTTGCATTTTGTCATCTGGTCGCTATCTCTCTAGTTTTCTTAGATGTTCATTTGAGCAATTTATAAAATCTTTGTAATCATTGTAAGAGATTTAATTTGCACGACGTTATATATGCTATCGAGGATAGTGTGTGAAGAGGAATTGAAGACATTATGGGCCTGCAGAACCCACATGAATAAAATCAACTACGTAAATCCGGATACCTAGACCGTTGTCAAGGGGGAGCTCACCAATAGCCCATCCACTATTGTGAAGAAGAGAGCCATTGCTATCTATGGGTGTATTACAATTTTGTTGCATGTGATCATGGCGATTATGGGGAGAAGTCGAGGAGAATGCATTACGCTGTAGATCTGCTGTTTAAATTCTTGGATCTGTAGAACATGGGATGGATCTGTCAGATCTGATATCCACATCAGCAATTCTATCAATTTCATCAGCGATCATACTATCGATTCATGATTTACCGTCTGCCAAATCAATGTAAGCTGCCTTCTTCCATCAGCTATCTGCCAGCAATCTAGAAGATCTAGCAGCATTCAATAATGATATCTGATCAATATTTCGCATCTCCTATAGCAAATTTAATAGCGATCTGCCAATTTTGCATATAAAATTCTGATCTGCCAATTCATTAGCGCATTCTGATCATATCGTGTAGAATTTGGTGGTACAAGCAAGTATTAAGGAAAAAGAACAACGAATTCTCCACCAATCTAATTTAAAATCTAAAAGGTCGAGTGCACTGGAAGATTCAAGTATTCATACCAATATTATATCACGAATAAATGGAAAGACACTTTCATCCTGTGGTAAGCATGAGTGCTTGCATAGAGACTATCCAATAATCAACATATTCAGAATTGTTCACAGATCATATGAAAATCATGAAGTGTATGTGAATATATTCATAGAAGTGTAGAGTGCACAAAAAGAAAAATTAGAAATCATTTTTTAAAAATTATGTTCCATATATTTGGATTATATGATTTAAAACTTTGACTTGAATTATTTCGTTATGTCAAAAGAGATGAGAGTGATAAGGATTTAAGAGAGAAGAGTGACAAGGATTTGTTTGAAGGGGCAAATATTTGTAAAAAGGTTAAAGTGTATGGTTGAATCCTTTATAAAAGGGTTTGTAAATTGAACATGTAAAAGGAGGAGAGAAGAAGTCTATTAAAAGACTTCATGCATCACACTTGATAATACAACTATTTTTTCTTTTTTGGTGGTGAATGTATTAGACCACCCTGAAATTGAATAAGGGGGTCTAAGGACAATTGGTGCTTGTGTGATGGTGAATTTTTTCATGGAGTCTTATATTGTTTATTGTCTATTTTTGACATAAACACAATTGTATTTTTAGGATTTAATTCAATTCAAGCACAAGTAATCAAATAATGATATTCAAGTACAAAGAAAGCACAAGCAAATCAAGCAATTGTTACTCATATTCAAGCAATCAATCAACACTCAAACATTCAAGTTGTAGATCACATGTGCATTCATCAACAAATCAAGGGTATCAAGGCACTTAACCAAGCAAAGAATATTGATGCAAGCCAACAAATCTTCAAGGAGTCAAAACATCAGCAACGAATTCAAATTTGAAGATCAAGTTCAACTTTAGAGTCATAATCAAATGTAACTTACAAATAGTCATTTTTTTCCCTTTTGAAATCAAGAATACTTGAATTTATAGTTGAGTGTGTTTTTGGTTGAAACCGACACTCTTCAAATCTTTAAATATTGTTGCAAGAAAACTCTTCATTGTAAAAATCATATTTTGAGGTGCATGATCGGTTGTACCTGACACCCTTCATTCTCTGTGTCCATCAATCATTGTAAAAACATATTTTGGGGTGCATGATCTATTTTGCACGAGACCCTAAAAATGGAAAATAATCAAGTGAGTGTGAAATAAATTCAAGCGAGCGTGAAAACAAGCAAGTTCAAGCGAGCGTGAAAACAAGCAAGTTCAAGTGTTTTTCAAATGGAGCGAAGTCTAGAATTGCTAGAGTTACTGAAAACTTTAATAATCTCTACTGAAAATAACACAGTCATACTCAACAAATCAAATCTTCAATAAGTGGTAACTTGTTTACAAGTGTCGCAAGCAAAAGTTCAACTTCTTCAAGCACAATCACAACTACTCAAAGATGAAATATGCAATCTCAAAAATCAGGAATCAATGAAGCAATCTGAACAAGTCCTTCTTCATCACAACCCTCTATTTTATGATGAAGATGATGATTATAATCAACATTCAGTGAAGAATCAATTTAGTGAGTCGACTTTAGAGAAAAATGAAGATGAAGATGAAGGTATTCATGAACCTACAGTTCATGCGTTTTCTTTTGAGTCCAATAAAGAAAACATTTGAAAGACTAAACAACATGCAGAAAAATAACCTCAAATGATGTCAAAGCAACAGATTCAAAATTATCTTTCCAAGCCCATCATCAGACCTTGTGAAGAAATTAAATACAACAGACAAAGAAATGGAACACTGGATTTTCAAATATCCCGATGCCACTCTAATTGTCATAGTGAACTACTGTCACCTCTAGCTCACACTTGAACACCCTAAAAGTAACTTCCTCAGCCACATACCCTCACAAGAATCCATGTACTCAGCCTCTATTAAGCTCAATGCAACTGACTTCTGCTTCTAGTTGAACCAAGACACAACCCCTGATCCAATGCTGAAACAAAAAACTGAAGTACGCTTCCTATCCTCTACATATCCTGCCCAATCAACATTTGTGAAGCCTTCTAACTCTACACTCCCCCTGCGCTCATAAACTAATCCATACTCCATTGTACCTTTGATGTAGAAAAGTATGTGCTTTGCAGTCGTCCAATGCACTCTCTGAGGGTCCACCATGAACTGGCTCAAAGAGATGACTGAAAAATAATGTTTGGATGTGTGTTGACTAGACACATAAGTGATCCGATAAGATGATGATACAAGGTAGGATCAAATCTGTCTGACCTTGATGCATCAATATTCCTCCAGTTGGAAACTAGAGGTATGGTCATATGCTTGCATTCCTCCATATCGAATCTCTTCAATATCTCTACTGCATACTTCTCCTTTCCAATGAAGAAGCATCCATCTCATTACCAAACCTCCAATCCCGAAAATTAATGCATCAACCCAAGGTATTTCATCTCAAACTCCACTGCAAGGTTGGACTTGCAGTAACTAATCAGCCTCTCATCTCTTGTAAGAAAGATGCCATCCAGGTATAGGACCAGTATGAGAGGCAGCTTTCCTGTAAAGAAGTACAGGTTGTGGTCAACCTCACTCTGCTGAAATTCCATCTCCTATAGATATTTGTCTATCCTAGAGTACCATGCTCGAGGTGCCTACTTGAGCCCATAAAGAGCTCGATGCAGTCTACATGCATGCGTCTCCTTGTTATCCACATCAAACCCATCTAACGGCTCAATATATACCTCCTCCTCTATCACTTTGTTGAGGAAGGCATTCTTGACATCCATCTAATGGACTCACCAACCCATCTTAGCTACCAGTGAGATAATGGTCTAAATGTATGAACACCTTGCAATAGGGGTGAAGGTCTCCTCATAGTCAATACCCTCGTTCTGTGAAAATCCCTTTTCCACGAAGTGTGCCTTGTAATTCTCCACACTTCCATCTGCTGCATGATTCACCTTGTATATCCACTTGGATCCACCACCTTCTTGCCTTCAGGTCTCGATAGAAACTCCCACACCTAGTTCTTCATGATTGAGTCATACTCCTCAACCATGGCCTCCTGCCACATGTCATGTTGTGTAGCCTCCTTGAAACTGGAAGGTTCATAGTTAATTAACTCTGTCATTAGTTCCATATAAATAAGTCTCTCTAGTGGTACGCTCCTCTAAAATATCTCTGTGGAAGACTCACCTGTCTAGAATATTGAACAATGGACCTATACCACTTAGGCCATGGACTAGTGTCTTCCTGCCACTACTTGTGGATGTCCTCCTACTACTGTTGCTCATCCTTGCCATCAAAGACAGGAGGATCATGTCCACATGACTCCTTTTGACTACTAGAGCCTATTCCCATTGTATGTACCTATACCTGTACCTATAGCTCCTCGAACTTGATCCTCGTGCCCTTTGATAGATGTTGCTCTGCTAGCAAGTCCATAGATCTCTTCAAGGACCTATCCTCATCAAACTGGATATCCCTGCTTACAACGATTCTCCTGTGAGCATGAATGTAAACTCTATATTCCTTTTAAGTTTCCCTGTATCCAACAAGTAACCCCTTCTCTCCAAAAGGGTCCAACTTCTTCCTAGTGTCAGTATGAACATGACAATAACAGACACTCCCAAATATGCGAATGTGACTCACATTTGGTTGAGTTCCTATGAAGACATCCTCGGGTGTCTTCCTCCCCAAAGCTATGTGGAGATGCCTATTTTGAATGTACAATGCATTCCTGTATGCCAAAACCCATATGAATAGAGGTAATCCTTGATCAAATAACACAACCTTGGCTACTCCTACCATAGTCCTATTCTTCTGCTATACCACTCCATTCTGTTTTGGGGTATGAGCTATAGTGTGCTCCTTGTTAATCCCCTCTACCAAACAATATTACTCCAAGAACTCATTGGTGGTGTACTCACCCCCGTTGTCTGTCCTCAACACCCAAATCTTCTTTCCTGTTTGGTTCTCCATGAGTCTTAAACTCCCGAAACCTCTCAAAGACCTATCACTTGGCCTTCAGGAAATAGATCCAGGTCTTCCTAGAATAGTTATCAATGAAAGTTACGATGTAATTGTAACTAGTGAAGTAATGGAAACTCATAGGTCTGCATACATCCAAATGCACCAAGCCCAAAGGCTCCTTACAATTATGCTCACTCTCTAGGAAAGGCTTCCCGATGTTCTTCCCCAAACCACAACCCTTGAAATGGTTATGCTTCTCCTCCTGTACCCAACGAACTCCAATGATAGCCTGTCTCAAGTGACTCAGTGCTTCATGGTGCAAGTGTGCAATCCTCCTATGACACAACTCACCCTTACTATTGTCGCTGCTGACTAGAGCCTTTGCAGGATTGAAGTGTAATCTATACACTTTCCTGCTCCTGATCCTAATCACCCAATCCAAACTCCTATCTGACCCCTTGGGCTTGATATACACTCTATGGTCTCAAAACTTCACCTTATATCCATTGTCCTCCTGAGTAGACATGGATATGAGGTTCTTGGTCAATCCTAGAACATATAACCATTAGAGGAAACTTGAGGTTTAAAATGGAACTCCTGAGGAAAATAATAAAATAATAATTCTGCATCCAGCGAGCCCTCCCACTCGAAATTTGAGTAAAAACATAGGGAGATATGTTGAAAATACGAACAAAAAAAGTAGTTTTTAATATGAAAAATATGTCAAGTCAACCATTATGGTTGACTCAATTTATTAAAATTCTACTGGTTCTTGAATTCCAACTCACGAGAATTTATTGTTGGCTCGTTTTCTTATAAGGCCCATTTTAGACCCCAAATTTCCTCTAATGACATCAACAAAGATGAGGGGTTTTCCATACTCCCTCTAAAATGAAACAGTGCCAACTCCCTATGCCTGATACCGTGCATCATCACCTAGATCAACGTGGATCCCTGTTCCACCCTCCTGCAAGTATTTGAATAATCTCATATGCCCAATCACATGACTAGATGCTCCACTATCGATGTATCATATGCTTCTCCCTGTGGTGCTTTCCATGCAATCTATTAATCAAAACTCCTTATCGAATTTTCTGTTGAACTCCTCCACCTATGCAGATCTAACCATCTGAGTGTTACTCTTATTCTTTCTTTCTGGGCACTGGGAGGAAAAATGTCCCTTCTCGTGGCAAATAAAACACTTGATCCTTGACATGTCAAGGTTATTCTTACCACCCTTCTTCCTATTTGACTTACCCTTGCTCTTCCCTATTAGGTCTAGAGCCTCCTCATCTACAATATGTGGGGTACTACTAGATGAGCCTAATCCTTGACCCATGCAGGTCTCCTCCTACACAAATTCATCCCATAGTTTCTTCCAATCAAGGAAATTCTCCCTAAACACAACACCTTTGACAAAGGTGTCTGATGGCTTAGAGAATCCATTGAGGGATATCCAAACTAGCTCTTCATCCTTAGTCATAGAGCCAACAACTCTAATCTCATCCCTGATCTATGTGAGCCTTGCAAGATAAGGCACCACTCCTTCTCCCTTGGCCATCTTAGTGTTGTGCATCCTCTCTTGCAGCACCATATTCCAGTTTTCATTCTTGCTCCGGTACAGACTTTCCAAAGCCTTCCACATCTCTGATGCGTTCTTCTTCCCAAAAAGGTGTGGGACTATGTGGTCCTTCACCCCATCTAAGATGATCAACATGGCTTTGGAATCAATCTTCTTCCAAGCTATCAAATCTGTCATATCCGTGGGTGCAACTTTTGTGGAGTCAATGTGCTATGCAGCATCACTGATTTCCAGGATCCTTGTGATACTTTCTTTCCATGTAGGAAAGTTCTGTGCCCCCCAGAGTCTATCCCCAACTCTCAACTTCATGGCCATAGTGAATTTTTACTTGTCAAACCCTAGAAATTGAAGTCTAGGTTTGTGTCTTCCAATATATTTTCCCTTGATATATCACGGTCACTGTAAATCTCTCAGCTTTAGCTCACTAGAGCTCTAGTACCATGTAAATTTTCCTTCAAAGTACAACTAGGGCTAAAACATATATATTTAATTTGATTACTGAAATAACCACACATGTACTTCTTTACTAGTATGTAGCAGAATATAACTAACTGAGAACCATTCACAACCTCAATCACATCAATAGAAACAACACAGTCTTTTTGGGTAGAAACCCCCAGACAAAACCCAAGATGGGAAAACCGTTGTAGCAGTATGAGATGATATTTTTATTGAGAAAATATGAAGCTTTTACAAATCAGAAAATTTTGATTTATTCCCTAGATGGAAAAATCAAATCACCCGAAAATCACTAAGAAAAACCTGGAGGTAGGGCACGAATCCCAAGGTAGTTGTACAGCCTACATTGTACGGTTTGTATAAAATTTGTATGACCAGTTGTATTTATCCATACGAGTGTACAGTTTGTATGGTCACCTGCTATACGACCTCCTTGTTGTATGGATGTACAATTTCCCTGCTCTACCGTCCCTTTTCCTGCGTCTCCTATCTCTCTCCTCTGGTAAATTAGGGTTTCCTTTCTGAGTTAGTGCTCCTTCGTATTCTTCACCAAAATTATCTCTCTCACACTTTTTCTTCCATCTCTATCGAGATGCAACTCTGTCGTCTCCACCAATTGATCTTTCTTTTATAACTTTATGAAAAGAAAAAACCTTAATTTCACTTTCAATTTATAAAGTCAATTAATAATTAGATCACTTTAATTTATTTTCCAAACTAAACTTAGGAAAAATAAATTAAATACAATTGGCTTCCTGATTTAAGTCTTCTCCATGCAAGGACACATGCATGTAGGACGACCTTCCTTGTTGTCACTTTCTAATAGAAGATCCAAGGACAAAATTTCCTCTTTCTTTACACAAGTCTGATTTTTTACTCATATTTGCTCAAGTTATCTCAACATTATTCTCTTGGAAACTTTGTATAAATTTTGTACATATATCGCACTAACATACTAACCTCCCCAAAGTGGTTTGGAGCATATTACATCATTTTCTGTTCATTTGTTTTTAGCAGGTTGGTGACAAAAGAGGGCAAAACTTTGCCTAATTTCAGCCATAGAAGAGTTTCAAGGAATCCCCAAAGGAAGAGCTTCAGGGCCATCTCAAAAAGGGGAAAAACATGTTTTTTATCACTCTTTTTACCTCTTTCTTTACGTTGAAATTTTAACCTTTGTAACAATTCCAAGAGAGTCTCTTGAACTTGATTGATTGCTTTGCATTTTCAATTAAATCAAGTTTCATTTATTTTCCATCCATTGCTAGCAAAAGAAGTTGGGCTTACTCACGTTTTCAGAAGCAATTTTTTATTGGCGTGTGTTTAGATTAGTAAGAGTTTCATTTTGTTTTTATTTTCTTCTTTATTTTTTCCCACACCTTGCAAGTGATTTGGCTATGCCATCCTTGCAAATCATGTTGGGTAGCATTTTATTTTTGTTATTTTCATTTGCCCGCACCTTGCAAGTGATTTGGCTTTGCCATCCTTGTGAAATCATGTTGGCTTGTATCTTTCTTTCTTTTATTTTTATTTTTTGACACCTTGCAAGTGATTTGGCTATGCCATCCTTGCAATATCATGCTGGCTTGCATTGTTAATAATTGTTAAATTCTTCATTTCATTTAAAATAAACCTTAACCTAATCTTCGTCGTGTATTCACTCCCCTTTCCGGTTGGTCTGACCTTGGGTGACAAGAAAGGGAGAAGATTCGAGTTGCTATAATAATAGGCATTGCAATCCATTATTGCAATATTAAAAGAGGATTGGTGTGTGGAGATAGAGGGGTAGATGTCATTGGGGGACACATGGAACTTTATGTCCTCTTGTTAAACCCCTGACTAGTTCTTGGGACTGACTTGTAGAGCTAGGAGGGAGCCTTGTGCTCTCTTGTTGAGCACCCAACAGTTTCTCTTAGTTGAGGGATAAGGGTTGGAGGTAGACACATTAGTTAGTTGGTTTATTTTCTCATGAAAACACATTAATCACCTAAGTTGAAGAAAGACCTTAAAATAAATTAAAATATATTAGACCACTTGCACAACATCACGATCTTTCATTTTATTTACTATTGCAGTCATCGTTTATTTAGTTCAGTTCTACTTCAAGCTCATCTCGTCAACTTTAGTTCATTTTCTTAAAGTATTGTACATTTGATGAATGTGGTCTTTTGATTATCGTGGTGAACGAATGATTTAGAACAATTAGTGCATTTTGGAAATTTCATTGTAATCTTTGTTTGTGACTCCATAGCCCGATTTAGATAGACACTAGTTCAATAATACTATATTTATCTTGCAATTATATTTGGTTTATGAATAAAGAAAGATTTGTGTGTCATTTGAAATTATTGCATTTCTGCATGATTGATTGCCATAAAGTTTAAATTAATTTATTCATCTTTTAACTCCTAAAACAGAAACTTTGAAACATAGTAAATATGGACTACCCCCCTGGACCTTTTTAGGAGTTGGGTCTAAACAAAGGAGTTAGGAACTGAGGTGACATTGGGTTTTAAACTCATAGTTTCCCTCGAGAACACACCTGGTGGCTGGAATACTTTTCCACGGTCAACTGTGTCGTAGGTGGCAACATCAGTGATACCAGATATCTGTGTTTGCTCTGGTCATGGAAAACTAGATTTTCATATAGCCTGATTCCACTCTGATTGTCACAATGAACCACTATATCCTCTAGCTCACACTCAAATAACCCTGAAATCAACTTTCTCAGCCGCATTCCCTCACATGTAGCTAAACTGGCTTCCATGTACTCAATCTCTTCCAAGCTCAATGCAACTAACTTCTGCTTCCTACTAAACCAAGAGATAAAACCTGACCCAATGCTGAAGAAACAACCTGAAGTGCTCTTCTGGTCTTCTACACATCCTGCCCAGTCATCATTTGTGAAGCCTGCTAACTGTACACTCTCATTGCACTCATAAACCAACCCGTAGTCCACTGTACCTCTGATGTAGTGAAGCACATTCTTCGTAGTTGTCCAATGTACTCTCTAAGGGTTCACCATGAACTGACTCAAAGAGTTGACTACAAAGCTAATGTTTGTCCATGTGTTGACTAGATACATGAGTGACCCGATAAATACAACGTAGGATCAAACTCCTCTGATCCTAATGCATTAATCTTTCTCCAGTTGGAAAATAGAGGTATGGACATGGGCTTGCCATCCTCCATCCTGAATCTCTTCAAGATCTCTACTGCATACTTCCCCTGTCCAATGAATAAGCACCCATCTCTTTTCCAAACCTCCAAATATAGGAAGTAATGCAATAACCCAAGGTATTTGATCTCAAAATCAACTGCAAGGCTGGACTTGGAGTCGTCAATCAACCTCTCATCTCCTGTATGAAAGAGATCATCTACATATAAGACCAGTATGAGAGGTACCTCACATGACAAGAAGTACATGTTTTGGTTAGCCTCACTTTGTTGGAATCCCATCTCCCATAGATAGCTTCCAATCATTGAGTAACATGCCCGAGGTGCCTGGTTGAGCCCATAAAGATCTCTTTGCAACCTGCAAACATGCGACTTCCTGTTCTCCACCTCAAACCCCTCAGGTTGCTTAATGAATACCTCCTCCTTTATAACTCCATTGAGGAAGGAAGTATTTATGTCCATCTGATGAACGCGCTAACCCATATCTACTGCTAATGAGATAATAGTCTAAATAGAAGAATATATGACAAAAAGGGAGAAGGTATCCTCATAGTCAATATCTTCTTGCACAAAGCGCACCTTGTACTTCTCCACGCTTTCATCTGCTGCATGCTTTACCTTGTAAATCCATTTAGATCCAACCATTCGTTTTCCTTCTGGCCTCGACACAACCTCCCACACCTATTTTTTCATGATAGATTTATGCTCCTCAACCATAGCCTCTTGCCACACATCATGTTGTGCTGCCTCCTTGAAACTGGAAGGTTCAGAGTTAATCAACTCCATCATCAATGCCATATAGCTAAGTCCATCTGGTAATTTGCTCCACCTCCTGGAGCTATGTGGAAGAGTCACCTGCATGGAATCCTGAACTGTGGAACTAAACCACTTAGGACATGGCCTAGTGTCTACATGTTGTGGTTGTTGGATACCCTCCTCTTGTTGCAACTCATCCTCCATGTCAATGACCAAAGGATCATGTCCACCTAACTCCCTCTCACTATCAGAATCTTTGCTCTGTGTCTGTACCTGTACCTCTACTTGCGTCTCCTCCAACTTGACCCCTGAGTCTTGTGCTAGTAAGTCCATATATCTTTGTAAGGCTCTGTCCTCATCAAATTGGACATCCTTGCTCACAATGATCCTCTTGTGAGCTGAAATATTAACCTTATATGCCTTAGAAGTCTCGTTGTAACCAACAAGTAACCCCTTCTCACTAGAAGGGTCCAACTTATTCCTAGTGTCAGCATGAACGTGACAATAGAAAACACTACCAAATATGTGTACATGGCTCACATTTTGTCTAGTTCCTATGAAGACCTCCTTAGTTGTCTTCCTCCCCATAACTGTGTGGGGACACTTGTTCTAAATGTAAACTATGGTTCTGTATGCCTCGACCCATAGGAATAGTGGTAATCCCTAATTAAAAAGCATGGCCTTGGCTTCTCCTACTAATGTCCTGTTCTTTTTCTCTGCCACTCCATTCTGCTACAGGCTATGAGGAATTGTGTGTTCCTTCTTGATCCCCTCCGATGAACAGAACTCCAATAACTCATTGGATATTTAATCACTCCTGTTTTTCGTCCTCAATACTCGAATATTCCTTCATGTCTAGTTTTCCACTAGAGTCTTGAACTCCCAAAACCACTCGAAGACCTCTGACTTAGCCTTCAGGAAATAGATCCAGGTCTTTGTGGAATAATCATCAATGAGAGTGATGCAATAAATGTAGCCACTAAAATATTGGACACTCATGGTTCCAAAAACATCTAAATGCACCATGTCCAAGGTCCCCTTAGACTTGTGCTCACTATGTGGGAAAGGCTCCCTGATGTTCTTTCCCAACGCACAACCCTTGCAATGGTTATGCTTCTCCTCCTATACCTGAGGAACTCCAATAATTTCCTATCTCAAATGCCTCAGTACTCCTTAATGTAATTGTCCCATCCTCCTATGCCACAACTCACCTTGACTGCTGCTTCTGCTAATTAGAGCCTTTGCAGACTCGAAGTGTAGTTTGTACACCTTCTCAATGTGGATCCCAATCACTCGATCCAAACTCCTATCTGACCCCTTGGGCCTGATATACACCTTCCAATCTCGAAACTTCACCTGAAAGTCCTTTTCCTTCAGGGTGAAAATGGATATGAGGTTCTTGTTCAACCCCAAAACATATAATACATCAGCAAAACCGAGGGGTTTTCTAGAATCCCTCTGAAACAAAACAACACCAACTCCCTACGCCTAATACCACGCATCATCACCTAGCTCAATGTGGAGATTTACTCCACCCTCGTGCAAGCTCTTGAAGAACATTTTGTGTTCTGTCATGTGACAAGATGCTCCACTATCGATGTACCAAATATTGTTTCCTATGGTGCTTTCCATGCAAGATATCAAACAAATGTCCTCATCGAATTTTTTGATGAAATCCTCCACCTCTATGAACCTGCCATCTGGGTATTGTTCTTCTTCTTCCTGTTTGGGAACTAGGATTCAAAGTGTCCCAACTTGTGGAAGATAAAACATTTGACCTTAGACATGTCAATGTTCTTCTTACCACCCTTATTCTTCTTTGCCTTACCCTTTCTCTTCCCTACTAGGGCTAGGAATAGAGCTTCTTCATCAACAATCTATGAGGCACTGCTAGATGAACCTAAACCTTGACCCATACGGGTCTCTTCCTGCAGAAAGTCATCCCACAATCTTTGCTAGTCAGGGAGCTTCTCTCTAGCCAACTCACCTTTTACAAAGGTGTCCCATGGCTTAGAGAAGCCATTGAGAGCTATCAGTACTAGCTCCTCATCCTTAGTCTTAGAGCCAACTGCTCCAAGCTCATCTTTGATTTGTGTGAGCCTTGTGAGGTAAGGAACCACTCCTTCACCCTTGGCCATATTGGTACAATGTAACCTCTCTTGCAACACCATCTTCTAGTTTTTGTTCTTGCTCTGGTAAAGGCCTTCCAAAGCCTTTCAGATTTCCAATGCAGTCTTCCTCCAGGAAAAGCGAGAGACTATGTGGTTGTTCACCCCATCCAAGATGATCAACATATATCTGAAATCTACCTTCTTCCACCTTTACAACTCTATCGGATCTGTAGGCGCAAGCTTCATGTAGTCAATGTGATCCTCTACATCACTAACATCCAGGATCCTCATGATCCTCTCTTTCCATGTAGGAAAGTTTTGATCCCCTTGGAGTCTATCCGTGACTCTCAACTGTACAACCATAGTGAAGTGTACCTATCAAATCCTAGATCTGAAGCTCTAGGTTTGTGTCTTCAGTAGATCTATCCATGCCCTATCCAATACTTCTGTTATTTCTCAGATTTAGCTCAACAGAGCTTTGATACCATGTAAATTTCCTTAAAACTCAATCTTGAGCTACATAGTATAATTTTAATCTTTATTATTGATAACCACAAATGAGTTTCTTCACAAGTAATGCAATGAAAAATAAATATTGAGAAACATATAACAACAATCACACCAATAGAGACACAAATATTTTTTGGGTATGGAAACCCCCAGAAAAACCCAAGATGGTAAGACCAGTGCAGTAGTAAGAGAAGAAATTTTATTATGAAGATATAGAACAAATACAATCCAGAATATTGATTTACCCAACCTAGAAAAATCAAACCTCTGCAAATCATTGAAAACACCCCACAAATATGTACAACCCTCTGTGTTAGCTGTACAAAATCCATACAATCTCAGCGTCAGTTGTTCGGACGGGTTCTGTACGACACTGCTCACACGTGTGGTCTGTTGTATGGCTGATGTATGACCTCTGCAAATCTGTACGGCCTCTGTCTCAACAAATTCATACGAAAATCTCCTCTGCCTGATCACTCTATCAATCCTTCAAATGAATGCTCCTCAGTATTCTCTGCAAACTTCTTCCTCTAACTTCTATGTATGTATGTGTGTGTTTCCTCTCCACCAAATCTCCTATTAACTCAATGGCCAAGCGAAAACCCTAACTCTCATTATTGATCAATGGATGAGATTCATCAATGAGATCAATGGCCGGGATTAGATTAGCCATCACTTAAATTATTTTCACTTGAACTTTATAAAAGTGACTCCATTAAGTCAATTAATAAATAGATCACTTAATGTACTTTTTCTAAGTTTAAACTTTGGAAAATTACATTAATACATTTGGATTCTTTTTTTATGTCTTCTAGCATGCAAGGACACATGCAATGATAGAAGACCTTCCTTGTTGCCACTTGCTAACAAAATGAATATGCTCCCATGTTCCCAAAGACTTCGTGAAAATGTTTGGTACCTTCTCATGAGTAGAAATGTACTGCAACTTTATAACTCCTCTCTGAACATAGTCTCTGATGAAGTGATATCTGATCTCAATATGCTTTGACCTGTCATGAAACAATATATTCTTAGAGAGCTTGATGTAACTCTGATTATTACAATGAATAATAGTAGGCCTCATATCTTGATCAAATAATTCTACCATTAACTTGTGAATCCATAATGCCTCACAACTAGCCTGACTGGTTTCCATATACACGTCCTCTATAGAACTCAATGCAATGGAATTTTGCTTCCGATTGAACCATGACACAACTACCGAGCCCAAACTGAAACAATCAGAAGTGATATTCTGGTCCGAAGCACTTCCTTCCCAATCTAAGTCTGTGAAACCAACCAAACCCACACCACTTAACCTCTTGTATTCTAGACCTTAGTCTACTATCCTAGCAAGAAATATCAAAATGTGTTTTGCGACTATCCAGTGCACTCTCTTGGGATCCACCATGAACCGACTAAGAGTGTTCACCACAAAACTCATATCTAGTCTGGTGTTGGCCAGATACATCAACAAACCAATAAGATGGAGATACAAAGTAGGATCCACCAACTCTCCCTCAGAAGAATGAAGCTTCTTCTAGTTGGTGATCATGGGTGTGGACATGGGCTTGCACTCCTCCATCCGAAATCTCTTCTGAACATCTGCAGCATATTTTCCTCGCCTAAGGAAAACATGTCCATCCTCATGCCACACCTCCATTCCCAAGTAGTAATGCATCAACCCAAGGTCTGTCATCTCAAATTCTGAAGCAAGATCTTTCTTACATGCTTCAATTAGGTGTTATCCTTTTGTAATGAACAAACCATCAACATATAGTAGAAGAATGAGTAGATCACCTCCAACCACAATGAAATACAGATTGGTATCAACCCCACTCTTTTGAAACCCATTCGAAAGCATATATGAATCAATTCTCGAGTACCACGCCCAAGGGGCTTGTTTCAGATCATACAAGGCCTTTTTCAGCCCGCATACTATTGATTTTTGTACCTAGGAAAGTGTTCCCCTTGGTGACTTTTGTCTAAGTCCCTAGGAAAAGGGGTCATGTCACATGGAGTTTATATTAAAGACTTGAGATGAGCAGTAAATGCACTTTAGAGATTAAAGTGTACTTTAAGTAAAAATTTAAAAAGTGAGTGAATTAAATTTTAATTTGTGGAGAAAAGTGATTTTATCCCAACCACTCATCTAATCTAATATGGTCCCTTGGATTAGATGACCTTTCACTCACCTACCCATTTTTACCATAAAGGAATATTTTTCATGTGAAGAGACACATTATTCATTTTTGAAGGTTCCACCATGGATGGAATCTGCCGATTCCTCAGGATGAGACTTCTGCAGCTCTGAAGTTTCTACACATTTGGTGTGTACTTCCAATATCAATATATTAACAGTACTATCAAAAAATTATAATATCATTCTTCCAACATATGCTCATGTGTTTCTCCTTTCCAATGGATTTTCAATCACCTAAATTGGAACTTTGAGTCGAAAGTTATGTAAATTTAAAATAACATACCTTTTAAAACCCTAATTTGGAGTTTTTTTTCTTCTTCTAGTTGACCTTCAATCTAAGGTACATATTTAATTTTGGTCCCTCTGAGACAAAAACTTAATCCTATAGTATCATGATATGTCCTTTTTGCAATTCCATAGGTTTGACATAATTCTAATTTTCCAATAATACGTTATGGTAAGTTTCTCAAAACTTGTTATTTTTGGCCTTTCCAGGATAGCGAAAGTTTATAGACTGCTGCATGTCCAATTTTCAAGATCTAATTCTGAAATTACTACCAAGTATACTATGGTCTATATTCTTTCTAATGAAACTAGTGGAACTCAATTTGGGATTTTGAAACATCAAATGCAACTGCTATAGATGATTTTACCACACATGGTTGATCACACTTTTATGGCCTTCCCTGTTCCTCTGCAGACTATTTGGACCCCATGGACTATGTTTGTACATTTGATGTTTCCAAGATCATCCCTAAAAACACTCATTATTCATTGTACGTGACTTTTAATCCCTTTCTCACGTATATACGCAGATATTACCCCTAAACCCGCGTACATCAGGATGTGTGCAAAAGGCCAAATGTTTTTGGAGTTTTCCTTGATGTGGATCTGAGTCACTTGTATTTTGGCCTTCCATATGCCTCGAGATCACTTGGATTTGACCTTCCATTACCCCATTGAAGCACTATATAAGGAACCCTTTGGATACATTGAAGGGGGAGAAATTGAAGAGCAAGAAAACTATAGTCCATTGTTGACGTAGCTTGCTTATACTTGAGTATGCATCCCTTTGTCCCTTGGAGCACTTTGTGTTCTTCCCAAGCTTGCCTTTTCTTTTGAGCTTGCTATCAAGAGATGGAGGATTGAGGTGGTGGAGGCCCAGGTGGAGGACTCAGTTTCTCCGGTTTGCAGACGTGCTGACAGAGGTTGTCACTGATGTAATATCCGATTTACTTAATAGAAATATATTTTCTTGTCCAATGATGTGCATTTGAATGAATATTGAATCCATGGATGTGTTTTATTGCTTATGTATCATTTATTATATATGCTAGAGTATGCCTAACACTATATTAGATAGCATGCTTGCCTTGTTTACTGTTTTTTAGAGTAAATTGCTAACACAAGCGGGATTGGAAAAAGCACAACAAGGATCTACTACAACCGTCCGAAATAAGGTATGTTTCAAGATCCTTTAGTGTTAGATGTTGTATTTCTCTTGCATATGGGGAAGGGATTGATTTTTGCAGTTTCTCTATCTGTTGTGGTACACCCCAAGCCATAGGAATTTTTCTGCAGGTATGATGTCTAAACTGGCATATAGGTTAGGTTTCACATCTGTTTGCATTTTGCATGATCTTATGACCATTTCATTTTAACCTTAGGTACGGACCCATTCCATCTTGTCACGGAACCTTCTTGCTGCTTTTAGAAGTGACATGTTGTGAATGGTAGAGCTTTACAATACATGGGTACCCTAGTTAGATCATGTTTTTCCTTTGGTGCCCATGCTGACATTTTTCCTTTAGGGTGTTGGAGTTCTTTGTATAGTACCACCATGACTTTGAGCAAGAGCTTCATACTCCTCTTAAACTTTATGTTGGCCATTTCCCTGGGACTCCCTTGTATATGTCAAGTTGTAATTGCATTATCATGAGTTTTGCTTTCCTTATTGAGCCTTATGCCGGCTTCCCTGACTTTAATTATCATCCATATAGCCCGAGATTGTCTCATGTCTAGACAAGCAGAGCTGTTTTATATATCTTTTGCAGCTTGATTCCCTAATTTTTTTATGGGGAGGGGACTTTCCCTCGAGTGTCGTTATCCTACACATGTTTCCTTGCATTGAGCATAGGTATGTTCCACTGCTTGGAACTAGTTGGCACTCATCTCCTCCTAGATTTGTAACTATAAAGCACTTTTATTCTTTTTCAAACTTTTCAAAATATCTGAAAAAGTCCAAAAAAATAAAAAACCAAAAAGAAGGATAGGAAAAGATGTTATCTTTGGCAGCAGTCGAGTCGTGTCGCCTTCGAACAGAACACTGTATATCACATCCGTTGGTTGGGTTAGTAGTTTGACTTTAGGAGCTGTACTCGTATCTCTGAGTTTATCTCTATCGACTGGTTAAGCTTCCAGTCCCTATGGAGCCTATGTCTATGCCTCATGCATCGCATAGATGTCTGAATTTTTTATATTGAGTCTATGTTGCCTACATTCAGTCAGCATTCACCTTTATGCTCTTGTTCGAAGGAAGTTGAAGCTTGAGTCGGCCATTCCTTAGTTGTCTTGACTTTGCATGTCGGCCATTCCCGGTACTATTATTGGTTCATGCACATCTTGTTTGAGTCCTTCCACATTATATAGTGTTGTTGAGTACCTCGTGTTGGTTGATGGGGGATGCCTTAATTCCCTCCTTCTAGCGAATTCCATCCCATCGACTTTAGATCATTTATTCTGGGATAGGATTCTAGAGTCATTTGAGTGCCTTGAGACTTACAGTCATCAGTGGTAGGTTCTCTCGCCATCGTCAATTTTGGGAATACATCAATGTCCCCTGATCGATGGATTCTTCCAAGTGTTCGACCTCAACACATTTATTCGCACTTGTTAGATTGCACTCTAGTACCTTGATTCCCATTTTCATTATCGATGGGTGATCTCGCATCTATTAACGGTATACATCAATGACCGGTAATCAGATGATGGACTACTATGTTCGACCTCGACACTTCTATTCACATAGTAGGACATGTACTAGTAGCAGTTTGTGTAGAAAACTATCTAGATTGGTGGCATTTCCTATATGCTGCCTCCTTGATCGTGCTAGTGTTCATGAGATTTCAGCTCTCGTGACTTGATTCCAGTGTATGTCAGATATCTTTAGCCATTATGGAGATCTTGATTCATGGTATATCTTCAGCTTTCATGGAGATCTTGGTCCTTTGTATATCTTCATCATGAAGATTCTGATCTATTGTATATTGTACATGGCGATGACCACACATGTCACAGTTCATATATCATGCCTATTCATGGCCATTGTACTCTTATGTATCCGGGACTGCTATATGTATTTGCAGTCATATGCAAAGTTTGACTATTGTATTATACTATTGGATGGTTGTTTCTTCCACTTGGTTCTTCATCACTCCACTTCTGGGATGTATTTATAATGTATTTCGGCCATCATGTTACCCCTCTGACCTCACACATTAAGGGGCATCTGTTATAGTTGATTTTACCACATATGGTTGATCACACTTTTATGGCCTTCCCTATCCCTCTACAGACTCTTTGGACCCCATGGACTATGTTTGTACCTTTGATGTTTCCAATATCATCCCCAAAAACACTCATTATTTGTTGTACACGACTTTTAATCCCTTTCTCGCGTATATACGCGGATATTACCCCTAAACCCACGTACATCGGGATGTGTGCAAAAGGCCAAATGTTTTTGGAGTTTTCCTTGATGTGGATCCAAGTCACTTGTCTTTTGGCCTTCCATATGCCTCGAGATTGCTCGGATTTGACCTTCCATTACCCCATTGAAGCAATATATAAGGAACCCTTTGGATACATTGAAGGACGAGGAATTGAAGAGCAAGAAAACTATAGTCCATTGTTTCCGTAGCTTTCTTATACTTGAGTCTGCATCCCTTCGTCCCTTGGAGAACTTTGTGTTCTTCCCAAGCTTTCCTTTGCTTGTGAGCTTGCTATCGAGAGATGGAGGATTGAGGTGGTGGAGGCCCAGGTGGAGGACTCAGTTTCTCCAGTTCACAGACGTGCTGATAGAGGTTGTCATTGATGTAATCTCTGGTTTACTTAATAGAAATATATTTTCCTGTCCAATGATGTGCATTTGAATGAATATTGAATCCATGGATGTGTTTAATTGCTTATGTATCATTGATTATATATTCTAGAGTAGGCCTAACACTATATTATATAGCATGCTTGCCTTGTTCACTGTTGTTGAGAGTAAATTGCTAATGCAAGCGGGATTGGAAAAAGCTCAATGGGGTTCTACTACAACCTTCTGGAATAAGGTATGTTTCGAGATCCTTTAGTGTTAGATGTTGTATTTCTCTTGCATAGGGGGAAGGGATTGATTTCTGCGGTTTCTCTGTCTGTTGTGGTACACCCCAAGCCATAGGAAGTTTTCTCCGTAACACAACAATTTTTGGAACAACTTCTTAAGCTTAGTTTTTGGGCCATGCATATTTCCCAACTTGAAGCAAGTGTATATCTGAAAAGGTAGCGACCCAAAAGCTGAAAATTGGATACAAGTTACCTCCCTATGTCCTTTATGTGCCCTGGTATTTTTGTACCCTGAGGTGTCACAAAAGAAAAATGGGAGTGAAAATACCAAAATGAATAATTTGAAAGAGCCAAACCTTGGGGAAAATTCCCTTAACTTTGATTGAGTATACCTCCAAATTTATAGCGACGTAGAAGTTATAAATCTTATACAAGTTACCTCCTTATGTATTTTATGTACTTTGCAAGTTTCAAATTCTAAAAGGGTGCATAAAAAAATGGAGAGAAAATTCCAAGATGACTTGTTTGAAAAGCTAAAATCTAGAAAATTCTTCCCTTTGGGCCCAAGAAAGAGATATGATACCAATTGTAATATGCTTAAATGTAAAAATTCACAAAAAATACAAAAAATACAAGAAAAACAGAAGGAATAGATAACAATGTTCACTTGCCTCTTCAAGGGGGAAATCTCTAAGAACACTAGCTCCAAGTACAATGACAATTCTTGACTTCACATTACATATCTTACTACTCTTTATATAGTAAATTCAATAGCCTAATTCTAACTATTTGTGGTTCTGCTATTAATGAGGTCAGACCACCTTGGGGTCTTCAATCAATAAGGCCCTTTTACATTAAACAACTACCCGCTAACTAAGTAATGGACCTTATGGCCTTGTACATATTTAAAGTAGAGTGGTTAGGGTAGGACCCTAACATGAAGCATGTGATAAAATTTCTTCAATTAGCTAGCTAAGTCCAAGATAAAGACATAGTGCTTTCTCAAAATGCTTAAATTATAAGTTGCAATATTAAAAAAAAATGTCCTAAATTCAAATTCTTTTATATACTGGACTCTCAAAAGGATAGCTAGTGTGCATTGTTGTACTATTTCCCTCTATGTTTGGGTTAAGCGTAAAGGTTACTTGATACCAAGTATTATCTTGTTAATGTAATGAAATGCTCTATCATCCACTATTTTTATGTGGTATATCTATTCCTTAATTATTATTATCATCTTTACTTTGATTATCACATGTGTTTATTTATGGAGCACCCACAAGAGAAATATCCAGGATTTGCTTCTTTTGGTATGTGCCCAATGGGTATCCATCCTGTGAATATGTATACAGAGTGAGCATCATGTCCCAACAAGTTTGAATTAGTTCAATTTTGCATATTTCTAGAGCACATGTTACAGTATTTACACAATGCTAGAAAAACAAAGCCCAAGACAAGGGTGTATACACAGTAAGTATTCCTTAACTATTTAGCCCATATGTTCAGGAGTATGGTAAGCCCATGTTCAAGAACACTTAATGACCATATATGTTACGAGAGCAAGGATGATGGAATTTTGAAAGAGAATCTGTAAATCTTACTTAAGTTGTTCTTATATACACATAGAGAACTTAAAAGTCACAAAAAAGAAAATCTATGAATCTTACTTAATTTTTTTTACAAATAATGAGAGATTTCAATACACATAGAATCTAAAAGTCACCCACACAAAAAAAAAATTGTAATTCTTATTTATTTTTTTTATATACAAACAAAGAGATTTCAATACATACATAATTTAAAAGTTTTAAACTGTGGTTAAATACCATAAACTACCTATAGAGCTAACTCCATGATTTGACGAACTAAAGGGGAAAGCATGCTTTTAAAAGACATAACGAAATTGTGGTTAAATACCATAAACTACCTGTAGAGGGAGCTCCATGATTTGACGAATTAGAGGGGAAAATCATGCTTTTAAAAGACATAAAGAGAACAAAAACATGTAGGTTGTTCATCCATCCATTACAGGTTGTGGCTTCCATCTTTGTAATCAATATTTGATTAAAAAATTATCATTCCAACTATAATGTATCTCATCTTGTCAATCTTACTATTGAGAAAAGTTTAAACATTGTTGCTCTCCCAATCATTGAAACTCATTTATGAAAGTCATTTATTAGAATTTTGTCTACTCTAATTAGCTAACAAAAAGGTAAAGAAAAATAATATAACATACATAGATTTAGAAAATCTTAGACCTTTTATAAATATTTGGTTTTTAAAATATTTTTATTATATTTATTTTTCATATTTATGTATTTCAATAATGTTCTTAAATAATTAAACAATACATTTTTTAAATATATTAAAACTTCATATAATTTAAGAAAAAAACAAACATAATGATATAAAGTCATGACTTCTTCAGCAAAAGAATCATTATTTTTCTAGATTCATTTGAAAAATTCTTTAGGTCTCATCACAGAAACAAAAACCCTAAAGATGAAAAAACCATCCACACAATTTTTATAGTAAAGATGATTATAAACTAAACCAGTCATATAAACCTTCTAATTCAAAGTTATCATCATCATCGTTACCACTGTTGGAATTTGAGGATGTTTTGCTTGTTAAAGGGTATTTTTCTGGTCAAATACTTTTGAGAGAAAGGTAAACAATTTTCCAGAACTTATTTTTGAAGTTTGACAATTTTTATAAATAGTTATTTTTTTTTTAAGTTTTTATTTGAGAGGTTGAACTTTGAAACTGGTTCATAAATCCAAATTTTACTTGTAGGTAATCATGGATGCTTACTCACAACTACTATGTACTATGTGTGAAGCTGTAGTTGTACTGGTAGACTGGTTGTTAATGCTGGAATTAACTGCAGCCACTTACTATAGCACTACTTTCTTAATTGTTACTGATTAGTTTGTTGATGGCTTGATGTTGTTGGGTGCTGCCAACTGCTCTTTATTCTGATTCTAGACCATTTCTACTTATTCTAATTATAAACCATTTTACAGACCCAACTACACTCAAGTAGTCATTGCTTTGATATTTTGATCAATTTTAAACATCCAATTTTATAGAAGTCCAAACCAATCCCAAAGTCTCAACTATGATTTACACACTGCAAATTTAAAGTGATTTCGTATGATGACTAAGGTCTAGTTTGATAATTAAAGGGTAAATAAAAATTTAAAAATACTTATGTGGCAGGGTAAATAAAAATTTAAAACGTAAAAAAAAAAAAATAGCCTGGAGGACAGAAATGAAATGAAATTCCAACCCTGCGCGTTACAGTCAATACGCAGCCCCTTGCTCTTTCAAGTCAAGATTCTCCCTCTCGTTGCCGTGCTTCTTTTTCTACCCGCGCATTCCCATGGGGTGGCTGCTGATTAGAAGTCAAGGCCTCGGCGATCCTATCATTCTCCAAAACGACTTTCCGTCCATTTTCTTTTGAATTTTACAAATCCGTGTACATACATACAAACTGCATGAATCTTCTTCACCCCTTCCCTATTATGAATTCATGGGCCGTATCAGTCTTTCACTCAACTGCTCCTGCTGTGTAAATCTCATGAACAGAAAATCAAATTTGGACGCCAACTATTCGACATTGACCTCAACGAATGCCACCAAAGTCTTTCTATCAAGTCTTTTTGACCTTGACTAATGACGCTGAAGTCTTTTTGTTAGTCTAATCTGCTTGCCGTACCAATTGGGGCGATAATGCTATTGCTTTGGCTCAAAAATATATAAAACCTGCTTAAATTTCAATGATGCCATCAATGTAGCAACACCGATTCCAATTGCTGGTAAATTGCAATTTGGAATCCTCTGTAGCAACTTTTATTTTTGATAATTTTGCAGCCGTTGCAGTTCACTTCCAACATGAGTAACAGACATCAGATGCTGTTATTCCTCTCTTCATTCCTTCTTCTTGTGGCTGTTAGAACCCAAGCCCAGGAATCACAACCCAATCTCACAGGCTACACCTGCTCCAGCTTCCTCTCGCCGTGTCAAACATATGTTCTTTATAGAGCCCAAGCTCCTGAATTCCTTGATCTGCGAAATATCAGTGACTTGTTTGGGGCGCAAAGATACAAAATAGCAGAAGCTAGTAACCTGCCTCTTGATACCTTGTCAGTAAGTAATGGGCAGTCTTTGCTCGTTCCTATAAACTGTGGATGCATGGGGAACTACTCGCAGGCCAATATCTCTTACACGATACTGAAGGACAATACTTTTTACTTGGTTTCAACTGGGAAGTTTGAGAATTTGACAACATACCAGGCTGTAGAGGTTGCAAACCCTACCCTGGTACCAACAAACCTTCAAATTGGGGTTACAGTCATCTTCCCAATCAGATGCAAATGCCCATCAGAAGCCCAAGCGAAAAATGGGACCAAGATGCTGATAACATATGTTGTGCAACCGGGAGATTCTCTGTCAAGAATCAGCCAGATGTTTGGCGCAGAGCAGCAGGATTTGAAATCTCAGAACGGTATCAATTCAACCCTAACTGCTTTTAATACAATTTTGGTTCCTGTTTCTAAAAGGCCTAAGCTTGTTTCAGCTCCGTTGTCATCCCCACCTGCATCTTCATCACCATCTCCACCTACACCTTCATCTCCATCTCCAACTAATGTAGTAAATACCACTAATTCTTCAGGGGGTGGGTCGGATAGGGGTGTTGTTATAGGCGCTTCAGTGGGTGGGGCTGCTGCGCTTGTTTGTATTGTTTTCTTCATCTTTTGGATGTTGTTGAGGAGGGGTCAGTCCAATAAAAAAAATAGCGTTTCTGAAGATCCGAAGCTACCTTCTGAAAGGAGGGTAGGTTCCGTGGGGTGGGCCAATACGAAGAGTAATCTTATGTCTAGCGTTTCAGACTACATTGACAAGCCCGTCCTGTATTCTATTGAAGATCTACAGAAGGCAACTCAGAATTTTAGCCCTTTGTGCAATATAGAGGGCTCTGTTTATAGAGGTACCATTAAAGGGAAGGATTGTGCCATAAAGCAGATAAAAGGGGACATGTCCCAAGAGTTGAAGATATTGCAGAAGGTCAGCCACACTAATTTGGTGAAGCTTGAGGGATATTGTATCAGTCCTGAGGGTCAATCCTGCTTGGTTTATGAGTATGTAGAAAATGGTTCTTTGAATTCTTGGCTTCATGATGCAGACTTTATTCAGAGCAAGACTGATTCCAGCTCAAGTTCTCCCTTATTGAAATGGAAAACCAGATTGCAGATTGCTCTGGATGTTGCTAATGGGCTTCAATATATTCATGAGCATGCAACCCCTAGTGTTGTGCACAAGGATATTAAGAGTAGCAATATTCTGCTGGATGGCAACTACAGGGCTAAAATTGCAAATTTTGGCATGGCTAAATCTGGCATTAATGCTCTTACAAAGCACATCACAGGCACACAGGGATACATGGCTCCAGAATACCTTGCTGATGGACTGGTGTCCGTGAAGCTTGATGTGTTTGCATTTGGAGTTGTGCTACTAGAGCTGATTTCTGGCAAAGAAGCCATAGTTCGAGAAGGGGGTTTTCCATTAGCAGGAAGGGAAGGCTTACTTTGGACCCAAATAAAATCCCTTCTAGAAGGGGAAGATAAAGAAGAGAAGTTGAGAAAATGGGTGGATGGAAATCTGCATAATGCTTGTTTCATGGATAGTGTTCTTGGCCTTGCAACTATAGCTAGAGCTTGTGTGGAAGAAGACCCAGAATTACGACCCCCAATGCGAGAATTGGTTTACAGGCTTTCAATTCTGTTGGAGGCTCTTACATACTTTTCGTGAGAGTCCAACTTCAGTTTTTGGAAGGAGGCCAACGTCACTTATTTGAAGGTGAATTTGCCAGTTTGGCCATTTCTGCCATTAAGCCCAAATAAAATCTTTTGCCTCATCGCTTCTTGTTTTATCCTCATTGTTGTGTCCATGTAAAAGTAATTGAATATCTTGACTTTGGCCACGAGCTAATTACAAGGTCAAGTTAAATGTATGTAAAGGTTGTTTTTCAGTAATAAGGGTATTCATTGGCAAAGGTCTCATTAATGATGTTATTTCATATAATACATGGTTATATGATATAATTTGTAGTAAATGTCAAAATGCAGTTATAATATAAATTGTAATGGTTATATTTAAGTAATGTATAAACATTAGGAAAGGTTTTATTAATTGATGTTATTTGATGTAGAATGATTATATTATAGGTTGTAATAAAGATTAAAACATGGCTATGATATAAATTGCAATAAAGTTAAAATTGGGTTATGATATAAATTGTAATGAAAAATGTTAAGGTGTGGTTATGATATAAGTTGTAATATATGTAATATTATTTCTATTTTTTATATAATGAAAGGTTTATTAATTGGGGTTATCTAATTTTATATAATAAATGGTCATAATATAGGTTGTAAGAAATTTAAAAAAAAAATTATGTTTTTCAAAATGAAAATAAAATGCATAAAAACCTAGAAGGTATAAAGAGGAAAGCATGTGTGACAAAAGAAAATAACTAAATGAAAGGGTAAGTAAAATGTCTATTATTAAGTTGAATACACCTAACATTTGTGTATCTTGGATTTGTTTATAACACAACACACACACACATAACCTTGAAAGAGATACAAGAGAGTGTCATTTTCAATTATTGTTCCATTCTTAGCCCATGGTGCGTAGAATAGATAGTGAATGGGTGTAATGTTAAGGCACTCCTTGTGTTAGGTCACTAGTTCAAAACTCTATGGATGCTAACTTACAAAAAAAAGTATTGTTCAATTCTTATTGTATATTTTTGTATCTTTGTGTTGGGAACTCTCACACTTGAAGAGTAAGTTTAGTTTCAAACTTGTGTGCAAGTTGTTGGATGCTACATATTGTGGAGGATGAAAAAGTTACTTAATCTTCTAGCAAACTTACCTCATGTTGCAAGAATCCAATGATACAAGATGTCAAATTTCATATTGATCTCAAACTCTAATAGAAATTTTAACAATTTGGGTTTGATTCACAATTGGTCAAAACCGTTGAGATCATTGTACAACCATGTATGAAACCTGAATAATGTTGGAACTCTAATCATGCATACAATTTTAGTGCAATTCTTATTAGATGTATGACTAGAAAGTGGGTCATATTTTTACAAGATTCACCTACTCCCAGACTGAATGGCGACGCATAAATGTAGGGTGCTTTGTTGGCAAGGCAATGGCTAGTGCCTATCTCCTTAGAGTATTAATTAACAATGAGGACTCATAGCTTAGATTTGGTTGTGGTCCATAGATTTTTTTCAATATAATGGGTAAGAAGGCACGCCTATGGATTCATTGTGCGATGAATTATATCTGTCATAGTTGAAACAATGTCAAACATATTACTCATACCACATTGGTGATTATTCTAGAGTGGATGAACTTTTTCAATATGCCATTTGGAAAGTTTTCATTTTCCATGCACTTCCTTCAAAAACATGCACTCACCTTTGCAATGGCTAGATGCGATCTAGGGTTACTAAGAAAGGTTGAGAGTGCTCCTTTACCACATAGTTGAGCCAATATCACCTCAACCTCACCTATTGTTAATACTTCTACACCCATGCTTAGACAAGTAAGGAAAATACCCTTCTACACACATGCTAAACTTATAGTGCATAACAAGAATGATAGTATATCCTTTGTACATGATGTTTGTGGTCTAATTTTATCTATTGGAACATGATTGAGTATCTTATAGAACAACATTGACTTCCCCATCAATGTGCATTGACCAATGGCAGCTTATTGATCACTCCTTATAGCTAGGGACACCTAATTCACACAAATAATGACCCTTCAACCTCGTAAGTGTCGTCGCTATATCTTTTCAACTTGTATATACAAGAAAATTAATGGAATAAGTTAATAAGTGGACAAAATCATCTCCTTTATGTTGGGAATTCTCCTCAAATATGATAGGTTTTTTTTAAGTCATTGTTCCATATGATTGATGGGAACTTTACCCCCACTAGATTTGGCATTCTTTAAGATGACTCTGAAAAAACATATGGAAAAAAAAGAGTAGAACAAGGTGGAATTTTACCTTGAGAGAGAAAATGGTCACATTAAAGAAGTTGTGTTTCTCCACTTATTAACTCACTCCAAAATTAATGGTTAGAGATTATGATCACATGGATGTCTTGGCAAAAAATATTTGCATGAATCAACATCGTAGTCAGATGGTTAGACTCTCGAGATAATGTTGTAGATGACATGAACTCAAGTGTGAGAGATAGTTCCCACTCAAAGTGAAATAGTTGGAACTTTGAGGTAAGGATGAAGACTAAAATGGTTAAGAGTTCAATATACAATTATAAATGGCATTGATAATCTTCATTAATGAATAACCTTTATGGAAACTAACATGAGAAAGTGTCTTATTGAAAGGAAGTGTCTTGTCCACTAGAGATTAGGTATTCCAACTATGTCTATATCACATTAGACCCGAATTACACTAGACATTATTTGGAACTATCTTTTTGTATAAAAATTTGAGCATCAAAATGTAAAAATGAAACTCAAGGTATCCACTAAGATGTTTGATTTGGCGTGTACACTAGGATATATTTACCTTTTAGACATGGATGTATTTTGGTACTAACACCTTGAGTTATCTTGGTACAACTATGAAGATGATCTAAAGCTATCACACGAAGCACATATAGCATCAAAATATTAAATAATAATAATAATAATAACAATAATCTAATTCCAATGTCATGGTCAAGCCACACACCAAGTTGGAATAATGATACCCCATTTATTTATTTATCCATTACCCTATTTATTTATTTAATTAGTAATTATTTATTTATTACTAATTAATACTCATGTATCACCTCATGCTAATTAATAGTAATTATTATAAATAATACTAATTAATATGGATTTATTAACACAATCTAATTAATCATTATTAATCCTAATTAATTATAATTAATCATGATCATTATTCATGGAACTATTTACCATGTTCAATAATGGAATCTTAATTATGATTAATCCTTTAATTAACATTTATTGATCAAGTTGATAATAAGATTATTTAAGATCATTAACATCATTAATACTTACTTAATGATTTAGTAATCTCAGTATTTCATTCAACAATTAAGTTAATCAAAATTGTTAACATTATTAATATCATTAACAGTATTTCATCTTTATTGGTCACCATCAATAATTAACCCCAATCACAATTAATCAATCATTCATTGCTAATTGTATGTAATAATATCATTTATTAACTAAATAGGTAATACTAATGTAATCAGTCATAACTACGACGCATCAATTCCTAATCAAAATAGTTTAATATTAATTCACACAAGCTTATACATATGTAGACGATTTATGTAAGCATAGATAATGCTTACATACATCGTGTAGGTACACTAATAGTACTCAACCGCACATTACACATAATCACACAAGTTACTATCTGTCAACGCACATATAAACATGAATTTGCAATGTTTAGACCCTAACTCATATCATAATAATCTATGACACCAACATAATATAATGAAACACAACACAAGAATCAAGAAAAGGTTTCGACACACGCTTAATTTGTTTCCCTTCTAAAACTTCCACGACATTCCTGACTACCTACTTCATTCTATCTAATTCACAACTAACTTCCACATCTTATCCTTCCTCTGTTGGACTACCTTGGAGTGTCAACTACATGGCTTAACTCCATCTAGAACCCATAAGAGAAAGTGTCAACTCCATCGACCAAACTTCCCCAACAGACACCAGCTAGTCATCATCACACACCTTGGGGAGTGTGTCATGGCACAACCCTCCCATGACTTTGGGTTTCGGGTATAAAATGTGGGTAATGCCTCCACCCCCTAATGGAATAAAGGACTATGTCTACATCGGCATAGTGACTACGTTGCGACTATTGTACTCAAGTTTTGTCATCAAATAACGAATTCGGGTGGTTGAGTTACCTGAAACCCCACACTAGCCCACACATCACGATAATAACAATAATCATACATAACAATTTTGATTCACTCTCATACCATTTCTCTTTTGGAATTCTTACCATCAATGTACTTCCATTTTGTAGGGATTAACTATTTCTTAGCTCTTATAAACCGGTCGGTTAGTCTCATAACAAAATGTCGTGCAATATCATGCAATCATCAACGTGCATACATATTTCTTTAATACTAAAAACAATGTAAGCACTTTTGTATCATGCATTTAGCATCATAATCATTCACTTGACACAACATTAAATTGGTATCCATGTACATCCTCTATTAAATTTGTATGCTAGAGACATAATCAAAACATGAACATAATTTATAATATAATCATCGCACACATATATATAAATTCTACAAAATAATACTTCCATAATTCCACAATGTCTTCAAACTGACGAGGTTCCACAATAATAAGCATAAATAGACATGAAATTGGTAATTCAGACGGTTCGGTCAAAACGATGAATTACATACACCAACCCTTCAAGAAACTTTGTCCAAATGTTATAGTCCTTCATGATTATAGGGAATTCCTATGAAACAAAATATTTATGCCTTGCTGTTAGAACACCCTAGCTATACTAGTCCCAATGGACCTTCATTTGATCAAACATCTTAATTTCATCTAGAGTTTTAATTTATTTATCACAAGTAACTCACTCTTATATTATACTCTATATCTTGTACACATAGCTAGTCTATCACTCTTAAATTTCATTTAGCACATCTTGTTGCCAAAATAATTAACATGACATTAATTTTATGGTTCTTTTCTATAACTCAATCTATAAGAAGACCTTAGTTTCCATATTAAATATTTTAGGTTCAAAATTACCATTATGACCCAAATACCACTACTTTGTTTTGTTTTGTTTTTCTTCTGGTTTCATTTTAATTACTTACTCAAATTACCACTATTCACAGTATAAAATGTAGTCTAGAATTTAAATTTTAACTCATGGATTAAGCCCATTCTTTGGATTACTAAATTTTCCAATGGTGTAATCAACTCATTCGCACTACAAACCTTAATATACTACCTTTACATAGGTAATTCGTACAACTCATATGATACAACAAGCCTCCTGCATCATCAATCATACCATAGCTTATTCTAACAAGGAGAAGGGCATACCTTCACTTATATTGATTAATAGCATATACTCATCATGACACTACATACGACTAGAAAATAAATACGCATGATCGTCCTTAATTAACCTAATCATATTCTAACTAAGAATGTCTTAAGGTGATTACGACATTGTCTTATTACATCTCTCATTAGTAATTATTTGCACCATGTCCAATTTTTAATTGGTTAAGTTGTGTATGCCTCCTTTGTTATTACCCGAGGTCATCGCTATACTAGGTATGACTAACCTCCAATACTAAACACCTTACCGTGGCATTTCTTTAATTCATCACCATTTTGTTTAACTTACTTATCGTAAATCCATATTCCTTAAATGACTTACTCTTCGTAAGCTCTATATATAATTCTTATATGTGATGTACAACTCATTAGTTTTAATCATTAATAAGAACCTTACCTCCGCATTTGGAATCCTTCCAAATTGTAAACAATTATAGTTTGATTTCGATTATCACCTTAGTTAAATTATTTCTATGCCACTACTCCTCAAGGGGTTGGTATACCACAGTGTTCTTCGGATTAGCTACATTTACCAAGATATTATTAATGCATGCCTACGATATGCTAATACTTCGCAGTCTCTTGATTACTAGTATTAATCTTATTTACCCACTGCATAATTTGGATTAGATCATAACAAGGTAAATATCGAGTACAAGATCCTCTTTTCATATTTAAATCTCAACGTAATTTTTATTCTAAATGTGTACCTCTTGTTGAAATTTTAGCTTAATGTCGAAGTCATCTACACACTAGGTGGAAACACCATAAAATTAGTTATCGGCACAGATCACTATCATCCTTTTACAACTAAAACAAAACATACAATTACTCGACAACATAGAAGCATAATTGAACATAAATAGGTTATCCATCATGTTGACCAAGAAGAACTAGACCCAACACCTAATCACACAATTCCTATTACAATCAATACAACTTGCTCACAACACTAGTTGTTTTGGACTTGATGCCACACCTGCATCACGTCAGGGCTTCTTCCCACTCATACTCATGTACAGAGGTAACCCATGTGAATATTTTTTTTTAATGATTACTCCTACTAAGTTACAGGTAATTATTTATTTTGTATAATTCATTTGTCTAGCCACTAGGTAGAGCATTATCTCTTGATTCAAGCAATTATTAATCATAACCAATTTTACATGAATTTGATTATTACTTTAACTTGATAAGTATTATACATACACCACCCTTCAAGATATAGACATATAATAATAATAATAATAATAATAATAATAATAATGTACCCTCACACTGCTTGTAGTAAGATGTTTTATAATGGTTAGTTATACATTATACTTCTGTCAACTAACCATAATGTCCTATATCCCTTTATGCAATAGCTCAAGCTCAATATACAACTTCTCTTAGGTAAACACTCTAATACATATGTTAATTTTTTAAGTAAATTTTAACTTAATCCTCATGCAATTGAGTAAAGATGACATGGATAATTATTGCTCTCTTTCCTAAATTTTAATCATTTCTCACCAAGATGATAGATCCTTCACTCTTAGCATGGCTAAGGTAATCTCCTCACTAGGTGCACAACATATTTTTAACACTTTAGCCTCGATGCTCACTTATTCTATATGCTATATACACATATAACACAGTTTCCTAATGATGATTAGGTTAGTCACGCATGGTCTCTTACCTTATTACTAGATGCAAAAATACCCCTAAGTTATTGCCATGCACCATTATTTGTGCCAACCATTTACTTCCTAGATATATATTATTAAATAATTAAATCAAAATAAATCAAAATACTACATCCCTACGTCGATGTCACCGATGTGAGACACAAGTAAGACACACTGTATTAAGTCGTGCGATGTCACATAATGCTCGCGGCTTAAGGAGTCATTGATGACCATACCTATTAACGGGGTTTCACTTGCCATGCTTCCTATATGAAACCTCCTATATTACTTGTTCTAACTTGAGTTGACTCTTAACCTTGTATCATAATTGAAATTAACTTATGCTTAACCTATAATTAATTTGGATTACAAGATTTAAATCCTACTTTGCATTAATCTAATAGTATAATTAAATCAACATAAATTTAATTTATACAACAAATTGATATAGTTTATTTTAAATATATACTAACATTTTATATAACCAAATTTAAAATATATAACAATTTTTTTTTTATAAACTTTATCTATTTAAACAAAATCAAGTAAATATAGAGAACAAAATTTAATTATCATATCAAAATTTAAATAGTTACAAAAGTTAACTAGTTTTTATTCAATTATTTAAATAATCCAAATGATATATAATCTAAATCTAATATCTATTTTATATGCCTACTATATGTTAACTTGAATTAATATCCATGCAACAATATTTAAACCTTATGGAGTTAATAAAAATAATTAATATTTAAATTTCAAAATTCGTAAATTTTTGAATTGCTCACCACTAACCCTAACTCCTCAGCATACTACAAGAAGGGAACCTATCCTTTCAATATCTTCCCACATGAACAAGGTCTAGATCCTTCCTCCATATCTCATGTAGGGCGTGTGTCCTTTCATGTTCCTCCCACATGAACCAAGTCTAGATCCTTCCTCCATATCTCATGAAGGGCACATGTAATATCTCAAAATTTGAGCTTAACTATAATGGGCATGAGTCCCATTACATTTGAGTTAATTTGATATTTATGTTTGTATATTGGGCATATGCCCCACTGCACATGGCTTATGTTTATTAGTTAGATATATTGGGCCTAAGCCAATGCATATGTTTTATTATCTTGTATGCGATTATATATGTCGGGCATGGAACCTGATGGACAAGGATTATTGTCATAATACGATGTACTAGATGTATTATGTGATTTACCTTAATGCATATACTGAGATGATTATTGTGATGAAATGTGCATAACACTGAATGCATGATTAAGTTCTATAATGTGTTGGGCGTAAACCCTAAAGCACATGAGTGATGATATTTTGTGTTAAGTGCAAGCTCTCGAACACATGAGTTATGAAATCTCATGTTTAGCGTAAGCTCTATATCACATGAGTTATGAGATTTTGTGTTGAGCATAAGCTCTAGAGCACATGCGTTATAATATTGGAAGTGTTAGGCATAAGCCCTGGGTCATTCCAAATTGATGTTGAGCATAAGCTTTGGAGCATCAGATCCTTGGCTATTATATCCCTAGGTGTATTATACAAGTACATCCTAGCATTAGTGTTGAGAGAGAGACTCTAGAATTTCACTAAGTGTAACTCCCAATTATTAGCGTTGAGTTTGGGATCTAAATAGCGCTAGGAGTTACTGAAATTAAGTGTGTTGAGTGAGAACGACTCTAAATAGAACCGACCCTTATCTTACTTATTTTGAGTTGATTAAATGAAATTTCGAATCTACTTCTCATCAAGTACTGGAAAAACTCCATGATACACGACATAATCCAACATGTAAGGAGGATCTAGAGTTGCCTAACTTAGTTGACCAAACCTACCTGAGGCCTTGATAAAAGAAATAATATAAGTTAAGGGAAGCATTAAATAAAGGAGACTATGCTATATGATGCATAAATAAATATTAAAGATAATATGTAAAGTTTATATTTATTATGAATAAAAGAAGAATTGTATATACATAAAGAAATATAGATAACTAAAATAATAAATAAAGAGTCTATGTATTTATTATTTACTAAAATGATTAAATAAATATTCCATTCTAAAGTTCAAATTAGGAACTAGGAAAAATTTCCTAAGCTAAACAAAATAATTATTAAATCCACATAAATCAATCAAATATTATTTTCAAGAAAATAATGGATTCTTGATCTAAGTGAAGTTTAAAACAAGTGCCATTTCCTAAAATATTGTCTATAAAGATCCAAGCCAAGAGAAGGCTTGAGGGATTTGATCATTATTCCAAAAAAGTTTTGGAGAGAATTTCCAAAAGCAAACATTCTTATACAGAGCCTGATATTCCAAATAAGAGCAGCCCCACCTTTAGGAGTTCTAGATCACTTGCATGTTGTAGCCAATTTGGGGGAACTAGATTAGAACTAGGAACGGTTCCGGGTCATGGTTTGGAGGAACGTGGTAGTTCCAAGTTTATCCGGTTATCATATCTAAGGTCAGAAATATCTAGGGTTTTATTAATTATGTGTGTTTAAGTGTGCGGGGTTATTAGTGCTTAACAAGCTGAGTAGGGCAGGTATGAGGTTTCTACATTTTCCAGTTATAGTAATTATGTTTGCAAGTTATACTTATAGTTATTATGCTATGGATTAAAGATCTGCAAATTTTACTTTCCAGTTGAATATGTGCTTCATGTTGTTTCATTTTTTTAAATAAAAAATCAGCTTTTAAATTCTTAGATAGGTTTTAGGGTTTAATTTCTCTTAGAATTATATTTCACCAGTTTTCATAAGTTGATGTCCAAGTTTTAGTCTAGATCTAAACCTTAGTTTCTAGATAAAATTAATAATCAGATATCTGTCAGCATTTTATTGAAACTAAAACCCTTAGGTAAATTTTTACAAAGAACTTGTACAGGTCTATGACCTTATTTTAAAATAAACTAGAGATTAACAAAATTAACTAAGTAAACCTAATGATAAACAAACTCACTTTATTCTTTAAACTAATTATTACTTGAACTCTGCTCAGACATTATAATAAATATTTAAAAAAAAAAAATTAAAAAAATATTCATAAACATTTTTATCAGGGATCGAATCCCTTAAAACAAAACTTAAACCCTTAAGCTAAACGCAGTGTTGGCAGATTACATATTGCTAGGAAACGCAAACATATAATACATAAAACCCATCTATAAATAAACAATAACAAATTAAAAGTTAACCACATGTTTACCATAATTCCTCATGGGAAGGCCAAGATCCCATTCACGAATTCAAAGAGGAATAATGGTTATACTTTTAAAAGCGAAAACTTATAAACATTATACACCTGCCCAATAATCGAATCATGTTAAGGATTGGCATCCTGCCATTTCTTTTTCGAAACCAAATCTATATACATAATCAATTTAGTAAATAAAGAAACAAACAAAACCGTGAACCAAGATTTCAATCTCATACGCTCCGGCTAAATGAGCAATGAATAATTAAAGGAATAAACCAAATAAATTCCACTTACACATATTATTAAACCAAAATTTAAACAGAGAAATCTATTTACAACGCTTAACCAATAACCACAATAAACCCCATCCAACCATTGACCTAGGGTCGAATCGAATGAGGTCCCGGATGGGAGTATTACTACGAAATACATTTAACTAAGCATAGAGACTATCATGTCCATTAAAAACATAAGCATGTACAATTAAGAACTAAAGTATAAACTCATCACACAGGTTGCGCGATTTGAGAAAGGATTAGGCCAAGCCATTACGACCACTTTCCAATTACAACCAAAGCATCATTTCCATTGATACAGACAGATCTAGGAATGCCTTGGCAACCTAGAAATCTCTCCCATTTAAAAACAAACACATAGACATGGAATTCTCCCACGCAACAGAATTTTCACATGAATTAAGGGCTTTTCCTCGTCGTCAACTAACAGAGGAAACTTATCTCCATTAACAGAGATTAACCCTTTATAAACAACGAATCATTCAAACAAAGCGCACCAAGGATTAAACACCCATGATATTTTTCTACATTCAACAATAATAGTGAAATAATGACATCGTAGAGCCATTGCTTTGCAATGGCACTGATAGGTTTTATAAACGCACCCATTAAAATCCACAGAGCTCGTAGTAAACAAATAAACACAGAGTTGAATTTATTTAAACTAAAATCCATTATAGATCCATAGAAGTTTTTACACAATCACATCAAATGCCCGAATGGGCTAAGAGAACCCCAAACCCAAACCTACAGGCTAACAAACTAAGCTTTACAACCATCATTTCCCCATACCCATGATTGAAGCCCAACAAGGTGACTGTTTTACAAATCTGAGCAACATAGAAACCCTGCAGTAGCATAAAGACCAAACTTTGGGTAAATTCTCTTTGTTTTGCATGGGTTTACTCGGATGGTTACGGCTCGACCAAGTCTCTACCTATCCAATAGAGCACTCAAGCTGCCCCAAAACCTGCAAAACTAGACCCAACAAACATGAGAAGTATGCAATGAATCTTTAGAACCAAATGAAAGCTAAAGAGTTGAACCATACGGGAATGATGGCATACCTACAAGAGTTTCATGAACAACGTTGTAAGCCCAACCAGGGCATGCACAACTCCAAACCCTGGAGCATGAACCTCCGTCAATCCAAAATGAATGACAAGCAAATGACATCCCAAAAACCCTAGCACAAGGCTTAAGGTTGGAGTGTGTCCTTCACGTGGTCCATTTAATGCACCAGCATAGCTTCCACCTTTTCTCAAATAAAAAACCCATTGCCTATAGTCAGGCTCCACATAATTTGTCATTCGAATATTCAAAACCCACTCTCTATAGTATTCGATTTGCACTTAGTATTAAACCCTTTTCCCATTTAAAGCATAAACCCTCAATACTATAGTTAAAGCTTATACCATAGTTTACAAGTATGTATTATTACATTTAGGCTTAGAACCCTTTCCTCCTTTAGTTTGAGCATATGATTTGGTATTTCTTAGACAAAACCTTTAGCAATTAATATTAGCTAGTTGTAGATGCTAGGATTATTTTCATCATGTTTAGGAGCCTAGGTTTATAGGTGAAGTCACCTACGGAAAAAATAGGTACACATGCGTTAGTTCACAATGAACTAAGTAAACCCAGTAGCATAGGATCCCTTACCTTTCCAAGTGAGCCAATAGGGAAAAATCCCACCACTCCACCCCTTTACATACAGAGGTAAGTCAGCCTCTTCATCGTAAATACATAACAAATAGGTAACGTAACATGAATGAAAAACATGAACAACATAAGATCAACAGATTTAGTAAACTAGATAAGTATGTAGGTAAACTGCAAGCACATCAAAAAATAGAATAGTGACATGTAAACATCATCATCATACAGAAAACACACAAGAAGGAAAAACAACAACAGGACTTGGGCTTAGTTCTTTATCCAAGTTTTTATTCCGAAATAGAAAAAGAAGATGTCCTTAAGATCTTAGCAGTTTTATTAGTCTACGTTTTTTTTGGATTTTAGGGACATTACAAAACATGTCTTTTCACCCTCCTCCCACATGAATTGGTTCTAGACCCTTCCTGCTTTATTTTGGCTAGGTTTTGATCCTTTTGGATATGGCCGGATAGCTCCCATATATCCTCAACTCCCACTCTCTCTTATAGGCAGGGATTCAATTCAAGGTAACATAATTTTTGGATAGAGGATTTTGTCTTTCTCAAGCTTGCATTCATTATTTTTGTTACTACTTTATTTATATATATATTCTCTTATTTAACATGGAGTGTGGCTCGACCTTTTCTCCTCCTCCACCCAGTTGGCTTGGGTGCATTTATAGTTTGGATCAGCTCTATCACACAATATCTTGGTGAAGGTCCACTCCCTTTTCCTTTTAGGGTTTTAGTACTGAATTTATTTGTTTGTTTGTTTGTTTTGTTTGAATTTATGGTTTCTCTAGTTCCCTTCGGAGGCTCTGCCTCACTCCTCATGTGCACTATTTCAACCAAGTATCGCAGTTGAGTATCAGAAGCAAGCAATATATGATCCCAACCCATAAATTTTGGCAATGACTGGATGTCAATAGTGTGATCCAAGTGGTTTCCCATTGAAGCATCAAATCTCACCGCGAGGTATATAATTTGGCTATATGATCCATTGGTGGATTTACGCTGAGAGGAACACTTCCAACAAGCTCCTCCTTCCTTCCCCATTGGGAGTGGCCATTATGCTTCCCTCCCTCTCTTCCTCTCTACACAAGCCACTTGGGCGTAGAGCCCCTCCTCTTGGAGCTGCAAAGTATGGAAACATTGGTATCTTTGAAGCCTCCCACCTTCCCAACCACTAGGTTTGCTTCCTAAAGTTGGAAGCATAGTGTGCTCACAACAATAGGGCTCTCATGAGGATTGTGTGGGCTCATACATGGGCTCACTTAATGGGCTTTGGTTCATGATGTGCAGTGCAAGGATATAGACTCTTGGGCTCTTACCTGGTGGGTAGGATCTTTCCTTGGCTGTACTCACGGCTCTCCTGGTGGACGCTTCTATGTTAGGATTAAGACTTGCGGTGATATGGACGCATGGATTGACTTAGAATTAAGCCATGCAATAGAGCTCCATTGTTCTTGTGATCTTCCCCATCCCAACGACATGACCTTTTGAGATATAAAGTTGGGAGTGAGTCTCTTGCAACTTTTATTGGAATAGATACTCCTCACACCTATCACTTAAACTAGAGGAAGTCTTCCCTATGGAGTGCAACCCCTTGTGGTGTGTTTATCATGACCCTTCCAACATATATTTGTGTTTGTGTTGTTTGCAATTTAATCTTTCTAAAAGTGCGTCAATGTAATTTACTTGAAGATATACGTCTCCCAAGTAATGTACAACTCTGAAGCAAAGGAACTGTGACACACCCACCCTACTTCCCCCTCCATATGAGCATACATATATAGAAGTTCCCCCGTCTGCTACAACGGATCCCAGAATACTCATCGCATATCTCATATCCATCCTCCCATATAAAATCCCTACGTTGAAGGTTCTTTCTCATTCCATTAGCTATTGGTTCACATATCACTGGTTTAGGTAGACCACTTTTATGGGACAACGACCCACTTTGATGAGAACACTTTCATTTCCGTGTGTACTACGTTTCTTGGGAAATTGGTAGACGAGGTATAATAATCTAACGAATATATCCCGATCTAAAAGAATCTATATGTTTTTTATAGTTTGATAAAGTTTTGAATAAGTTGCTGCTGAGTAGTGCACAGTTGTTTAATTTAAATGGATATTTATCACTATAGTTCAATTTGAGTCCCGATAGTTGTTCAATCAATAGTCCAAAGTTAAAATTTGGGTTTAATCACAAAGAAATTTTTATAGGAACGCATTTCAGTTTCATCTATTTTTTTTTCTCCAAAAGTGTATTTTGTTCATCAAACATGGTTAAATTAAAATATACATTGAAATAAAGATGTTTCCAGTCATTAGGCTTGGATTGTTAAAAATTTAGACACCATGGAATTATTTGCAATGTTTGTATGAAAACTATACCACACATCCTGGAACATAACCCTTGACTAATACCATGTGTAGGGACCTTCAAAAAGACAAAAACGACCCTCTCTAAATTACCTAGGTATGTTTAACCGTTGGACATGGAAATGGTACATTTGCATGTTGAATTTTACTTGATGAAATTCCTAATGTGGCCAGATAGGAAACTAAATATTTTATATGGATTTTATATTAGGATGAGAGGTCTTTGTCTTCCTTCCATCAATTGCTTTTAGAGTATTTATGTTGTTTCTCTGTCTAAGCAAACTATAAATTTTCTTAGTTTTTTTTATGATGTTTGTTTCATTAAGTTTTTTTTGCTGTAGTGGTCACAACTCACAGGTTTAGTATTTTTTTGTTTAGAGTTGGCTATACATATGCATAGAGGACTATGGATTATTCTTCATTATGGAAGTTGGATTATTCTTCATTGTGTTTTCAAACATTCTAGGTATAAATATTCAAAACAGTTTCTTCGTAGACTATTGATTGAGTAGATTGTTGCAGGTTTAACGCTTATTATTAGTTATTTAAAATTACTGAATTATTATATGGATTGCTATGAAGTAAATACCAGTTCTGCAATTTATTATATATACAACGAAACCCCATCTTGCTCCAAGATTACAAAGTTTATGTTTATTGACTCTTTGCTTTTAAAAGAGAGATATCAATTGTAAATTGTAAATCGTGAAAAGAGGGACTAACTCATTTTTGGGTTAAGTGGAATATTCTGGTAATTTAGTTGTGTCATTTGAAACATGAGTTAGAGAAAAAGATTAGTAGTTGAATGTTGTAAAATTATTTAGTATATTATTTAGGATTAGGCTAATGATAAAAATGCAACTATTCGTCATAAACTTTCGGTGATCTAAAGGGTCTCGCCATAGGTTTTGTATATATGAAATTTTCACTCTGGTTTATTTTATACTTTATATATACACTTATTTTCATATGTGTATATAATGATTGTTTACTAACCCTCTTTTCTTTCAATTTCCGGAAAGATGTTTAATCAAATACAACCATGTACATAGGCTGGACCAAATAGTCTCATAAGTTTCTATTTTTTGTAGTTCATAGCTAATCTTCCCAGATTTCCTCCAAAATATATTCTTCAAAGTTTTCTTATTCTACCATTCTTTTAAATTTATTTTTTCAAATGCAAATTTGTTTTCCCTTCTATAGTTTTTCTATGGACTTTATTTTGTTTTATTTCAAATGTAGTAAGCCCTCTGGTTCCAAATTTGGAACCATGGATCTAATACCATCTGTAGGGACATTCCTAGTCCCTAAATTGATAATAAAACCTAACTTGTTTCAAACAATTTATGTCTCTCATTTATCTATGTGTTTTGTTATCCTTAATTTAAGGGCCATGTTCATGCAACAGTTTAAGGGTTATGTTCATGCACAACATTGTAGGTATAAAGCAAATAAAACAATGGCACAATTAAGAGCATACCAAGTAACAAAATGAGAACCTTTACAACTATCTTAAAATTTATGTTCCTAAACTTCCTACTAATCATAGAATTTTCATACAACATATATAATGAAATCATTCTAATAGCCAACATTGATACTTAGGAACATACATGTGGATTACAAATTTGTCCAGCATAATGTCCATCTTTGTCCCCACAATCTCCCCCAACTAACTCAACCCCCCAAATAGATATGCCACCCTACCATCTAGGAATAGCCTCGTCGGCTCCCTAGCTCCAAGAACTCTGTTCTTGGACCCCCGAGCCCAAAACCTAAGTACAACCAACCCACTGACCAGTTTTGTATCTTTCCCTTCTCTGAAAATTACAGCCTCCTATGTTGAATTTTCTCAATTCCAAGATCCCCACAAAACTGTTGGTGACATTTACCCACCATGCACACTTAATTTGGTCAATTTGGCCTTGTTAAACCAATATCCTAAGTTTTATTGACTTAATAGGCATCATATGAGCACACTATGACATCAGCATGTGCACACCCATGCTTACCTTCAGTCAAGGAGGCCAACTAAGCCTTGTCCTTCATTCGGGGAGGCTAACTGGGATTCCTCCTTCAAACAAGGAGCATTCTGGGGGTGATCTGAGTGTCATAAATGCTAACTGATTGTTACAATCAATTACGCTAAGTGGTGAAGGCGCCTCCACTCATTATATAAATTATTTTTATTAATATTTATGAATTGGAGTCAACTAGGGCACCTCCAACAACCTCTGATGACCAGTTTGACTTTAGTTAACCTCATCGGGGTTCATTGGAGTTAATGATGCGCTACCACTTATTGATTGGCATGCAGTGACATGTGTTTGAGCTACTTTCAGTTAGAATCAGTCATCCATTGCACTCTGACTTCAGTTAGGACTCAGTTGAGTCAATCGACACTTGATCAGTTGGTTACTAGTTGTGTTTATTGTGGCTTATAGTCAGTTAAGCTACACCCATTCATTTAATTCGAATGACCTCCTTGGGAATTCGAATTGTATTGGCATTCATGCACCTTGCATGATCATTGTATTGTATTATTCATTCTTCATTTGGTTATACATAGTTGCTACTCCAATCGCAACACCATTATGCCATTTTCATGCTTAATTTTCTGAAATCTCTTATGAGACTATGTTTTAGTCCCTAGATTACTGTGATGGATTAATATGGTATCAGAGCTCATGGCAGGACGAAGCTCATATCTCTCAAAAACATGGTTTTTGACAGATCTTGCATGAAAAATTGAGCAAAAGCTCAAAATTCCAGCACTGCACCAGAAGCCAAGGCTTACCACTTAATACCCCAAGTTAAGGAATTGTTGATCAAGCTTGCTTAATCAACTATGCTGGGTGTGATGAAAGCCTAAAATGTGCAGGCTGTTCTACCTTATGGTGCCCCTTTTGTTGTGATTTGCAGGTTTTAACAGGTGAAAGCATTCGCTCTAGTAGTTTGAGATGGTTTCTTCCGTCAAACTCTTGACTCTGTTCAATTTCCATTCATGGAAAGGAGATACGGAGATCCAACTATGTGCTAGAGGAATCTACTGGGTCACTATGGACACTGAAGAAGAGCCTACTCATGTGATAGACAAAGCTAGATTCTTGAACAAGAAATATGAAGCATTCAGATTCTTGTGCCTCTCTATTTCCCGGGATCTTCTTTTCCATCTCTTGGGATTGAATACTCCAAAGGAAATTTGGGACAAATTGGACACTTTGTATGGGAAAAAGGATGATTTGAGAGTTTACCAGCTTGAAAACGAGTTGATGTCTCTCCAGCCTTCCATTTTCGAGACCTTAAATGATTTTTTCACAAAGTTCAAGCACATTGTCTTACTGTTGAAGCAATGTAAGGTGGAGAAGGAGGATGATTAGCTCATCCTTGCCATACTCTCCAAAATTGGAGCTGATTATTCGGTGTTTGTTTCTACATTCCGTGCGGGGAAGCTTACAACCCCTAGATGGAATATTCCTTCACTCAATGCCTTCATTGAGTCCCTAACAAGTGAACATGATAAGCTTGTCCAAATGGGGATCATCATATCCTACTATGATCAATCCCTCTATGCTTCGGGGCCCAAATATCTGAAGGGTAAAGGAAAGTAGCAGAAGAACCAAAAAACCAAATTCGAAGCTCCTAATCCTAAAGTTGAAAACCAGCAACATGAAGAGCCTTCCCGCTCGAAGAAGAACAAAAGCAAAGGGAATCATGGAAAGGAAAAAGTCAAGTGTTCATACTGTGGGAAGGGCTTCCACCCTGAACATTCCTGCATGAAAAATAAACTTGATGAAGCTACTTCTCTTCTTGAGAAAAATCACATCAATCTTCTGGAAAGCTTTCGGAGGAGAGATCAACAAGATCGGGAACCATAGCATGAAAGAGGTCATGCTCTCATGACAAGCACTTCGAAGTCCAAAGCTCTTTTGATAGATTCTGGAGCTTCGAATCACATGATGGATAAAAGAGACTCTTTCTCATATTTGGAGATAGAAAAATCCATTCCCATCCACATGGGAGATGAATCCACAATCATATTTGAAGGAAAAGGTACTGTAGATCTTGAGCATGGTTATTTTTCGAATGTTTTGTATGTACCATCTCTTGCATCAAACCTCCTAAGTGTTTATCAAATGACACATACGGGAGTTCCCAAGAGAGTCTCCTTTAGCCTAGATTATGTAGAGATCACAGAACTTGCATCTGGAAAACTTGTAGCAAAAGTCCTTGCAAACCATCATGCAAAATCCTACGAGTTCTCCCATTTTGTGGTGGATGCAAAGCCCACCGCATTGCTGACTCATGGAAATGAAGTTAGTAGACTGTGGCATGAGAGGTTCGGGCACCTGAAATTTAAATACTTGCAGCAATTACATAAGAATTCTATGGTTGAAGGCCTCCCGGTCATCAAAGCTACCACTGAAATTTGTAAGGGCTGTGTTGTTGGCAAACACCCTGAGTATAATTTTGACCAGGGGAAGGCAAGCTGAGCATCATGCATCTTGGGATTGATACATTTTGATATCAGTGGTCCCATGCCTATCACATCCATGAATGGATCAAGGTACATTTTGACTTTCATTAATGACTTTTCCAGATACACATGGGTCTTTTTTATCAAAAAGAAGTCGGAAGTCTTGGAAAAATTCATTGAATTGAAGGCCTTGATTGAGAATGCATCTGGAAAAAAGATCAAGATTTTGAGATCTGATAATGGCGGGGAGTATATCAGTAATGAGTTACTGCATATATGTTCCCAAAGTGGTATTTAGATCCATCATTCAATCCCCTACACTCCCTAGCAGAATGGTGTAGCGGAGAGGAAGAATCGGTCTCTCAAGGAGATGACCACATGTATGCTGGAATCAAAGAAGTTGGCTGCAAATTTGTGGGTAGAAGCCATGCATACTACAGAATATATTTAGAATAGAGTGCCACACTCATCTGTGAAAGGGAAGACCCCTTTCGAAGGATATTTTGGACACAAGCTGGATGTGTCGAATTTGAGGGTGTTTGGGTCCACTACATGGGACCGGATTCTGCTTGATAAAAGGAGGGCTTTGCAACCGTAAAGAATCAAATGTCTGTTTATTGGATATATTGATGAATCTGAAGGTTTCAATCTGCTAGATATCAGAACAAAACAAATCATCATTGAAAGGAGTGTCATGTTCGATGAGCCTCTTTAGGAGGTAGAACTAGTAAAGGAGAAAATTGTTGAATTTCCTTCCTATTCTACTGAATATTTGGATGATGTAATTGGGGGTGATAACCCTGATTTGGATCCTTTGATTTTTTATATTAGCAAACAAAAAACATGAGATGTTGAATTAGAACCTGAAGTACAAAATCATCTCCCAACTTAGGCCTGACAGACACTCTCCTCTGCAGGTAATAACATTGGAAATTCGGATGATCCAAGGAGAACCCGGTCTTATTTCCAAAGAGAAGGTATTGCGCTCTCTTGTATTGATTATTTTTTGTATGAATATTGTTATTTAATGATAATTTCAGATCCTAAGTCTTACTACCATGCTCGAAAGGATCCGAGATGGCAAGCTGCCATGGATGAAGAGATGAATTCTCTTCAGAAAAACACCAGTTGGGAGCTAGTTTCACTTCCTCTGGGGAGGAAATTGGTTCAATGCAAGTGAGTGTTTTGGACTAAGGTTACTGCTGATGGTAGCACCTACAATATAAGGCAAGGATGGTAGAAAAAGGTTTCTCCCATGTCCAAGGTGTGGACTACCATGAGACTTTTGCACCGATTGCAAAAATGGACTCCATTCGCCTAGTTTTAGCAATTTCTACATCTAGCACTGGGAAGTGCATCCAATGGATGTTAAGTTTGCCTTTCTGCATGGATATATTCATGATGAGATATACATGAAGAATCCTGAGGGTTACATTTTTTATCCATCTTTGATTTGCAAACTAAAGATGTCACTATACGGGTTAAAATAGGCCCCAAGAGAGTGGTATTCCAAGATGGATGCCTTCCTTCTCTCGCAAAAATTCCAAAGGTGTAAATCAGATTCGAATGTGTATATATAGCAGTATGATGGTAATTTGATTATTATTGTTTTATATGTTTATGAATTACTGATTACAGGTAGCACAATTACTTCTATTTCAGTCATCAAAACTGCTCTCCACAATGCATTTGAAATGAGCAATTTGGGGCTCTTGAAGCAATTTCAGGGGCTCAAAATTGAGCAAAATATTGATGGGACAATGGTCACTCAGTCCAAATACATATCAGACCTGTTATTCAAGTTCAACATGGCTGAATGTAAGGCTGTTCCATTCCCTTTCCTTTTAGGGATAAGCATTGAAGAAGGAAAAAGCACACCTCCCATGGACTGCACTATTTATCGGCAGCTGATAGGTAGCTTGCTCTACTTGAATCATTGTCAAACTGATATATGTTATGCTATGAATGATGTGTCAAGATACATGCAGAAGCCCCATTATCTGCATTGGAAGGTAGCCATGAGGATCCTCCAGTATATTTAGGGAACCAGGACCTACGACATTCACTATGCTGCAGACTCCGAGCTAGAGCTGATTGGTTACATAGATTCTGATTGGGCGAGTGATTCTATTGATCGAAAGTCTACTTCCAGATATGTCTTCATTTTTGGTGGTGGCCCCATTTGCTGTTCTAGCAAAAAGCATGCCGCCATAGTATTATCTTTAGCAGAGGCCGAGTACCGAGGAGCGGTGAATGCTTGCATCCAAGCTGTTTGGTTGTAAGGTATTCTTTCAGAGTTTGATCTTGGTAGTCCTTTTTCATTGTCCTCTTTTGTGATAGTAAAAATTCTATTAAGATATCCACAGATCTAGTTACCAGGCAGAGGACCAAGCATGTAGAGATACACATGCACTATATCAGGGAATTAATGCATGACAGGACCGTCATTTTGCAATACTGCCCGACTGATGAGTAGATTGCAGACATCTTCACCAAGATATTTTTAGAAAATAATTTCACTTATCTCTGTTCACTGTTGGGGGTGAGTTCATCAGGGTGATCAAATTACTTTCAGTGTTCATCTTGAGGGGGGGGGGGGGGGTTCCCACTGGGATTTCCCTCTTTTCCTCACTTAGATTTATTTTTTAGCATTGTTTGAGTTACATTATTGTACAGGGTGACCTATGGACTTTGTTGCCGGGGCCCTAGAATTTCATGCACTTTATGTTTCTACTTCTCCTGAGTATATATTAAGGGGGGGTGTTGGAGACATTTACCCACCATGCACACTTAATTTGGTCAATTTGGCCTTGTTAAACCACTATCCTAAGTTTGATTGACTTAATCAGCATCAGATGAGCACACTATGACATCAGCATGAGCACACCCATGCCTATCTTTAGTCAAGGAGGCCAACTAAGCCTTCTCCTTCATTCGAGGAGGCTAACTGGGCTTCCTCCTTCAAACAAGGAGCGTTCCGGGGGTGATATGAGTGTCATAAATGCTAACTAATTGTTAAAATAAGTTAAGCTAAGTGGTGAATACGACTCCACTCATTATATTGATTATTTTTATTAATATTTATGAACTGGAGTCAACTAGGGTTCCTCCAACCACCTCTGATGACAAGTTTGACTTCAGTTAACCTCATTGGGGTTCATTGGAGTTAATGATGCACTACCACTTGTTGATTGGCATGCAGTGACATGTGTTTGAGCTACTTTTAGTTAGACTCATTCATCCATTTCACTCCGACTTCATTTAGGACTCAGTTGAGTCAATCGGCACTTGATTAGTTGGTTAACTAGGTGTGTTTACTGTGGCTTACAGTCAGTTAAGCTACACCCATTCATTCAATTCAAATAATCTCCTTGGAAATTCGAATTATCTTGGCATTCATGCACCTTGCATGATCATTGTATTGTATTATTCATTCTTCATTTGATTATACAGAGCTGCTACTCCAATTGCAGCACCATTATGCCATTTTCAAGCTTAATTGTCTAAAATCTTTTACGAGACTGTGTTTTAGTCCCTAGATTACTGTGACAGATTAATAAAAACATCCCCATCCCCTCCCCTTATGTCAACCTCATCATTGACTCCTCCCTCGACTTTACTACCCTTCTCCCATATTTAATGTTTCAACTCCCTTCTTATCCACTATGTCGGTCTAATTTGATTTCCATCCCATCATAGATCGATACAAGGTCCATATTCAAGCAACAACAATAAATAATGCTTTAAGTCAATCCTATGGATTTGGGTCACATGTCAAAATTTTGTTATTTTATTAAATTAATTATCGCCGCCAATCTTTTACTTTAGTGTTCAAAATATGTACCATAAGTTCTGACACAAACCTTTATTGTTAATAATATTATTCAATTATTATCTTTGACTTACCCTACATTGAATTAATGAATGCACTTAAACACTTTATTAACATAATCTAATATTATCTAACTAATGTATTTAACATAATTTAACAAAATACTTACTTATAATTGATAATTAATTAATGCTTATTATTAATTAACCAACAATCCTTTCAACTCCAATGGTTATTTATTTATCCATTACCCTATCCAACAATCAAATGTAACTATACTTAAGACTCTGTAATTATGTTTTTATTACTAATTAATACTCATGTATCACCTACCCCCAAGGTGTAGACCTGTTGGCAACCGTGCACTTGTTAAGGTGTACGGGTTGTTAAGCACATCATGGGTTTAAACCTCGTTGCATCCTTCAGGGTGCGTTGCGGGGGTCAGTGTACTCTCCTAGAGGTTATAGTGGTAGCAGTCTAAATCGACCCCATGTCACGCAAGTACGAGACCGGCTAGTTGCCGATTCCGCCAGATACAAAAAAATACTCATGTATCACCTCATTCTAATTAATTATAATTAATGGTAATTAATTGTAAATAATCCTAATAAATATGGATTTATTAACACATTCTAATGAATCATAATTAATTATAATTAATCCTAGTCATTATTTATGGAACTATTTACCATGTTCAACAATGTAACCTTAATTATAATTAATCATTTAATTAGCATCTATTGATCAAGTTGATAATAACCTTATTTAAGATAATTAACACCATTAATACTTGTACTTAATGATCTAGTAATCCTAGTATTTCATTTAACAATTAAGTTTATCAAAATCTTGTTAACATTGTTAATATTATTAACATTATTTCATCTTTATTGGTCCCCATGAATAATTAACCCCAATCACAATTAATCAACCATTCATTACTAACTTGATGTAATAATATCATTTTTTAACTAATGATGCATCAATTCCTAATCAAAATAGTTTATTATTATTTCACACAAGCTTATAGATATGTAGATGAGTTATGTAAGTGTAGCTAATGCTTTCATACATCCTGTAGGTACACTAATAGTACCCAACCACACATCACACACAATTACGCAAGTTACTATATGTCGACACACATATATACATTAATTTGCAATTTTAGACCCTAACTCATATCATAATAAGCTATGACACCAACATATTATACTGAAACACAACACAATAATCGAGCAAAGGTTTCGACACACACTTAATTTGTTTCCCTTCTAAAACTTCCACGATATTCCTACCTACCTACTTCATTCTATATAATTCACAACTAACTTCCACATCCTATCCTTCCTCTGTTGGACTACTATGGAGTGTCAAATACATGACCTAACTCCATTTAGAACCCGTAAGAGGAAGTGTCAACTCCATCGACCAAGCTTCCCCAATAGGCACCCACTAGTCATCATCACCAACTTGGGGAGCATGCCATAGCACAACCCTCCCATGAATTTGATTTTTGGGGATAAACGATGGGTAATGCCTCCACCCCTTTAATGGAATAAGGGACTATGTCTACATTGACATAGTGACTGTGTTGCGACTGTTGTACTCAAGTTTTGTCATCGAATAACCAATTTGGGAGGTTGAGTTTGCTGAAACCCCACACTAACCCACACATCATGATAATAACAATAATCATACATAACAATAATGATTCATTCTCATACCTTTCTCTTTTGGAATTCGTATCGTCGATGTACTTTCAATTTGTAGGGCTCAACTATCTCTTAGCTCTTCTAAAACTGTTGGTTAGTCTCATAACAAAATGTCGTGCAATATCATGCAATCATTAACATCTATGATATTTCGTTAATACTAACAACAATGTAATCATTTTTCCATCATGCATCTGGAATTCACTCGACACATAACTTTAAATCGATATCCACGTACATCCTCTATTAAATTTGCATGCTAGAGACATAATCAAAACATGAACATAATTTATAATATAATCATCACACACATATATATATGAATTTTACAAAATAATACATCCATAAGTCCACAATGTCATCAAACTAACAACATTCCACAATAATAAGCAAATACAGACATGCAATTGGTAAGTCAAACGGTTTTATCATTTTAAGGGACCTTTTGGTTACGGGTTATAAGTTATAGTCCTATGTTTGGAACAATTATAGTATTAGGATTAGCTTCTAGAATTAATAATGCATGAATTTAAGAATTCAATGTTTCGAGTAGACACTCTAGCTATCTTCAGGAAGCCTAAGAAAGCTTAGAAGAGCTATATAGAGAGGCCATGAGGACCTTAAGATTGATATAAAATAAAAAGATGAAAAATAAACATTAAAGATTGAGAATGAAAAAAAGTCAAAATTAGTTATTTTGGTGGAAGAAAATAAAGTAGAAATATTAAAATATAAATCAAACTCTTTGAAGATAAGTCCAAAAGGAGTAACACAGGCAATGATTTATTAAAATAACTAGCAATTGTACCTATGGGTGCAATAAAAGAACGTCGTGTTGCAAGCTAAGCAAGGAGATGTGGACATATACAACAAGAAAGAGAATTTGAAATGTTGAATCACAAATTGTATCATTATATTATTCACATAATTGGCCATGACATTATCTGCATTTCAAAAGTAATCATAAAATTTTTTCTTGCCTCATCCAAATGACAATGGATTCTTTGTTTTTGTAGCTCTTATGTTACAATCAAGTATACATTTCTTAAATGTGGATCATTAATAAGGAATTCATAACATCTAAATGGACATTATTGGAAAATATCTCAAAATAATTATAAAGAAAAACTTAAAATTGTTGTATATATTTAGAAAAAGATAAATTGAATTCATAATAAAAAAAAGATTTATAATATTATGAAAAAATTATAATTTGATTCATAATTCAACAGTGACCAAAAACTCCCCGCAAATGAAAATGGACGAGACTATGCAGAGGAAACCAACTGCACCAAGAGAGACAATGTGCCTTCAACATCCCGGGTGGGGAGGGGTGTTCCATTATATCTAGATTGTATATTGCGTACATTGAATATGGACATTAACATACAACCACCTAAACCCGAGCTTGATATGTACCTTGAGTTTGTGAAGCTCGAGAATGCATAATTCAACTCTACACAAATGGCCTATTGCGTTGCATTCCAGGACAACCTGTTGATGCGGTATTATACTACTATGCAACAGACAGGAGAAATGCCTCGCCGGGGATTCAAATAGGTGCACATTACTAGGATCTGTTGATCCGTTTAGTACGATGAGGTAAGGGCCAATCTCTGTTGTCTCTATAATTTGGAAAATACCATGTGAGGTTCGAGTTTCTTTCTAACCTAGAGCTTTTATATAATCAAAATCATGAAATAAGAAAACCATAACATTTGGTAGTCCAGGGTCTAGGCGTCAATATCAGTTAAGAAATCCATAATATTTTGCAATCCCGGGGCTAAGCGTGTGTGATTCAATATCAGTTCGATTTCAAAGTTTAGAATGTGTTGGTTTTAGGTTAACAAGCTGAAAAAATCATGAAAATTGTACTCATGGAATCTATTTTTGTAATGGGTAAGGCTATTGCAGAGCTTTGATTGGAACAATTTATCCTAGTTGATTTGCAGTTTTCTATATTTTCCTAAGAGGCTATTCCATCATTTTGTAGAGTTTAGCACAAACCATGAATATGATTTCTGTGAGGTGATTTGAAGTTTTATCATCAATTTTGTGGAGTTAGATCAATTCACTCTGATTCAAAACAAGGCTAAGCTCGAAGATTCAAAATACACTCTAAGAATATTTTAATATATGTAGAGATTAGATATCCATAAACAATGATAAGGTCACTATTATGGAAGGAAATACACTGTTAGTGTTGACTCGACCTTTAATAATGAAATTAGAGAGGCAGTGAGCAGGTTTTTTCATGATAAATAGAGATTATGTAGAATTTAGTATGGCCGATGCACGGCTGGGCCTTTGTTTAAGCGTAAAACTATTCTACGATATTAATGAATGATTTCAAATGCATGCTGTGAAGCTACCAACCAATGGAAATGTGTCTAAATATTTACAGCTAAGTCTCATTGAAAATTTCCATCACAAGAATATGAATTTTATAGTACATAGCTTCTTGTCACGTACTATGAGCAACTGAGCTATAATTAATCACCTATATGTTGTAACTGGTCTTGCAAAGATTGGAAGTGCATCTCACATGTAACCCTTTCTTTAACCATTATTGTCAGTTTCAGTAGAGCTGGGCATTTTTGCTATTAATGGACCTTCTGATCACATTAGTGGAAGAATGAAGAATGGCTATAATTTCTTCTTAACAGTATTTTTAAGTCGCCCCTCCAAATGAAGATTTCAAGTTCAATGTGATTCGTCTTGTCCTAGATGAATGGATTTAGTTAGGATTATCAATTACAGGTTTGAAATTCTATTTGCGTCTATGCATCTATACTGTCTTTCCTCTAAACGCCACTTTTGTGTACCCTCTTCGTTGTTTCTTCCACCCAAAGTTTTCTTTCTACGTTTATCACAAGCGGTTTTCTTTTCTTGACTGGACCTTTAATAATGCAATATAAGGAACTTCTCTGTCTGAATAAATGAATGTACGAGCTCTTCCATTAGTTCCAATGTTGAATGTGTGTATACTCTTCTCAGATCTGAACTAAACAATTAGAACTGTCAAGTCTCCTACGGCTAAATTTAGCCTCTGTGACCAAAATCCAGACAACCCAAAAGACACAATAGTCAGCAGTAGTCCTCATTTTTTTCTAACTAGAAACTCTTTTGGGTTCCCTAGATATCTATATCGAGAAGAGCCTACCCAGATAAAATAAGCTATGCCATAAAAAATATGGAAAGCGCAAAAACCTTATTAGTCAGAGTGCTTGTCAACAAATTTTCAAATCGAAGCCTGGAAAATGAACAAATGCAAATCTTCCACACTCCCATCTAGGGTTTCAATATGTATGTTAACAACCATTGAATATCATTCAAAAAGTGGGATTCCCATTAAAAAATCCCCACATACAACCAAAATAGACGCTAAACGCGTAATGGGAATTGGCCACTACCTTTTCCAATGCTTTTTCTAGAAGAAAAGAAAGTAATAAGGAGCTATCTATTAGTGTTGTTTCTTGTCCTCCTTATGATATCCACGAGACAATGATACCGTATATGGTTAACTATTATGGAAGAAATTACAATCTATTAGTGTTGACTCGACCTTTAATAATGCAATTATTTGATGTTAATGAGGCTATCAAATGCTCAGCACTTAACACAATGTAGATACATGGCATGCATAGCACGTGGAACATGTTATCGCTGTGTAGAACACGTTACTTCATGGTATCGCTGGTATTGCTGTGCAGAATGGTGCAGAACACGTTACTTCATGTTATCGCTAAGTGGCCTACATGCGGTAAAGAGTAAAAATCCTAAAAATTAAAGCTAACCTCTTCACTCCCAGCTAACCTCTAAGCCGCGCCTTGGTTAGAAATCCAAAACCTCTATAGCTAACGCTGTGACTTGGGATGGAGGGTTGCGAATGACAGGTTTAGATCAGAAGACCGACTGGATTATCAAGAGTGTGGGGATACAGGACTGCAACGCACAGGATTAGATATGGAACCTGAAAGGCTTAGATATGGAACCTGAAAGCTATTACTGTTATAATTCGTATGACAGACAGAGTCCAGTCAACATTTTATTTTATTGGATGGTGGGTTTGATGTATATCTCTGTATACCATTTTTTTTATTCCTATGTTGCAAATTTCTCCTTAATTTATCTTATAGAACTCTGCAAACCATCGCTTTTTATATTGGATTTCAACTTCCCCACAATTCATTAGTGTTATCCACTCTCCTCCCTTGCTTTTTCTATCGAAAGCATCGACCTTTCTTCCAGTTATCAAATTCCTAATTCATTTTTTTGATTTACCAGTTCACAATGGCGGCATCCTCCTCCACAGCTGCTCATTCCAGCAACAAACAGTGGTTCCAGGTATTCATAAACCATCGGTGTGTTGATGTTAAGAAAACCTTCGCCAGGTCTCTCTATCTTCGCCTTCACGTTCTTATTTAGAGTAAAAATTTCTTTTTTATGGATCCGAGGAATCATTGCTCATCGCAGCTATAAAATGGAGATTCTTCTTTATGTGTTTAGGTCTCTGTTGAAGTCCAGCAAACACCATAGCATGAGTTTGTGGGAGATCCATCGGCAACTCCAGCAGCTGAGAGGAAAGAGATCCCACTTCATAGTAGTTGAGAGGAAGGAGAATTATAATACCTTATACCTAACTTTGAAACGAAGGACGGGAAGGGGCTTATTCACGCTACTACTGTGGGCGCAGTGGCTCTTTCAAAGATTGTTGTCTGGTCTTTGATGGAGAGCAGGTACTGTTGTGGGCGTAGTGGCTCTTTCGTAGGTTGTTGTCTAGTCTTTAATGGCGAGTAGGATCTCCCATCACATTAACATTTTTTGTTTGTACTATAGCAATGCGAATGGAAGCCATGGTTTTCCTGGATCCAAACCAAACATCCACCTTCAACTCTCTGCCACCCTCCATGATCTGAAAATCAAGATTCAAGTGCTTGAAATTCCTCATGACAGTGCCATGAGCACTTATAACTTTGATTTGTTTTTCACTCACTTCCACTTTCACCCCTTCTGGGATGTCCATCGTCTGAGGCTAAGATGGTCTTCATTTTTCCACCTAATTTGCTTCACACTCACATGCCCATGAGAATGAGACAACAACATCGTTGGCAAGCTGTAGAGGTTTCACAGATAAAATGAACAAGAGGAGGTTTTTGTTGATGTTTTGGAATTTTAAGAATTTAGGGTTAGGGTTTAGGATCAGGCTATGCCTGAATATGACGAGGTTTCCTAGGAGGAATCTGAGGTCACTAAGAGTGTGTTGGTTAAGGAATATTTTTATGTGATTGTGAGTTCTAGTTTGGGGGATTGTTGTTTGAGTTTTGGTTCTTTTGTTTCCTACAGCCGACACTGCCATTCTCAACTTCGATATGCTCGTCATTTGACAGGTGTGTTTCAGTAATTCAACGAATGGTTTTTTCTTTGTATGCTATATTTACTGTGGAATTGGTGCTAAAGTCTGTTGGAGTTTGAAGTATAATTTTGATTTCATTGTCTGAGGATTTCACCATGGTCATAGAATGGTGATCTTTCTGCAGTTAGGATCGTTGGATTTATTTTCACGCTTGTAGTGAGATAATTCGTTATTTTAATTTTGTCAATTATGTGGAAAAGACAACATTGTCAGCGTTGTTGAGGATCCAGACGGCTCGAATGCTGGACCCAGGCATTCTACACAATAAAAACTTCAAGAAACTGTATGTCGGAAGGAATAGCTTGTCCTGAGCATCCTAAATGGACCTGGAACTCCTCTTCCGCGTGGACTAAGCATCAACTAAAACATCCCTCTTTTCGAAGTTTTCTTCTAGTCAAAATCGTGCACGTAGTTGCAATACCAATGATGTGGACTAAGCATCAACTAAAACATCCCTCTTTCCGAAGTTTTCTTCTGGTCAAAATCGTGCACGCATTTGCAATACCAACGATTCAAAACAACAAACTTACCGATAGCAACAACAGCAATGGCAGACTGGAGTGTGCAAATTTTAGGCTTTTGGCAAAACGATTTTGTGAAGGAAGCTCCAACTCTTGGATTGATGGTGATGGAACATTGCCACTGTGCACCTAACCTGATCACCTGATCAACGATGGAGATTATTCGAATCGTCGGATGAAAATATCGACAGATGAAAAAATAAAAAGCATTAACTTCGGGGAGTAGACTTTTGCTTGTTGGGAACGCCTTACGGCGTAATTAACATAAATACATAATTCAAATAATTATTTTAGTTTAGAATATCATAATTAGTTTTTAGAATAATATAATAGTGTAAAATTAAAAGTTAGTTTATAGAATATTATAATAACTTAGAATTAAAAGTTAGTTTGCATGTTGTGAAAAGAGTATCGTGATTATTAAATTAAAATAATAAAAATTATTAACAAGAGCCGATACTTAACAGAGATTATGTTACGAAGGGAGAATAAAATTGCTATATAAAGTATAAATATGAGACGGAGAGGATTGTAAACACAAATTGAAAATAGGTGAGTTTGATAGGAAAATCCATAAGGTAGATAATATTATTAATTGCTTAAAATTGAGTTAAATACGTGTTAAATAAAATAAGAATTAGGATATTCATAGAGAAAATATTATAATTAAATTAAATTAGAGAAGCAAAAGGTTGGGGGAGGGGATTAAAGAATTAATTGTGAGAAATGAAAGAAAGAGTGGGGGATAGGAGATAAGATCAGGAGTAAGAAAACTTCCGGGGTAAGAGGGATTTGAATGATTAAGAAATAAAAGATAATAATATAATGAACAAATCAGAGGAGAAAGAAGAATGGAAGAAGTAATAACAAGGGTGGGGGTGGGGTCATAATAAGGGATTAGATGTTGTAACAATGCTGAATAATGAGTTTCAAAGAATGACTTAATTTATATGTTTTCATGATTGAAGTTGTTGGGGTGCTTCTCAATCTTGAGGGTTCACGAATAAGACGTGATGTGTAATGGGGTGCCAAAGTTAAGAGTTTGTATTGATCAAAGAAGATCAAGTGGTTGGATTTGAAAGGATGTTCCACAATGGTTTATTTGGTAATGTGACTATGATTGGTGTGGGAAATGTGCTCTTTGAGTCGAGATTGGATAGATCTACCCATTTGATCAATATAGGATTTTCCACATGAGCAGGGGATTTGGTAAACTCCTTGGTTTAGAAGGGGGTTAGATTTGTCCCTGATGTTGTTGAATAATTGTTTAAGAGTCTTAAAAGGCTTAAAAATGGTTTTTATTTTCTTTTTAGCAAGGGCTTTAGCAACGAGGTCAATGATTCCATGAATATAAGGAAGAGAAGTGAGGGTGATGGGAGGATCATTAGAAGGGAATGACTTTGTTTGGGATGAAGTATAGAGTGAAAGACTTTGTTGATTTTGGAATGGGAATAACCATTGGCTTGAAGAGATTTAGAGAGGTGGGTTCTTTCCAATGTGAGATGTTGGGGATCAAATATTCAAATATCCCTAGAAATAAGAGTGTTTGAGCTGGGTGGTGGTGGGATTGGGCATGGAGGTACCTATCTATATGGGTTTTCTTGCGGAAAAATTGTGAGACAGAGAACCATTAGGTTGGTGAGAGATGCAAACAATGAGGAAGGGAATGGAATTATCTTACTCAATCTTCATAGTAAATTTGACATGAGGATAAATGTTATTGAGATATTTATGGAACATATCGAGGGATGTGCAACCATGGGTCTAGATGAGGAAGGTGTATTCGACGAATCAAAACCATTATTTTGGTTTAAGGTGGAAGCTGTTGAGAGCCCTAGATTCAAAATATTCCATACAGATATTGGCAACAACTAGAGAAAGAGATGATCCCATCGTTGTTCCGTATGTATGTTCATAGAATTTTCCTTTGAAGTTGAAGAAGGTAAAAGTTATGTTGATTTTGATGAGATCGAGAGTTTCACAAGATTAGTGATAAGGTTAAGAGGTTAACAAACAAGGTTTTTAGTGAATAAGGACACTATGTTAAAGTTGACAAGAATGTCTCCTATTTCAAACTGCAAGTCCTGGATTTAAGGATTAAATCCATCAAGTATTTAATGACAGAAGAGGAATGGTCAATGAAAAGAAAGAGTTTTTTAGAAAAAAAATTGGTTAAAGCGAAAGTGGGGGATTCTATGGTGCTAACAATAGGTCTAAGGGGGATAACTTTTTATGAATATTGGGTTGACCATAAGTTTTAGGAGGTTGGGGGTTAAGGTGAAGAAGTCACATTTTGCTGGTCGAATATAGGGAGGAGGATTAGATATCTTGGGAGACAAGGTTAGTCATCTTGGTGAGGGGGTTTGATGAGAGCAGTTTGTAGGCCGAATAAGATAAAATATTCAACAATTTATATTTATAACCAATTTTTCCCTTGATCACACAGGCGTTTCCTTTATCTTCTTTTAGAACGACGACGTCTGGGTGTTTTCATTGAGATGACTAAGGGAAATCCTAATTCCTCTTTGGATAGATTTGATTTAGGGAGTCTTACCATGGGAGGGAAATAATCAGGTAATAAATCTGCAGGGGGGAGGAGGGAGAACTCAGAAAAGATGAGGGATCAAAGGTTGAGCCACAAAAGGAGCGAGGTCTAAGAAGGAGAGAGGGAAGACATGGGGAAGCAAGGCCGATCTCATGAAATGACCAGAGGAAATATTTGATAATTTAATAAATTTATGTTTCTGATTAGAAGACACATACAATTAGAGTAGTTTTCACAATTTACAACAATTCCACGGTCTAAGATGATCCAAAGATCAGGACACAAAGTGGAAGATAGCTTAAGGTGGAGAAAGTAAACCTGGGAAGAGAGAGGCGAGCTAGAGATGACCAAGGGGATTGAATTTCAGCTCTAAGTAAAGCATGAATTTCTCAGCTAAACATACACTGATGTTGTCACGTGTGAAGGGGATGCTTAATTCGAATGAAATGTGGAAGAATTGCTGCATCCATCAACACTTGAGGAAGGTAAGATCCTCAACTCTCTTCGGTACTTTCATCTTGACCTTCTCGTAGTTGTGTGTCTCATTGAGACATACCTCTACATAGATTCTTAGAACGAATATTCCATAGTTTGTCGTATTGGGATTACCTTTTGGAATTAACTATGCGTGAATTTAAGAGTGACTTTTTCATTGGATATTTCACTCATTTTCAAGAAACACAAACAATTCAATTGAGAGATAGAGAGACAATGAAGATCTTAACGAGTCGAGAAATAATAAGATGAAAAATAAAAGTTAGATATTAAGATGAAGAATTCAAAATTAGTTATGTCTTGGTGTGAATTTAAGAATATGACCTTTTGAGTGGACACTTAACCTATCTTCAAGAAACACAAGAAAGCTCAATAAAAAGATAGAAAGAAAATAAAAATCTCAAAGTTGATATATAATAAGATGAGAAATGAATGTTAGATATTGAGAATGAAAATATTCAAAATTAGTTATGTTTTGGTGGAAGAAAATAAAATATAAATATTAACATATAAAATGAACTTTTTTAAGGGATGTTTAGAAGGAGTAAAATGGGAAACGATTTATTAAGTAATTAAAATAAAAAAATATGATTTAAATAATTAATTTAATTTAGAATAATATTATAATAATTTAGAATATTATTATAATAATTTAAAATTAAAAGTTAATACTTAGAATATTATAATAATCTAAAATTAAAATTTAATTTGTAGGTTGTGAAACGGAATAATTATTAGATTAAAATAAAATTAGTAAAAAGAGGACCCCTAATAGAGATATTGTTACTATTAAAGGAAATGATAGAAAATCGTTAAAAATAAATTAGTTAAGAGAGAATAATATGTAGAGGGAGGGGAAATTGTTATATAAAATATAAATAGGAGAAGAAGAGGATTAAATTAAAAGTAGGGGAGTTTGATAGGAAAAAGGTTAGAGTAGATTATATTAATAATTGACTAGAATTGAGTTAAACCACCATAGATCTAAATTTGCTCTATCAAGTACCGAGAGGGATCAAATTCTTTGAGGTGCAAACCTCTTGTTAACTATTGCACTCAAAGAGCTATCAACTTTGGTGTGTCTTATTTATAGCCAAAAGACACATCTTTTTACTTGTCGAACTATAAAATCATGGGTTGTTTAGGATGCCTTTAATTTGAGGATAATTCAATTTATTATTTTTTATTATTTTGTTAGGTAGGAACATTACAGTATCTCCCCATATTGTGTTATTTTTTTACAGGGCTTGGGGGCATTTTGGTTGGAGCTTATACTAATTGGCACAAATAATTTTTTTGTGCATATGTGGTGGTTTGGTGCGGCGTGAGTAAAAATGGTGTTGCGTGGTAAATAATAATTCATGTTCTTATTCCTTTCAAAGAACACATTTTATGCTAGTTCATGGTTTCCTCATTATTCCACTGAGAGAACACATTTTCTGGAAGCCTGAAGGCGTTTTCTCCCTATTTAGTCAGATGCATTGGAGAAAAGAAATTGTCTACAACAATAACTCAAGGCACATGCAAGTAGCCATTCCCATATTTTTGGGGGTGAGAATATTATGTTCATGTATCACCCAGAAAGCGCATCACATGGAGAATCTGGAGCTTTTTCCAATACTCTGCTGCTTCAACTACCTACAACTGGAAACTTTGAAAAAAATCGGAAGAAGCCTCTCCTTCTTTTCGTAGGCCTGTTGAAGTATCTTGCAATGGATTTCAATAAAGAGAATCCACAAGTACCAGAAGAATTGTCAAATCTTAAGGTTCATCAAGGAAGTACAGTATGTGTCAAAGGAGTTGTTGGGTTCATAATATCATGGCTTGTCATGCGTTTGCTTGAGCTTGGATACATTCTTAGAGAAACTGTGTGAGATACATGTAGCTTTATTAGTATACACATCTCAGACTAAAAACTTTAATGGCAATTATTTGGGTTTGCATAAGAGAAATAGTTATAATTACAGTTAATGGTGTTCTTGAATTTAGGTAATCCCGTGATCAAGACGAAGCATCTGTTGGATCTTCCTGGTGCGAAGGAGAGATTGACACTCTAGAAAGTAGATTTGGATGATGAAAGAAGCTTTGGCGCCTCCATGGATGGTTGTGAGGGCCTTTTCCATGTTGCCACTCCAATGGATTTCGACTCCCATGATCATCTCTTTTGTTCTTTTATATATATATATATATATATTTTAATCGTAAATGTACTTAGCTGGGCATTGGATCGATTTAGTGATATGACCATGGAGTTCAAAGCAATGTATGCAGAACGAGGTAATAAATCCCACGGTCAATGGAATGTTGAACGTGTTGGGATCATGTGGGAAAACCAAGTTTGTCAAGCGAGTTGTTTTCACGTCATCTGCTGGGACTGCGTTTTTTTCTCATGATCATGGATAACCATGCAAAGTATATAACAAAAAATACTGGACCAATGTAGACATTTGCAGGTTTGTAATGAGGAACATTACAACATCTCCTTCATAATAAAAAATCATAAGTAAATAGAAGTAAATATTTATACCTGACATTATATGAGTAATGTTACATAACGTTACAACATCTCCCTCATAATCAGAAATAAATAGAAGTAAATATTTATAGCCGACATTTACATAAGGAATGTTACATAATGTTATGACATCTCCCTCATAATATTTATAGCCGATAGTTACATGAGGAACGTTACAGAACGTTACAAGATCTCCCCCATACTGGGATGTAGAGTGCCTCTTGGCGCAATAATTTTATAAATAGAATAAGAATTAAGATTGGAAATTTTATAATTGAATTAGATTAGAAAAGTAAAAGGTTGAAGTAGTGGATTAAAGAATTAGACACAAGAAATGAAGCAAGGAGTGGGGGAGAGGAGATAATATTAAGAGTAAAACAAATTAATGAGGGAGAGAGATTTGAATGAGTAAGAAATAAAATGAAGATAGTTAATGAACAAACGAGAAGAGAAAGAAGAATGTAAGAAGCAATACCAAAGGGGGTGATGAAGTCACAATTATAGTATTTGTATCAGTCCTTATTTTCTAGCCAAATAGGTTTTTTCTTCAATATGATCAAAGCACTTTTGAATTGTACTCTTAACTTTGTTGAAATCGAAAGTACAAAAGAAAACAAAATTGAACACATTCAACACATAAGACGGGGTGACAAGGAAGAAGAGGATTGATCACAAAGTTTGAAAGTACTTAAAATTTCATATTTATTGTGATGTATATAGTTTAATATGGCTTTTGTTGACTTCACTTCATAAACATCGTAGCTATTGGGTTTGTTGCTAACAAGTTGTGGTACTAAAGCTCATAGTTGTTATCGCAAGTTTTTCATATGTCCTTTGGAAGCTTAGTGTCTAACAATACCTAAATATTGTTGGCATGGAAAATATGGATCTTGTTAGACACTAAGATTCCAAAGAACGAGTGTAGAACATGTAATAACAACTACAAGATTTAGTACCACAACCTCTCAACAACAAAACCTAATCATGATGCTTACTAAAAGCACTCAACAAAAGCCAAAAAATGATATATCAACAAACATCAAGAGATTGATGTCAACTTCTCGACTATTGATGTTTGGCCTAAATTTTTGATGATTGGATGTCAGTGGAAATGTTTTTATATCGGTGTCATGTCATTGCTAATCTAGTACCCTTAAATGATGGGGTGACACTTGGGCTATAGTTTTGATGATCGACATCGAAAAAAGTGTCAGTATACCTATGTCTATTCAATGAGAGGGTGACATACTTGTAATAGTTTCGATGATGGGACATCAAGAAGGGAGTTTTTATATCGATGTCTTATTGTTAGTACAATATGATCCTTCCACAACTAATCATCGTCAGTCAAGGCATAACCATTTTCGAAATAGTGTCATTAGGGGGTCACGATATCGATGTTAAGTTGCCATTATATTATCTACACTCTAAACAACATGTGACACTACTTCATGTTGGAACTATATTGATGTTTTGTCGTAATATCAAAGTTGAGTCCAAAAAACCATTTCCCAATGACTTGTCATGTAGACAAAGAATAATGTCTCAATTATGATGGTGGAATGATGCATCAACGTTATGCCAAAGTCACAACATATTATTTCTAACATTTATTTGTAACTATTTTCCGACATTTATTTTAAAAGTGGTGTCACTTAATGTAAAAAAATGTACCATTTTGTACTAGTGAGCATAATTCAAATGGTATCCAATAATAACTCCCTTTGAGAAAACAATTGAGCTCAACCCAAAAAAATCCCACCCACGAAATAGTATTCTAAACTCAGTGACAAAACCCTTTCAAGTGCCCATTGTCTCTTGAAGCATTACAACAACCGGCCAATACAAATCCATCAAAATTTTGAGGGATAGCTTCTTGTCCCTCCCTCCTAGGCCTCTAACATTAATTGATATAATCTTCATTAAGGAATTAATGTGTGGGTTTTACTTGCTCTAAGTAACCCAACTTTGTTAAGGTCAAAGACCCAACTAGTAGCTACCAAACCAACACTTTGTGAGGTAGTGGAAGTTATCAGGTGTGGTCTCCACCCCCATGGGAGGATTCTTAGTCATATGATATGCAAAGATGCAAAGAGGACACTAAAAGGACACAAAGTGGATGCTAGAAGCAAAACAAGCAAGACACTACTAGGATACCAAAGTAGGCGTGCAACATGATGCAAAATGGACTCCTCAAGGATGCCAAGTAAACACAAACTAAATAAAAACTTAGTAACAATGATGAAACATAAATGCAAAATTATATTCAGCATCATGACTCCAAAAGAATGTCACACATCCCATTTTCCATTTTTTAAAATCAAGACACAAAAAATGATGTTATAACCTTGCATTGCAATATTGTCAATCATGGTTGACCCTCTTATATTTTTTTAATCCTTTTGTTAGGTTCCTCCTCATGTCGCACCACCAAGGTTGTATCGATTATATCGATTATAGATTGAGCTTAATGAAGAGATTGTCTAGAATGAGAATCTTAATATGTCAACAATAAGCTTGTCACTTGGTTACTTAAACTGATATTAAGACTTTAAGCACACTATAGCTCTTCCAATGTTTCTTGCTTGCGCATCATAGTGACACTAGATAATTTTCATACCTTTTTTGAAAACCTTCTTAAACCAAAACTAAATTGATTCTACTTAGAGTTTTCCTTTAAACTATGAATGACAATCATTAAAATAAAAAGTCGCAATCATTAAAATAAAAAGTCATGCAAAGAGTCACTTTTCTAAACAAACTTGTTCTTAATAACATTTCAAGTTTTTCATATACATTTAGCACCAAAAGTCCCTTATGGTATCAATAATGAAAAGGGTTTAAAGATTCATGTTACTATAATCAACATAAAGGACCTTAAAGGTAATGTGGTTCCTCATAATGTTCTTACTAACATGCATCCTTCCAAAATCATAATGAGCCATTTTGGTGGTAGAGATAACTCCCATTCTTCTTCTAATGCTTGTGCATAAAACAACGACCTTATTAAGATCTATAAACCTTTCTCACCATTAGAGTTAACCCATAGCAAATTCCTAGGAATCTGACTTGAAGATTGGTATGAGTGACATGGTTGAAGGAACCTGCCAAGATTAGAACAAGAGTGGTATCTTAGCACTTTAGTATTAGTGAAAAGAGATAGTTATGACAATACATACTTGTATCTTAGCTAACTTTTAAAGGGCTACGTTTGATAGTTGCTTGTGTTTTTGTGAAAAACAAAGACAATCCAAAAAAATTAAAGTTAGTGAAAACATATATAGGTATAATAATATTTTTTTTTCTTAACTTTTGAATACCTATATTTGATAGTTGCTTGGTTTTGAGTGAAAAGCAAAGACAGTCCGAAGATTTTGAAGATATGTTCCAATTGAATCTAATCGCATCCTTGTCTTAGCATCCATTCATGAGCATCCCTCTAACTCAAATGAAAGCATTAAGTCTTGGCCATTTGGAGCTTGGAATCATAAGCATAACACAAGACTAATAAGTGCCAATTGTATTAGGAAGGGTCTCCACCAAATCTAGAAAAATGGCACCATTGACTCATTCTTTAGGTCCGGAATTGGAAGGTTGCTTCCTACCATCTCTCATGCAACTTCCTTGAAATCAACGAGAATATATGACTGTTCTTACAGAATTGTCTGTGTCGCGTCTCCATCAATCCATGCCCCATTGCCCCATATCGGTCTTCTTGATTATGTTATTTCCTCGAAGTCAATCAGATTTAGATTAATGGTCTCCATCACCTTTCCATCAATCCATGAGCCGCCCTATCTTTCTACATTTTCTCTGCCGCGTTTTAGGTAAGTGCTCCACGTTTTGTTGACCTTGACGAACGATCCTGAAGTCTTCTTGTTAGACTAGTCTGTTTGCCGTATCAACTGGGGCAATAATGCTTTGCCCTAAAAATATATAGAAGCTGCTTAAATTTCAAACATGCCATCAGCGCTGCAGTCCCATATTCATACAGCGACAACGATTCCAATTACTGGTCAAGCTGAATCCTCTGTACCCAATTCATCAATTGTTTTTGTTTTGCAGCTGTTGCATTGCTCTTCCAACATGTGTAACAGACATGATATGCTGTTATTCCTCTCTTCTTTTCTTCTTCTTCTTGTTGCTGTAAGAAGCCAGGCTCCTTGGCCATCCCCATCTGCATCTCCAATTGCTTCACCTCTTCAGTCACCATCTCCTTCTGTAACTTGGTCAAGAAGTGGGTCGCACAGGGTTGTTATAATTGGTGCTTCAGCGGGTGGGGCTGTTGCATTTGTTTGTATTGCTCTCTTCATCTTTTGGATGTCGAGGAGGAGGGATCACTCTTATAAACAAATTAACACATCTGAAGATCCGAAGCTGCCTTCTGATCTCACGACAGCGCCCTTGGGGACAGGAAATGGTAAAAGTAAGACGAAGGTTTCAGTCTGCATTGAGAAGCAGGAATAAGATCTTCAGAATTTCAGCCCTTTGTTTATAAAGCTCCTATTCACTGGAGGGAATAACAATCAGAGAAAAATGGTACATGTCCCAAGAGTTGAAGCTATTGCATGAGGTCAAACCATACAAGTAAAAGGAATTTGTAATTAGTCCTAGAGCCATCTTGCTTGGTTTTTGAATACATATTTTGAATCCCCGGGTTCATGATGCAGAATCTGTTCAGTGCTTCCAGCATGAGCTCTCTTTTCAACCGAAAACTATATTGCCGATTATTTGGATGTCAAATGGGCTTCAATATGTATACATCAAATGTAATACCCAATTAGAATGGGAATTGGGTAAAAATATTTGTGTGCGTTTAGAATATTAAGTGCTTATTAGTAAAAGCTTCAAATAATTAATGTTGTTTTATGAAGTAAATGCTTATGGTAAAAAACAGAATAGAAGGCAAGATGCCCAACCTTACAAAAAGAGCGAAGAAGGTTACATTCTCGATTACTGGTGCAATTTTATTCGTTGTTTTTCTTATTGTGTTGTCAGATCTGTCATAGATGATCAATGTTTTATAGAAATAGGGGATTGCATTGGCAAAATTGGCATTAGTCCTTATCTGTGTAGCAATAACTAGTAGAGCTGATTTGTACCTTTGATTTTGATTTTGTTAGGATCAACTAGCTTCATAACAATGGTTTTTCTAAGTGTGAGTTATATTAATATACATGTAATTTGGTATATGTTGATATTAATGTTTGTGGTTATTCTATAAATAAGGTCAATAAGGAAGATGTGTTTAATTGGAGAAAATATAAATATGAAATTTGGCATTGTTTCATAGATAATCAAATGCAAATTTTAAAAGGTTGTTACATTTATCATTTAAAATGTAGAGGGCATAATTCTGTCTTTATTTTGTATATCAAGCTTCTATTGTTTCAAATGGTTGTATTTGGCATTGTAGGTATTATAGAAAATACCACAACCATGGAAGAGATACAACTCGGAAATGTGTCTGGATATGTTTGCTATTATGTATGAGTTGTTAATATTCCATGTATTCCAAAAAATATATGGTCATTGTGTTGGTATGGCTAAATGTGCTCATGGGTATTGCATAGACAATGTTATTTCCCTAACTTGCTAAAAAAGTCTATATCATGAGATTTTATAAAGATTAAATTCAACTTCACAAATATTAAAGTGATGTAAAAATCTTCATGGAAAATGATGATAAGTGAAATGGCCAGAGAGGGAATGGACATTACAAAGTGATAACAACATTGATTCCATTTGAGTTTACATCAATGGTGTAATTGAGTACCCAATCTCTTAATAAGAATAGGTACATAACTAAACAATAATTAAATTTTACTATTTGCATTGATTATTAATTATTTTACATAGCCATGTAATTTTGTTTCTACTGAGTATCTACAAGGGGTTAGGTACATTGCAGTCCTTTTCTTTAAGAAAAGTCTCTACCACTTAAAAGAAGGTAGCACCCAACTTTGTCTTTCTTTAGAATAGTCTAAACAAATTAGTCTAAAGAAATTTCAAAGAATTTTTATTGGGAACCTCAAAAGACATATCGAAGTACACGTGGTAAAATTTCAAGTCTTTGTTCACTATAATTTCAGATTTACATTTTGTGGAAGTTAGGGATTTTGACTAGTCAAAAACTAGTCTCAAACAAGTGTTCTAGGTAAAATTGTTATATCTAAAGCTTTTGAGCACAAAATTGATACAAAGCATAGTGTTTCTAGGAAAAAATTTATAAGAAGGAAAAAAAATCAAATACGTGATAGGTTATACAATTTTCTCTATTGGAAGGGACAAAAACAACAAGTTTTGAGAAGGTTACCATAAATTTCTCTCGGTACATAAGAATTTGGTCCAAACTATGCTATTGTAGAGAAGATACATACGAATACTACAAGTCCAAATTTTAAAATCAAATAATCCTAAATTTTAGAGATACTTTAGGAGAAATGCTGGATAACAAGACAATCTACAAACTAGGGTTTTTAAAGGTATGTTAACTAGAAATTTGCATAAATTTTAGTTGAAAGATATTTTAGGGTGATTCAAAACGTGTATTAGATAATAAGACAAATCTATTACATAAGAAGATCATGATGATGTGGAATTCAGGTTGTCCAAGCTTAGAAAAAGAGTAGTGAACATTGAAGCTACAATGCCAAGAAAGGTGGACATAACGAATATGGTAAATAAGGAAGAATTCAAAAAATTCAAAGGGGATATCCAATTGATCTCTAAAATAACCTTGAAAATATGGGGGGGGATTTTGAAGCATATATGCAACCTACAAACCAAAAATTCAACTCTTAGAGAAGAGGATAAGAAGAAAAAGATGTTAGAGTCTTAGTGAACTCATGAGAAAATTATATCACACTCAAATAACAAGATTAACTTCACTTCTCAAACACTTGATCACTTGTTACTCCAAGATACACATAATTGTGGGTTCAACTCAGAACCAAGGAACTACTCCATTCCTAATATAAATATGAAGAATTTTGACAGTAAAGATCTCATAACATGGATATTCCAAATGGAGAAATTATTTGATCTACACCAAGTGTTTACTTTATGAAAGGTAACTATTGCATCCTAGTATTGGAACTTGATGAATTTGTGTAGTACTTGTTGGACACAATGGACACACTGAGAGGGGGGTGAATTAGTGTGAGAGAAATTATAAACTTTTACCTTCTTTTTAATCAATTGGAGCATATCAATCATTATGTCATCAATTGCATAATCAAATCCATCATGAGTCATAAGCACATCATTGCATCAAAAGAGACACAAGAATATATGGAAATTTATTCTTTATTTATTGTACATGGAAGACAACAATCTTCTCGATTACAATCAACACCAACTGATGAAAAGAACACCAAATTTCATAAAAGGACCCAACCTGGTTTTCTTAGCTCCAACTAAGAAGGGTTTGAGGAGTCCAATCCTCAAGTGCAAGATTCTTATTGCAAGAAATCATATGGATCTACTGCACAGCCAACCTCTGCTCGGTACATCAATCTCTGCTCATCACTGCTGCTCAACACTACTGCTCATCACAAGTGCTCATCTCTGCTTCTCATCACTGCTTTTGATCACTACTGCTCATCTCTGCTGCTGGTCATATGTTGAGTCATCACTATATACTGATAATTCATTTCAATTCCATACACTTCTCATGTATATCATTGTACACATCATCATACAAATTTACTGAACAAGTAATTCTTCTCCTCTTTCACTGAACATAAGGCATGCATCGTCATGCATCATCATCATAGGTATGCATCATCGTCATAGGGTATGCATCCTCATCATCAAATATGAATCATCATCACCATATTAGTGTGCACAATGTATGCATCATCAACATCAATTTTACATCATAGTGCATAGGAGAGCATCATCACACTATGGTATCCATGTACATCATATTGTGAAGGAATGCATCAACATCATAGAGTGTACATCATTATCACATGCATTATCATCATAAAGTGTATCATATCATAGAATAAAGGTATGCAATATCATCATCATAGTCTCCATAATGACTTCAAATATATATACCAATATAGAGGCTCACATACTAAGATCAAAGATGAACTCTATCCATGAGAGACATGTGCCATCACAAGAGAAACTCAGAAGAATGAACCATACCTTTCCGAATATTACATGATTAAGAAACAATAGACAAACCAAAATAAAATCTATATCATGTCATCACATATCCCTCGTAACAAGCTTTCCAACGAGCTATGAATTTTGTAATTTTGATTTCGTATGAGAAAGTTATGCTAATTTTAGTGAAGATGCCCAAATTTTTTTCTGTAAAAAAGAATTGCTCCTCTATTGGTGCGAAAAAAACTCAGACCAATATCCATGAATTCTCTTCTCTACATCCATCATTGAGTGTTTTGGATGTGTTTATATACACATTAAAGTGGACATGTTTCATGCTGGCCGACTTGTCTTTAAAGGTAAGAATTTTATTTTTGACTTTAAACTTCTTACCACCTCAATGGTCAACCTTATGTATTTTTATTATTTTTCTTAACAACTCAATGGTCAACCTTATGTATTTTTATTATTTTCTTACCACCTCAATAGTCAACCTTATATATTTTTATTATTTTTCTTACCACCTCAATGGTCAATCTTATGTATTTTTATTATTTTTCTTTTAACATCCTTCAAAGTCAACCACATCATTTAAAATTCATGGGAGTGTGTCCTCCACATATTCATAGGGTTGTATCAAGCCACTAGGGATTTTAATTGCATTCCATATGCAAGGTTCCATCATGTGCTTCAAGCTTGCGACTAAATGGACCATCATCACGCCAATATGTGTATGGGTGACTTAACCACATCAAGTGAAATAAATGGGAATCAATGTCTTCACAAGGTTCCATGACTTCATTAAGTCACAAAAGACCACATCATCATGCCATCTAACCATGTCAATTGAAAGTAGTGGGATCCATGAAATTTGCAAGGGTATCAGGGTATTCATCAGGGGTTCCATGGGATTCTTAATCATACGAGGGGTTCCATAGCATGTTAAGGACCATACAAGGTCATCATCATCATCATATAAGAGATCCTTGACCACTATAAGGGTTGCAAGGTCATTACACCATCAAGTGTGGGTCCAACGACTCCTTCAAGTATTATTCACAAAGCAATAGGCTTCTTTGACATTCCAAGGAGATTTGTGGGCTTCTTCAACCACCTCAACCATACCAGGAGACTTCCAAGGGTCAAGATTCATCATGACATCATCTGTGGGGTTGTTAGGCCTTCTCCCGAGGTACCATGACACCATCAGAGCATGAATGACCACATAATGGGTCATTAATGCTTCTCCAATCCATCTAGGGATTCTCCATCATCTATAAGGGCTTCAACACCATTTGCAGGGTCTTTAGCATCTTCAACAAGGTGGTGGCTTCAATATCTATCCTTGTGGGTACAAGGACGTTGTCAACTAGGTACAAGGTGCTTCAAGGCACAAACCTACTTTGTAAGGGATCCAAGGTTCAAACCCACTTTGTAAGGGGTCTAAGGCACTACAAGTGGGACTTGGTGGCATTAATGAAAACCTATGGGGCCACTGCAAGTCCATGTTGGAATTAATGACAATTTCATCAACAATCTTCTCCTTTGTCATTAATGACAAAAAATCATGCTCCCCTATGTATATCAAGCTTCTATTGTTTCAAATGGTTGTATTTGGCATTGTAGGTATTATAGAAAATACCACAACCATGGAAGAGATACAACTCGGAAAGGTTTGGATATGTTTGCTATTATGTATGAGTTGTTAATATTCCATGTATTCCAAAAAATATATGGTCTTTGTGTTGGAACGACTGAATGTGCTCATGGGTAATGAATAAATTTTGCATAGATAATGTTATTTCCCTAACTTGCCAAAAAAGTCTATATCATGAGATTTTATGATGTCAATATTCATCATGGCATCATCTATAGGGTTGTTAGGCCTTCTCCCAAGGTACCATGACACCATCAGAGCATGAATGACCACATAATGGGTCATTAATGCTTCTCCAATACATCTAGGGATTCTCCATCATCCATAAGGGCTTCAACACCATTTGCAGGGTATTTAGCATCTTCAACAAGGTGGTGGCTTCAAGATCTATCCTTGTGGGTACAGGGACCTTGTCAACTGGGTACAAGGTGCTTCAAGGAACAAACCCACTCTATAAGGTATCCAAGGTTCAAACCCACTTTGTAAGGGGTCCAAGGCACTACAAGTGGGACTTGGTGGCATCAATGACAACCTGTGGGGCCACTGCAAGTCCATGTTCGAATCAATGACAATTTCATCAACAATCTCCCCCTTTGTCATTGATGACAACAACTCATGCTCCCCTATGATCATGCTCCCATTTTGTCTTCATCTCTCCCCCTTTGGAATCAATGGAAAGGGGTGTCCACATACCTGTATATGAAATCACTGATCATTGATCACTACTCCTCCTGTCAACATGCACAATCCTAGGACATGTTTGTATGCCTAGAGTAGTCATCCTTTCTTCTTTGAGATCATCCTCCAACCTCATGAAATCAATGTATGCTAAGGTATTTGAGATACCTTACACTTGTATTTCCACATGACATCCATCCTCTCTAGTCTGATCAACCTCTCCTATCTGCAACTTCTTAGTCTTCTTCATCCATACTTTCTTTTTGGCATCTGTTCTTTCAGCATTTGTTCCTTCATATGTACTGGATTTCCTTAATGAGCTATATAAGAAAATTCTCAAGGGTTGCTTATGTGTACTCCTACAATATTGAGCTTTGTTCCCAAATCCACCGCAACTATAACACTTCATCGTATGACATGCATCAATGTGACCAGCATTGTTGCATCTCTAGCATGTGACCAACATTGTTGCATCTCCAACACCTAACTGAGTTGTTGGAACTTCCAACACTTCTTTGATAAAATCCATGTCTCCATGCTTGAGAGTGTCCTTGACTGTAGGAATTTGTCTTCTCATCTTTAAATATTCTTACTGATGTATATGAAGGACTCCTTCTTAGTTGATTTCTTTGAATTGCACATTCTTGGGAATTGTGTCAAAACCCACTATAGGTGTAACATCTCAATGTGTGACATGTGGAAACAACATGTCCGACTTGATTACAACTCCAACATCTAATTGATTCATTGGGGCTTCCAACCCTTATTCTTCCATAGAATCTACAATCCATAGCCTTATGACCAAATTTAGAACAAAAATAACAATAACCATTGAAACCACTTTCATACCTGGGTCTTGGAGTTGTTTCTTTTCTGAACTTGCCTCGAGGAATAGATCTCGCTTCGTGATGCATCCTTGAATTACCAGGATCTTTATTGTCATGTGCAGGTGCATGGGGAGCAGATTTGGATGCTGATGGACCTGCTTTTAGAGTCTTTGAAGACCAAGTGTCATCTTCATATTTTTCTTTGTCTTTCTTGTAACCAAGACTAGTTTTGTCACATGGAGATCTTTGGAAATCCAAGATCTTATCTAGGACAAATGAACTGCCCTTGAACTTGACAAAAGAATTATTCTTCTCATCTTTCTTCTTGAGACCAACTATCTCCATTTCCAGCTTCTGGATAGTCTCCTCCTTTTCTTCAAGCTGAATCTTCAGGATTTATTCTATCCTCTTGGCTTCCTCCAACTGAGTCTTCAGATTGTGATTGAACTCTCTATTTTCTTTAAGCACTTCAATAGGATCTTCTAGTTCTTCCTTTTGAATGATCAATTCAATCTTTATTTGTTCAATTTCAACATCCTTGTCCCACAACTCTTTTTCCTTGTTTTTGAACTTCACAAGCAACACTTTCATTGTCATGGTCTTTTGTTGATGTTCGTTCAAGGAGTCCAATATTTTATTTTTGAACTTCATTAAGTCACTATGGTTTAAATTTATTGTTTTTAGAAACCAATTGGCTCTGAGATCAATATTCAACAACGTGAGATGTATCTCATGTGCAACCTTTGATATCCCTTCATCATCATCTGCAAGAACCTTTTCAATTTCATCGCACAAGTTATCCTTACATTTACAAGTGTCCATACATTTACTGGAGTCCTCTTATTGCTTCTGTTCTTCCTAATTGATCTCTTCTGTGGGCTTGTCTTCTGATTCCTAATCTGTCTTTTTGGGTTCTGGTCTTTCCTTATGATACTCGCTCTCCAACTTTAACCATAGGTATTTTGCTGAAGTGTACTCTCCTATTATTTCCTTCACTGAGTTGGGAAGTCCATCCATGAGGAACTTCAAGGTTGTAGTATTTCCCTTGTTTGCTTCCTTCTATGCAACTTATTTACCCTTCTTGGTTGATGGAGCGGGTGGGTATGCCTTCATCTTGCTCCTCCAACTGAAATAATTTGTCGTATCAAGTATTGCACGCCATTGCTTGATGACTCTTCTTTTTCTCCCATTGTGTCTCCATGGATATCCTTCAAGCTTGCTAGGATTGTGACGAAGGCCCGCTCTGATACCAATTCTTGGACACAATGGCCACACCAAGAGGGGGGTGAATCAGTGTGAGAGAAATTATAAAATTTTACATTCCTTTTAATCAATCAGAGCATATCAATCATTATTTCATCAATTTCATAATCAAATCCATCATGAGTCATAAGCACAACCTCATATCAAAAGAGAAACGAATATATGGAATTTTGATCTTTATTTATTGTACATGGAAGACAAAATTATTCTCAATTACAATAAGCACCAATTAATGAAAAGAGAACCAACTCTCATAACAGGATCCGATATTGTTTTCTTATCTCCAACTAAGAAGGGTTTAAGGATTCCAATCCTCAAGTGCAAGATTCTTCTTGCAAGCAGTCATATGGCTCTGCTTCACAACCAACCTTTGCTTTGCACATCAATCTCTGCTCTGCACATCAATCTCTGCTCTTCACATTATTCTTTGCTCATCACTACTACTCAACACTACTTCTCACCACATCTGCTCATCTCTGCTGCTCATCACTACTTCTGATCACTACTGCTCATCTCTTCTTCTCATCACTGCTGCTCATCACTACTACTCATCTTTGATGATGATCATGACTTCTTATCACAATTGCTCATCACTGCTGATCATCTCCGCTGCTGGTCATATGTTGAGTCATCACTATATACTGATAAGTCATTTCACTAACATACACTTCTCATGTACATGATTGTACACCTCATCATACACAATTATTGAACAAGTAATTATGCTCCACCTCCATTGAACATAAGGCATGCATCGTCATGCATCATCATCATAGGTATGCATCATTGTCATAGAGTATGCATCCTCCTCATCAAATATGCATCATCATAATATTAGTGTGCACTGTGTATGGATCATCAACATCAAGTATACATCATAGTGCATAGTAGAGCATCATCACACTATGGTATGCATCTACATCATATTGTGTAGGAGTGCATCAACATCATAGAGTGTACATCATTATCACATGAATTATCATCATAAAGTGTATCATAGCATAGAATAAAGGTGTGCAATATCATCATCATAGCCTCCATAATGACTTCAATTATATATACCAATATAGAGGCTCACATACTAAGATCAAAGATGAACTCTATCCATGAGAGATATGTGCCATCACAAGAGAAACCTAGAAGAATGAACCATACCTTTCGGAATATCACAAGATGAAGAAACACTATACAAACCAAAATAAACTCAAGATCATGTCATCGCATAGCCCTTATAACACTATTTCCAACGAGCTAATAATTTTGTAATTCTGATTCTGTATGAGAAAGTTATGTTAATTTTAGTGAAGATGCCCAAAAATTTCTCTGTAAAAACGAACTACTCCTCTGCTGCTGTGAAAAAACCTCAAACCAATCTCCACAAATTCACTTCTCGACATCCATCATTGAGTGTTTTTGGATGTGTTTATATACACATTAAACTGGATATGTTTCATGCTGGCCGACTTGTCTTCAAAAGCAAATTTTTTTAATAATTTGAATTTTATTTTTGACTTTAAACTTCTTACCACCTCAATGGTCAACCTTGTGTATTTTTATTATTTTTCTTACCACCTAAATGGTAAACCTTATGTATTTTTATTATTTTCTTACCACCTAAATAGTCAACCTTGTGTACTTTTATTATTTTTCTTACCACCCCAATGGTCAACCTTACGTATTTTTATTATTTTTCTTTTAACATTCTTCAAAGTCAACCACATCATTTAAAATTCATGGGAGTGTCTCCTCCACATATTCATAGGTTTGCATCAATATACTAGGGATTTTAATGGTATGGCATGTGCAAGGTGCCATCATGGGCTTCAATATTGTCACTAAATGGACCATCATCAAGCCAATATGTGTGCAGGTGACTTAACCACATCAAGTGCAAGCAATGGGATTCAAGGTCTTCAATAGGTTCCATGACTTCATTAAGTCACAAAGACCACATCATTGTGCCATCTAACCATGTAAAGTGCAAGTAGTGGGATCCATGAACTTTGCAAGGGTATTAGGGTGTTCATCAGGGGTTCCATGGGATTCTTCATCATACCACGGGTTCCATATCATGTTAAGGACCATACAAGGTCATCATCATCATATAAGAGATACATGACCACAATAAGGGTTGCAAGATCATTACACCATCAAGTGTGGGTCCAAGGACTCTTTCAAGTATTCTTCATGAAGAAAGAGGCTTCTTTGACATGCCAAGGGGATTCATGGGCTTCTTCAACCACCTCAACCATACTAGGAGACTTCCAAGGGTCAAGATTCATCATGACATCATCTGTGGGGTTGCCAGTCCTTCTCCTGAGGTACCATGACACCATTAAAATATGAATGACCATAGAATGGGTCATTAATTCTCCTCCAACCCATCTAGGGATTGTCCATCATCCATAGGGGCTTTAGCACCATCTCCAGGGTCTTCAACATATTCAACAAGGTGGTGTCTTCAAGATCTATCCTTGTGGGTACAGGGACCTTGTCAATTGGGTAAAAGGTGCTTCAAGGCACAAACCCACTCTGTAAGTGATCCAAGGTTCAAACCCACTTTGTAAGGGACCCAAGGCACCGCAAGTGGGAATTGTTGGCATCAATGACAATTTCATTAACATTACCAATGGCTTTGCAATTGTAAAAAGGATTGTATTGTATATTGACATTTATTTACAAATGAATTGATAGAAAATTATGGGGATATGAAGAGAACCACCTTTTTATCCAATTAATAAATATAAGGAAAAGAGGTCCAGCAATAAAGCACATTAGGAACTCTCAATACTTGAGTCTTTGAGTGAAAAACATTTCAGATAATAACTTGTTGGATCTCTTTATGGGATCTTTAAAATATAGAATTAAACATGAGGTACACCGAGTCTTAGAAGATAAATAATTGGATAATTCTTTGAGTTTGGAAAGAAAAGTTTAAAGTAAAAATATCACCACTAGAAGCACTACCAGTAACACCTGAAGAGGGGAAAATGTTCCCCCTCCTAACCTCACTAAAACGACATGGTTGACACCTCAACAATTGGAGGAAATAATAAATGTACTATGTTTCAATTGTGACGACATGTATAGTAAGGGGAATAAGTGGAATAAGAAGAAATCAGTATACATAGATTGTGAAGAGAAAGAAGATTAAGAATTGGAACAATCTCAAGATGTAGAACTAGAAGATAATACTCTAACCATATCTTGTCATCAATTGGTTGGAATTAGCCGCACTCCTTAAACTCTCAAGATAGAAGGATATACAAAATTAAAAACCTAATAATGTTGATTGATTATGGTATTTCACATTACTTAATTAATTGTAAACTAGTCAAACTTGTCAATTGATTTATATATCTAGCACCAAAGTTTCAAGTAATGACTATAAATAGATGTACCATAAATTGTTTAGGTAGTTCCATGGTATTAAGCTTACTATGGGGGAGTACTTATTGGATATCCCAATTATTTAAATCCAAATGGGTGGTGTTGATGGTGTATTAGGGGTCCAATGGTTATAATAATCGGGAACATTGACTCTTAATTGGAAGAAAATTTTCATGAGATTCTCCTAAAATGGAAAAGAAATTAACTCATAGGTATCCTAAGAAAAACCTCTATAGTGATAATATCTAATGAAATGAAAAAATTCTAAAAAGAGGACACCATGGTGTAATTTTACAATTGTCCTCACTTGATGTTCAAGTATCTATACCATCTATTCATGTGGATCTTCTAAGAAATTTTATTCTCAATCGTTCCAAGATATCTAAATAGATTCCTAAAGGTCTTCCACTTGCTCGATATCATGACCTTTTTATTCACGTGCAACTGGGAAGTGTACCACCTAACATCAAACCTTACAAGTACCCATATGCACAAAAGAGTGAGATTGAGAATATGGTTTAAGAATTCTTAGATGTTGGCATCATTTAACCTAGCCAAAGTGATTTCTATACACTAGTGGCGATGGCTCACAAAAAGGAAGGTTCATGGTATATGTGTTTAGACTATAAAGAGCTCAACATGTTGACCATTAAAGATAAGTTTCATGTGCTTTTCAATGATGGATTATTAGCTAAATTATACGGAGCAATTTCTTTACCAAGTTGGATCTCCATTTTAGATATCATCAAATCATGATGAGGAAATAAGACATTCTAAAACAACCTTTAAAACACGTAAAGTCATTATGAAGTGTTGGTGATGTTGTTTGTCCTTTCCAATACACCTTCCACATTTCAAATTTTGATGAATTCTAATTTTACCCTTCCTCATAAAATTTGTGTTAGTATTTTTTTATTATATACTAATCTACAATTTTTTTGGGGGAAATCATGTACAACATATTGACATGGTCTTAGAACTATTGGATGAAAAACAACTAAATGCATATATTTCTAAGTGTGACTTTGTGATTCAAGAACTAGAGTATTTGGGTCATATTGTATCTCATGAAGGCATCAAAGGGGACTCTAACAAAAATAAACCTTTAAGAATCTTAGAGGATTCTTAGTATTGACAAGTTATCTCCGCAACTTTGTTAAGAATCATGGTCAAATAGAAGCACCTCTAACAATGTTATTCAAAAATGATAAATTTTCTTGAAATCAGTAAGCAACCAAAACTTTTGAAAATATTAAAGAGGCTATGAACAAAACTTTTGTATTAGCCACTCCTGACTTTATTAGATTCTGACAGGAAGATCTTGGGCCAAAAATAGTCTTCACATAGATTGCACAAGAGAAATAAGAGAAGAATGATTGAAGAATAATATGAGAAATATTCCATTAATTGATTATTCACATTATGGGTGAATATTTAATACAACATCAATGAATAATTTGAACACCTAATCAAGTAGTTGAATCTACCAACCTAGACTGACTCTAGAGCTAACTAGGAGTGGGAAAATCACCATAATAGCTCACTAGTGCAACTGTAGATCACTAAATAAGTTAATAACATGTTACAATCAGTTAGAATCAGTTAAATGAATAGGGTATGTGAGAAAAGGCGCCCATATTCCCATGAATCATGCAAAATGGCACTAGAGATACTGGAAGTGATCTAACTGACGGGGATTGGATTTTAACTAAGGATAATTAATGACCTACTAGGGTGAAATGTTGGACACTTCTGGTGGCACTCCGAGTGGGTTCCTATAAAAGAGGGATTGATAATTGGATCTCCAAAATGCATGTCAAAAGGTGCAGTAAGTGACAGATGTCCACTAGTCATATCCCCCATGCACTGGTGAAGTGATGAGACCTCCTAATCTAGGGAAATTAAACAAATAGACTTTATGTGGTCAAAGGAGACAAAGGGAGGATTAATAATAATCCTAACGCCCCCCTTTAATCCTAACTTTGGAATACCTAGGCCCTAGTAACTAAGACCAAAGGTCACCCATTACAATCTAAATGTAAAAATTATTTATCCGTGTAAAATGAGGGAAAAAAAGGAAAAATCGCATGGGAAAAATCCTTTCCTAAAAAATGGCCATGAGATACACCAAAAAATAAACAGCTCCAAACCAAGTAGGTGTGAACTTGATTAGATGTTTGGAGGAATATTCTTCTTTGGAAGAAGAGGAATATGCTCAAATTGATCAGGATCATATATACTGCATAAGAGTTTATGGGACCTTTTAGCATATTGGTAGCACCAATGCTAAATTTTGAATATCTTTTGCAGAGGTGTTAGCACTATTCTGGGCTAAATAGTAGGAAGGGGAGTAGGCTAATGAAATGAGGAAGAAGGTATGAAAATTACTTATCATAGGACCTTGAAGGACGTAAATAAGGTTTTTCAGGCTATGTGGTGGTAAAAATGGATGGCGTAGATACATGGCATAGAAAATCAACGGTTGCTAAAGGCTACGCTGAGGAAAGATGCACGGTTTTAAAAGAAGCTTGACTTTGGAGGAACAAGGTTAAATGGCTTGCAAGATCAAGCGTCAGATGAACAGGTAATGCAGATCGACGGATGAGGAATATTTCACTGAGCAAATATGTACGGAGACATAAGTTGGGAAGGATTATGAAATATGTTATGTCTTTCAAGTTTCAATGGCTAAGTTCTAAGGAGGTTGAATATCTATGGTTGAAACAGATTTCCCAGTGGCAATATGCATGAAGGATAAAACATGTCGGGGCTGTGAAATCTTGTAGGACCTGCACAGATTGAATAGTCAGGATTTGAAATGGAGAAGATCTACGAATGCGATGTATTTCACATCCCAAGCATACGTGGAAGATAAATCAAATGGGGGATGTGAAATTTGGTACATCCCGCACCTTTGAATGGCGAAGATCTGGCGGAGATCTGATCAATGGTACTGGTTAATTTAGTGATGAGAATGTGCATGAAGTTTAGTAGGATGAGGCACTGCGAAATTTGGTAGACCATACACCTTCGGATGATGGAGATCTTTGCACAAATTGGATCTATAGGCCAGATTAATTTCATGATGGAAACATGCATGAAAGTTAACAAGTTGAGGGATCGTAAAATTGGGTAGGGGCCACATCATGGGATGAATGATATTGCTCATAGAAAATATCCACGACTGTGGTTTATTTCGCAAGCCAAAGGTGCGAGGAGGAAAAGGATCAGCTGGAGTGCGAAAATGAGATGAAGCATGTATAAATTCAATGGTGCAAATATGGTCTGGGAGAGTAAAACCATTAGATATGTTCTGAAACATCATTTTCACTCAAGAGAGCTTGCATCTCAGATGTCGCATTTCCATTTTTGATCTAGCTTGTTTGTTACCCCATATTTCCTATTTTATGTATGAATCATGGCGAATCTTCCACCTCAGGATGTTTTTAGGATTTTGAATGATGATCCAGGATTGCTTCCCAATTTTGTAACTGAATTTGTCTCTATTTCAAGGTTGGTCGTGGGAGCCCATGACACTATAAATGTAACCTTGATAGAGGAAGAAAGGGTTGGAACTTTCATTCAGAATCCTTTGGCTCTTGGTTTTTATATCTCTATAAAATTTCTTGGAAGTGTTAATGAGAAATATTCTTCTGCATTTCTGAGATTCATCATGGTGTTCATGTTCAACCTGTGTTTCCTGTTTGCATCATTTTCATCTCTGTAAGTTTTTGATAATTCTCTCTAGTTGTATGTGAAGAATTTGTTTCATTAAGCACTCCTTGCGTTAGATTTTTCATTTGTGATGTGTTTATGATGATTGTTATACAATTCACCCTCTGTTAGGTGGTATTTATCGGTTATTAGCCTTTATTATTGCTGCTGATAAATGCAGTGCAAGATATTCATCCATAGATAGGTTCCTCTTGCTTCACTGGGATCTCTCTCCTTTCTCCACAACAGAATTTGAGCCTAAAATATGATAGATGACATGTCTGAAATTCGATAGACACCTTTCTATTATTTGACAACTTCCTTTTTTTGTCGTCGGTGAGAATACATCAGATATTGGATCCCTTGTCTTACACCGTCGAATTTTTGATAGAGAATGAAGCTAAAATGCCGAAGGCTTTCACCCACTTTGTCGTTGGATTTTTGACAAGAAGTTTGGCGAAATTCAAACGAAGGGTAATCAAATTTCAGACGACAAGGTTTTCGAATTTCAGATGACAAGGTTGTCGAATTTTAGGCGACAATGTTGTAGAATTTCAGACGACAAGGTTGTCAAATTTCAGACAACAAGGTTGTTGAATTTCAGATGAACAAGTTATCAAATTTCAGACGAGAATGTTGTCGAATTTCAGATGAATTGTGGTCAAAATTCCGATAGCATCTCGTTGAATCTCCCTTGTCGGAGCCACGACAACGTCATCGAATTGACATGAAATCCAACAACAACTTCCAGTCATTGAACGTTGGATAACCGACGGGGTACTGTATATTAATAAAAAAATTGCAAATTCAAATGATTTTCAGAATTGTATATTAATAAAAAATGCTTAGTTTGTATGGTTTTCATAATTACAAATTCAATGATTTCCATATCATTGTGAGATTATCACTTGGGTTTGCCATGATCTGAATAAGAGAAAATAAAACCCTTTTTTTAAACCCTTGCTCGTAAACCAATTAAAAATATCATTATGTCAACCTGAGGGTTTATGTTATGACTGATAAAAGTCAAATTCCATCGATGAAGAATTCAACACTTAGGGTTCTAGAGTTGAGACCAATTACATTCAACTGAGTATAGGATATATCCATACAATTCTACTGATTATATTAAAGCACATTCAAGCATATTTAATATTGTTATAGGATTCAATGTGACTTTTATCTTGAAAATAAACACACTTTTGAAATTGACCTCATAGAGAACAACAAAAGGTATAATGTTACAAGAATGCCTCAATTTTAGCACTAGCAACCTCAACCTCAATTATGGACAAAGAGTCAAATCTTGTATACATATTCATAACAAGTGGAAACACTAGCCTTTTGGACATCAGATCAATACAATTTTGCATAAAATAAAAAATACTATCACCACGGTTATGTCAATTCCACAAAATTATAATATTGCAGTTCCTGTTATTCCAAGAATCATACCTCGTATCTAAATAACTTTGCTAACCCAAAAAAATATTAACCCCACAAAAATAATATACAAAGCGGAGTTAACAGTAACAATTGCAATATTATCAAATTTTCAAAAAGCCAAATACAATTGCAAAAGTTGCTCTGAGATATTTACAAAAAGATTCAAGTCTCTATTGGAAGAATGAAGGATAAAAAGGAAATTAACTCACACATAAATCCATAAAGTTTAAACTAATTATAAACATTCACATTTATTTTTATAAATCAAAATGAAAGATATGATAAGTCAAAATCATTATTAAGTCAAGAGTACTACTTAATATTATTAAATTGAGCACATAGATCTGTGGACAAACACACAACTCACATGATAGATCACACAATTTACTCAGTTATTGAAGAATGAAACAATGCAAAAATGGCTTGCAACTGTGAATGCTTTTCATTAATCAAAGAGTAATTAGATAATAATTACAATGAAGTACAATGGCTTTAATAGCCACAAGCAATTCGAATCCACATGAAGAAATTCAAATTGATTAGACTCTACTTGACTGTAGGTAACTAAGACCTTGTCTAAATCACTGTCGGAGGACTCAATAGTTAACTGACCTTGTCTAAACCATAACCGGAGTTCATCGGAGTTCTAAAACACAACTCAAGTGTTACATTCAGTGTTGACTAAGAAAAACTGACTATGGTAGGTGAGAAATGCACCCCTCCTAAGTGCAGTGAAGTAAACCTAGCGCTAACTAAATGTAGAGGACTAGAATTGAATGTAACTAACTCCTAACTTAGCTTAACTAGTCATCAATTGAACTGAACTAACCTTGGTTGGTTTCAACACTCCTAGTGGCTCCTAAATTGTAGGGATTGGTCTAGGAGGCTCCTAAACTGATGCAATCAAGTGCAATCAGTGGCAGTGAGCCTCAATTAGTGTTCCCCACACTTTATTAACTGGAACATGTGCCCCAATTAGGCCAAGTGGACCCAATGGTGTTAATGACTATAAATAGACTGGATGGACTCCCGATTTAGACATGACTCCCGATTTAGACATATGAACAAATTGGACAAGGGAGGATTAATAATCCTAAACACCCCCCCTGAATGCTAAATTGGATAGTCTATGGGCCCTGGTAACTAAGACCATAGGTCACCCATTACATCAAGTAAAGTAAAGTAACTGCTCAAAAACAAGGTGCTGGGGAAAAAACCACATGGGAAAAAAATTCCCCCCTCTAATTAAGCAGGTAGAATCATGATCAATATGGTTCTTCTGTGCACAGGTATCCTGGGTTCTAGCATGTGAACCTCTCCATCATTATGTCTGGAGGAATCTTCCTCTTTGGAAGAAGAATGATATGCTCAACTAAATCAGAAATATAGACAGCTACCGGATGAAGACTGGACCCATGTAGAGCAACTGAAGTCAACTGATAATTGAGAAAAGCTTCTTGATGATTCAGAACATGTGAGGAACACTCAATAAACTGATATGTTGCAGCCATGAATAGAAAACCATGAGTGTTAAGAACAACCCCAAGTGTTAGGAGCAAGTGTCCAGGCGGATGCAAAAAATATTCCTCTTTACCAGTTCTGTGAGGAGATGAGCATGTGATCAATGGTAGAGAAGCACTGGGACTGTTGAGAGTGAATGCTTGATATCCATAGTATGATATAGCTTCTGAAATAGATAATGAATCACATAATAAAATATCAACAACATCATATGAGGAAACTAACACCAAATCCCCATCAGCAGTTTTGAAGAGAAAGTGCAGTACTTGATTTTTCACACTGGAATTGGTGAGAGAAGCTACATGCATGACTAAAAGATCTTGGATTTTAAAATATGAACCAAATAATATCAGATCAGAAAGTAAATCAGATCTAAACAGGTTCAAAACATATCCAAAATTGTGAAATGGAATCAAATCCCCAGCAGCAGTTTTGTAGGAGACTTGCGGTACTTGTTTCTTCACACCGTTGATGAGAATAGCTACAAGCAGTACTGAAAGATTATGAATTTGATATATTAAACCAAGAAATATCAGATCAGATCTAAATAAGATCATATCAGATCCAATAAGGTTAATATCAGATTCAAATAAATGGTTAACTGAGATGGTGGATGCACAACTTTCTTCTTCTTCAAAATTCTGAATTTTGGTGCATGCAATCCTGCAGGAATTTGATGGAAAATATAGATCATGGGGAGTGAATGGATCACTCTGGTAATCTGATATTTCTTCCAAAATATCCAAGGTATCACATATTTGCACAGAATTCAAAGGAAAATCATCAGTGAATGTTTGCATGGAAGTGCAGCAGCGTTTTTATTCAATATCAGAGATTCGAATGCCTTCTTCTGTTTCAATATCAATATGAGGAGATGAGATATCAGAGTTCTCATGAAATTTCGAAGCATCAAGAGAAGGAGTCACTGCATGGATACTGTCTTCAATTCGAATTGACTGTGTAGAAGCTTCTGCTTCTTCTTCATCTTGAACAACTTCATCAGAGAGAGTGGAGGCTGAGAATTTTGGATCAAGAGTGCTTATGGTGCTAGATATTCTCTCCAAAATGCTATTATGATCCTCATCAATCACTCCAAAGGTTCTGTCCAATCTTTTCCAGAGTTCCTTTGGGTCTTCAATAGATCTAATGAGGCATCACAAGCTACGAGAAAGACCCATTGCTATTGTTCCAAAACCTCCATCACTTTTATTCAACTAGTCAATCTCACTAAAACACTCTTTACTGAGTCCAATAGACACCCGACAGAGACCTTGTCTCATCATAGATGAAATCATCTTCTTCTTCCATTCTGAATAGTTTGTGGACAGAGAGAGAAGAGGAACTGATGAATCCATTCGAAGTTGTACCTGCAAAACAAAAAAAGGGCACCGTAAGGTCAGATAGCCTGCACTTTTGGAATTTTCTTCACACCCAACTTAGTTAATCAAGCAAGCTTGATCAACAATTCCTTTGCTTGGGGTATTAAGTGGTAAATTCTCCGCTTCTGGTGCAGTGCTGGAAGGAGAAATTTTGCTCAAAAAATGATCCAGTAGGATATATGAGGAGGAGAAGTGCCTTGTCCACCGAGGCTCTGATACCATATTAAATTGAACACATAGATATGTGGACAAACACACAACTCACATGATAGATCACACAATTTGCTCAGTTATTGAAGAATGAAACAGTGCAAAAATGGCTTGCAGTTGTGAATGCTTTTCATTAATCAAAGAGTAATTAGATAATAATTACAATGAAGTACAATGGCTTTAATAGCCATAATCAATTTGAATCCACATGAGGAAATTCGAATTGATTAGACTCTACTTGACTGTAGGTAACTAAGACCTTGTCTAAATCACTATCGGAGGACTCAATAGTTAACTGACCTTGCCTAAACCATAACTGGAGTTCATCGGAGTTCTAAAACAAAACTCAAGTGTTACATTTAGTGTTGACTAAGGCTAACTGACTGTGGTAGGTGAGAAATGCGCCCCTCCTAAGTGCAGTCAAGTAAACCTAGCGCTAACTGAATGTAGAGGACTAGAACTGAATGTAACTGACTCCTAACTTAACTTAACTAGTCATCAATTGAACTGAATTGACCTTGGTTGGTTTCGACACTCCTAGTGGCTCCTAAATTGTAGGGATTGGTCTAGGAGGCTCCTAAACTGATGCAATCAAGTGCAATTAGTGGCAATGAGCCTCAATTAGTGTTCCCCACACTTTAGTAACTAGAACATGTGCCCCAATTAGGCCAAGTGGACCCAATGGTGTTAATGACTATAAATAGACTGGATGGACTCCCGATTTAGACATATGACCAAATTGGAAAAGGGAGGATTAATAATCCTAACAAATATTATAGCTATGATGTTATATATGACATAAACTGTACTCAAAAGAGTCACCTTGTCCATTTCCACTACTAAAAGTTTAAAAGGAGCATTCCCCTGAATTTTGAAAACACGTAAATATAAAGAATTTGATAAATGAACTTGACATTAGCTCTAAATGACAACTAGTATAGAGGAAATCAAGTTCTCCATCTTCGATAATGTCAACTTGCTTGATTGAAAAATTTCCAAGAACTTTAGCCATGATTTTTAAATCTCGCTAACATGAAGTTAAAAAACATGAATCACACATGAATTTGCATCAACCCATGTACCTATAACCACTACTTGTAACAATCAGATCATCTTGTGAAATCCAAATCTATATTGAAATTCGATTTAAAATCATGAGATGGATGGTTACATTAGCATGATATCTAAATACGACTACAAAAGATGAATGGTAAAAATTAGATTGGTTTATCCCAAAAATTCACCATTTGAAGCATTCACCAAACACACTAATGAATTGGTTCAATGTAACTCATGGGAACACCCATGATGTCTCAACTGTCAATGTACAAAAAGGGGAATATTGATGAAGATAGTAAAGATGAAGTTTCAACAACAATAACAACAATAGAATTTCAAATATTTCATTATGTGAAAACTTTATTGTTTTGCACATTTAGAGAATTCTGTCACTTATTATATTTTTATGAAACATGCATTGATTGTTCAAATTTCATCTCAACACCATGGTTGATTTAGGATTTGAAAAATTCTATCATGGCCTTTCATTTACTACTCTAAAGTTATTTGGACAAATTATGATTCAATATCTTGTGGTTGAATCATTCACAAGATACATGATTGGGATGTGTGACAATATTTGTGACATTTTCAAGTAGTGTTGTGGACATTTTTTCACTTGGATAGTCATTAGACTTGACATTATTAATTGGCCATTGTCAAGCATTTTCAAGGGCATGTCAAACTTGAATCCAAGTTATTTTTAATGATTTGTTCTCACTAAATATTGAAGTTCACATCAATTAACTTCAAGGATTTTGGCTCACGTGTTAAAAAAACAAGATTTTCCAGATTATATGAATTTTCAACATCTCGATTTGACATTGTTATGCTTGTGCTCATGCTTGCAAAAAGTGTGTGAGGCCAGGTGCAAATATTGTGTGACTTTAGCAAAATATATGCTCCCTACTCTTGGCCTCTCAGGTGAAGGTTAAATTCCATAGCATGGCGAGCTATTTCCCATTGAATATCTTATGTAGCCTAGTTGTTGCTTGCATGTTGACAAAAAACACACTCAAAAAATGATATGTCGAAAGAGGGATGTAAACAATATGTCAACAGACATCTTTCCTGATCATTCTATTACTATCTCCTTTTAGGGAGAGAAGGTGAGGAGGGACATCTAAAGAGTACTTAACGGGGGGGTTATGGTCAATGTGATACTTATAGTTTGTAGGAGTGGAGAGGCTCACCTTTTCTCCTAAAGACTACAAGAGGTAATCAACCATAATATCCTCGGAAGAACAAGAAAAGAGGATGCCTCCTCCTTCTTGAGACCTAGTCATGGACATATTGGAGTCTATGAAGATAATAAATAAACCTAAATATGCTCTCAAGACGAGGGGGGTGGTCACAAAACTCAATCTAGACAATATTTTCAGGAACAATTTGTTTTCTACATATCAGACACTAGAGCATAATGGTTTGTACTCTCCACATGTGCCTAGTCAATAGACCTCAGGCTTGACCCCCAACATCCAAGCCATAGGGAATATTCAGTTAACAATATGTATCTTCATGGGTATTCTTGAGCTACATAACAATAGTGGTCCCACCCTATGTAAATTTAAAATGAGCTCCATGGGTCCCCATTATATGTTTTCTTTTAAATTTCAGGACCAGAGGGCCCAAAGAACATACACTCCATAACCATTGTAGGTCCAAACGACAAAGATTAGTTCCATGATATACAAACAATATAGCCCCACCACTTACTTGCATTGACCAAGACAATGAGATTATGTAGTATGACCCTTGTGAGCCAACACAAGCTGAGGTTTCCAGCATTGCAAGGCCCAAATCGCCCACATTGGATATCCTCTACAAGTTCATTAGGCACACATATCTATCCAGTGATACACAAATAACCTTAAATTTATAGTGACTTATGTGTACTAAGTACTATTATATTACATTGTGTAAATTATTTGATACATGCCCATACTAGATTTGACACACACACACAAACTCACACAATGTTTTAACTTTTGACTATTGGGTACCTTGTCAACCAAAAAATGGCACAGATACACCATTGTTGTGGCATTTAGGATGATTTGTTAGTGTCTTCTATCTGGAAGATTGCATATGACATGAGTTTGTTTAGTTCTAAATCACCCATTAAAGGAACTCCAAGAACTCTCAACTTACCAACCTCCTAATCATCAAATGATATTGGTCATATGTTTCCTCTTTACAAAGTCATCTAGTTGATCCTTCTAACTGTAATTTGCAACAGGGTAGATCCAGCTGTGGCATATTTCATGCTGGTATGTATATACTATATTGTGATGTGTGAAGCTAAGTATTTTTGTTAGGATTACATATCTTGTGAAGAAAATACACTAAACCAATTACGTGTGATTAAAGGCTAAAGCTTCCACTTCTTTTTGTAGTCTGATCTTCCTTGGAGAAGCAAGATGGCGTAAATAACCTAAGATTCCATCCATTTACTTATTATTGTTGATGATCCATGTACCTAACCTCCAAATAAATTATTATATTATGCTTATGCATCAAGAATGGAGGTTGTTGCAGTGGGTTCTTGTATTCTTTCAGCTGCATGTTTGAATTTCTGAATTTCTCATGCATATTACAACAGAGATTCTTGTCATAATATGTATTTCTTTCTGGTACCTACTCTTACTAGTTATGGATAAATGAGGCCATTTTAAGGAAGAGAGATTAGATTTGAATTTTTTCTTTAATGTTTAATTTCTTTACAAGAGCTAACATCATGATGTCCTTATTACCTATCATGTCTCTGCACAGCTAGTTTTGAAGTTGAGGCCTTTGTTTAACTAATGGTTTTGCATTGACTTTTACAGTCAACAAGATGATGGTTGATTCAAACCGAGAGAAGGAAAATGTTCCTTTTAAGGTATGCTCAATGCAATAATTTTCATATTTTACATTGGTGGCTTATATCTAGATTATTTTTATGTTAGACTTGAAACCATAGACTTAAAACCTGTAACTTGGCCATTGTGTTAATAAAGTATTGGTTGAGGATTTTATGTAAGTTTGGCATAGAATTAGGTTATGATATGCATATTATTTTGTGTCAGCCAAGAAGAGAATCACTTGATGAGGCCCTCCCTGCACAAGGATAAAATTCAAATTAAGGTCTCTTTCAATCCTTTTCAGAGATGTTACAAAACAAGATCAACATTTATTTTCTTTCAAAAGTAAGGACTCTTTCAATCCTTTTCAGTGGATGAGTATATACTCTGTAATAACATTTATTTTCTTTCTTTTGGTCAGAATACAACTGTCATGAGTACTAGAAAATCAAAAAAATGGTGTTGTAGAAAGAACAAGGAATGTCGTATGCTAGAGCAACATCAACCGTCTTTGATACTCAATATATGGATGATCTAGTCTCATTTGTAGACCTTTTTGGGGCTTTTCGTTTAAGGTACTAGTGCTTGAATACATGTAACAATAAAATTGTATCTCATCAATAGGCCATAGACATAAAATATAGAAATGCATAACCTTAGAGTCACAAACTCAAACTATAGTGACGATAGGCAAATTTAAAAAAAAAATCCGACGAACTTGCTATACTAGAGACGAAAATATGGAATGAATGGTGCTGTAAAATATTGACTTTAGTGGCTATCCCATGATTCTTGGCAGACCATGGCTATCAAAAGATGTTGCTTATATTAACTACAAATCCAGAAATGTGACCTTTTCCTATGGTCAATATTGAAATAAACTTACTTTGTATCTTCTTGCCAAACCTTTCCTAGAAGCTGAGGAGCCACTATGGGTAGGGTAGGAGGAATATGATGCACTCTTTGGAGATGTTGTTAAACTTGTTCTTACTCTAAGAAAAACCTTGGCATTGAAAGACCTTGATGAAGACATAATGATTTCTAATTTTATGCAAAACCTTTACCCCTTAAATGTACAAATTTGAGAATATGTTGAGCAATCCAATGAGAATGAACTTAATGATGAAGATCCAATTCAAATTTTAGTTAAATTTGATGAATTGGCAGGCCAAGTAGAAACCTGGACATATTTAGGTATCTGGATTATGTCTTCACTGCTAAACCCGCAAAACTATTGATCACCATATTTGAGATTCTTCCGGGAAGATATTAAACATGAGCAACTAGTGGAATTCCATTCAGTTGCAATACTTTATCCTTTTGTTACAAACTTTCAAATCCACTTTTAATTGGGATTATCAAGACATGAGAGGAATTGACCCTAGTATTCTCCAACACCATACTAACATTTAGGATTACTCTAATCCAATCCCACAAACTCAAAAGAAGAAACACTTTTATCAAGGACATTGTAAAAACAAAGTTGCTTATATATCAACCGAGAGGGATATATAAGAAGCCAAGTCTCATTACCGTACTGTGCTTCTAGTATATAAGATGTGGATATTATATACCAACATCTTATTAATATCCCATTCCCATGCTTATTATATACAACTGTGTTGGTTAGCAATTTTTTGCTATGAACTATTGCAATGGATTTTCTTCTTTCAGTATTCAGTAGAAGATAGATGTGATTGAGAGTTTGAAAATGTGTACTTGCTATTCAAATTTCATCAGTATGTGTTTGTAAATTAGAATATTTAGATCTGCTTGTTTGATTCAAGCCTTCAAGTTTTCAGCTACCTGGTATTTAGATTAGTTTTTCTAAGTGCATAATTACCTGGTTTGAAAATTAGTAGCGTATTTCTTAATATAGGAGTCTTTAAGTTCCACAATCAGATCTACTTTAATCACATTGAAGAAATACCAATGACTGTCCATAATCCTAAACCACTACCACTGAAGCTTATAACCATATGAGATTCAAGAGATAATACAAAATATCCATCAATTTTGGAAATAACTGTTCATCCGTTGAACAATTATCTATGCTGCACTGGTCTCGGGGACAGGGTGATGCAGGGGACATGGGGACGAGTTTTTGGGACGGCTAGAGCGCGCCCCCAATTTTTCAGGGGACGATAGGTTGGGGACAACAATTATATAATATAAAATTTAAAAATAATATATATATATATATATATATAATTAAAAATAAAAAAGTATTTACATTGAGATAAATCATAAAATAAAAAATATTTGCAACAAAATATTAAAATAGCTTCCATGAATTTTTATCATAAAACAATGAAACATAAAAACATAAATGTTTGCATTCTTTGATTGAGAGAAATGAGTCATAAAAATGAAAACTCACAACATGATTGCATCATGAAATTAAAATATCTACCATGTAAACTTTATAAAAAAACCGAAAAATTCAAAAACATAAAAATTTGAATTTGAATTTAAAAGTTAAGAGTTCTGAATCATTCATGAAACATAAAAGACTAAAGTCTACACATGTAATCACATAAATATTTTAGTCTTTAATGTTTAAAACTTGAAATTCATATGCAAAAGGAAGAGTCTATCTAAGCATAGAAGGGTAGGGTTTTAATTTTTTCAATTTTAATTTAAGTTTTTAAATTTGAAATTTGTAAATTTTAATTAAAATTAATTTTTTTTTGTTTTTTTAATTTGTTTTTTAATGTACACGAAAGGGGATGCATGGGAGTCCCTGATTGGTTGAGGAACTTGGGGGACGTCCTTGAAAAGTCCCCTATTTTTTGGGGTACGTTTAGGGTACGACAAAAAATTCCTCGAGTCCCCGACCATTTGGGGACATTTCCGAGGAGTTCCAAAGTCCCTGGAACGCCGAAACGCAGGGAACAAGTGAAATTTTAGCAGGGACGGGTCCCCATGCAACATAGACAATTATTGAATGAAAAAATGAGGGTCATAAATTGGAAAGGTAATATACAAGATTAAAGAGAAAAAATAAAAGGTGAAAATAAGATATGCAAGAAGTCGACAAATCCTATAATACAGATGAAAGATAGAGTTACATGCTTTTTGGCTACTTCTATTCTCCTTCTTTTTCTCCTCTAGTTAATCTTAGATTCTTATTTGAAGTTGAACATAAAAAAAAGGAGGTACAGTGGGAATCAAGGAATTTGAACTGTTAAAAGAAAGAAAACATGCAAGATATAGAAAAGAAATATGGATCATTAGAGCGAGAAAAAGCCAATTCTAGCAGGAGCCTCTTGATAATTATTAACTTCTCCTCATCCCAAAATGAAAAGAAATAAAGTTTCCATTTTAGTTATCTAGAAAGTGAGTAACATGTGCCTTAAAGACCACAGACGATGGAGCTTCATCATGTTTACATTAACTTGATACTACCATGGCCTTGACCTTCTAGTTTCACAGAATTCCATGTGTCCAAGGGGATGTCTTTTACAGAGGAATTCTTGAAATCAAAAGGGTGGGCATACATTTCACTTGAACTCTTAGAATTTGGAATCCAAAGAAGGATAAGAACATTGGAAAGTTCAGGTGAATGCAATCTAAGGAAGGATAAGACCAAGAGAATGTGTGGCTTAATCAAGTAAGTACTTCGATGTGACTAAAACTTGCACTTGGATATGAGATATACTATAGAAGATGTGCAGGGTTTGTTTTCTCTCTTATCACCTCTCTCCCAATCATTACAATCGATTGAAGAAAACTATCACAAGTATTTTGGGTGAAGGATCTTCCTATATTTCATATTGTTGGGTGATGTCCAACGCAGAAAAGACCATTCTATGCTATTTTTAAATAAGCTTCCTAGGTGAAACTATGGCTTATCTACGAACAATGAGACTATATGCTCACTTAGCTTAGCATATCAGATCAACATGTCATTTAACATGCTGGAGGCTCTCATAAATTGTCAACACCTAACTGCTCAAGTCTCAATATGAATGGCCATAAATGATAACACATGCAATGCTTGATTAGTTCTTCTGTGCAAAACCAACAGTGTTATCTTAATTCTAGTCAACACAAGGCAACTTCTTGCTACAAGAAAATTGGGGTCGGGGCTGGAATTGAGGATTGACTCTTCAGTTCTACCCTATGAAGAAACACCAGACAAGTTACCTAGAAAGTTCACTCAAAACCTAATCACATTTTCCCTTACCTCACACCCAGCCTTACTCCCTGGACACCGACGCCTAATAAATATGGAGTTATGTTTCAGCACTGAGCTTCCTCGGCTCAATTTTCATTTTTTTCAAGACCTTATTATAGAAAAAACAATGATATTATTTTTCTATAATGCCGTGCCACAAAAAGTACACCCTAATAGGGAATAGTAAATACAAAAGAATCAAAATTTGGCCACAAAGTTTGAAACCATGAATTGGCTGCTCTTCTTTCACGGAGCTTGATACCACTGATTGCAAAAGAAAAAGTACAGAATGTAAATATTAGCAAAAATGACATGAAACAATTTTGCTAGCAGATTCTGAGCAGTAAAAAATACATGGTACCTCCCCCAGTTTTTGCAACAAAATCCCAAAAAGTATAGTGTCACAAATTCAAGGAAATACAAAATAATAGCAATGATGTTAGGATATAGTTCTACAGGTAGGGCCCAAAATGACCGATAAAGGGGGTGTCATATATCGAATTAATATTATTTACATTACCAATAAATATGTGAATCTATATTTATTAAGGTAGTCATGTCTCTGATGTCCTAAATATAGGGCAATCTCCTTGACTACAAATTACCATACCTTTGAACCATTTAAGAAGATGTTAAGAAGAACTTGAGTAAGCCTAATAGTTAAGAACATGTGATCCATAAGAGATAAGGATATGGCATGTTTGTCTCGCCAACATGGACCTTTATCTAAGGATTTAAAATTGTATGTCTCTGCAATCACAATCAACTAAGATATGGCTTCTTTGATATGAATTCATTACCTTAAATTACTCTCTCTGTACAAATTTGGTAATGATTCTTTTAATTGTTTGCAGTGCCAAGACCAATGTGCAAAGTCATGAACCATGGTCTATTTCAATTGCTGGCAATAAAACATAATAAAAAAATCTAAATGGTTAAGCCTAGCACTTTTATCAACAACGCATCAGCCCACCCATTATATGATCAAGTCATGAACATAATACAATACATTCTATAAATTTTAGATGTTCACAACCAATGCTCTAATACACAATACATATCGCCATTTATTGTATATGAAAGAAATAACAAGATAGAAGTATTTCTAACATGTCATTACTACCATCGTAACCATGAGATTGTCTCAGATGCCCCCCCTGTCATTTCAAAGCATCAAATAAAATTTCTTTTAAGACAATTTTTTGTAATTTCTGATGCATTTTGATTTTGCAACCATAACATATTCTATTAATTACATCCAATCAAACGTAGATGAAAATCTTGCAACATTAGGGCTTCGTGTGTCTATACAGACTCAAATTATGCAATTATGATTCAATCCACTCCTATCCAAATGCAATGGATATATTACAACTTTAAACATTTGGATATAACAATGTCTAGGCACAAAGATAATAGATGAAAATACCGTCCTTTCAAGTAACTTGATCCTAACCAAATTATATTTCAATTTGTAGGGATTTGATAATGACTAGATATCACCAGAATAAAATCTTAATCTACACACCTTTATATTACCAACCTACAATGTCTGCCGTTTTTGATTAATTTGATGTTATCTAAATTTACAATGAATATTCTTAAAAATTGTCCTGTTTTGGGATAAGATGAATGGCAAATTACAGAACAAATGTAAACCCTTAGGAACTGATCCATTTCATCTCTTTGTTGCAGCAGCTTCATCTTGAGTTCATCCGAAAGACAAGAAAAGATAGAAGCACTATCGCCCTTGGTTTTGTTTGGAACTGAAGTTGCATGCTCATCCTCAAAAGCTAACTATAAACCAGTTGAAACTGTCCCAGGAGCTTGTTGGCTAAGGTCTGATCAAATCATCAAAGATGGTCTTTTACACTGCAAAGAGAGTAGGTCTACAGGCTCTCTTGCTCTTTTTATTTTGTATGTCTGATCTTTAGGAGCATGAAAAACAACTGGAGTTGCTTAAAGGATTCAATGACCATGAGCAGTGTTGAGTGCTGCAAAATAAAATTAGAGAAAAAGATGGTGAGAAAACCTAAAGGTTCAGAAAATGAGAAACATTTCTACATCCAAATTCTGCAATTTATTACAAAGAATCAAATGTAAATGCATTATATCATCTGCATTGAACATACATGGTTGTATGTGCATCCCAGCTGATTGATATTCGTCCAAAAGTGCTGCCGAACCAAACCCAACTCCCAGTAAGCTCTTATAATCACTAAATTTCCCATTCCTGCTAAAATAAACATACAGAAAATGCATGTATGAGAAAGGCGATATGAAATATAGTTTAGGAATCAACCTGTAACCCATAATCAGACAAAATGTATTGTTAAAAGATGAAGATGGACCTTAATGTTATAATCACAATTCTCATGAGTAAACAAAAGACATGCAACACCAACTTAAAAATTGAACCGTAATTCTTGTATAAATTTGACACAAAATGACCAAATATAATCTTACCCATGAAGCATACTTTTGAAAAATAATAAGCAGGGAAACCCAAATGGGCCTTAACTTCAAATGGGCATAGTTAAGCCTGTGACCTAATCCATTGTAAATTGAACATTAAAAAGCAATGTTGATTTTGGTTTCTAAATCATAATAATGTTAAAATAAAGATGAAATGAACCTAAATGGATCATAACTATGAAGCTTACACATACAAATTGTTAACGATGAAATAAAAATTAAATAATTCAACATTGTAGAGATCCAAACAAGAACCTGTGCAACCTAAAATAAAGCTTGCAAATCCAAATAACCGCAAAAAAAATACTTTGCACTCTCTATCCTGGAAAACCCAACCCGATAACACAACAATGAGAAACCCAAGAAAATCATAAGGAATAGAGAGCACACACAAAAACTAGAGATACGATACTAATGGACATCCTCAAGCAATCATTCTCCCAAAAATGTCAATTGGGTGTTGTTTCATCAGTGGGGTCGATGAAGTATTATGCCATCCACCACGGATCCATTCTTGGTGTCGTCTGCCTCATACAAGTTTAGCAGAAGACTTGTGCCTTAGACCTAGTAATTGCTCCAAGAAAAGCCTGCCCTATGCATGGTAGCGCCTTAGGGCGTGTTTCTCAAAGAAATTTCAAAAACTAAATGACAGAAAGCATGTCATGAAAATACGAATAGACCTTAACCCCAAACCATATGCCTTCAGAATCTTAAACATAGCTTAAACAATGAGGATCTAATTGGAGGGAAAAGAAATCAAACCATCAAAATTTCCAGACTGCCTAAATCTTCAAACCATAACTCACCAAAGCTTGAATTTTATTCATTAGCATTTCAAGGTTTAGGGAAGACCATTCAAACAATGAAGGGTTTGTGAGAAGATGCAAACTGAACATAGATTGGGTGTGTATTTGAGCAAAGGGAAAAGATACCAACCTCGTTATGAAATCAGGAAGTAGGAGATTGGAAGGATACTGAGCCTGAACAGCCATAGTCCGCTGGACTAATCCTGCAGCTTCGCTATGCTATAGATCAAGAAAGCAAAAAAAAACTAGCAATTGGAAATGAATAACATGAGCTGTGAAATTCGATTGATATGGAGGAGAAACTGTCGTTAAAATGAGCATTATTGTGAATGGAACTATATACAAGGAAGACAAGCCAATTCCTTCTCTGAAAGGCAAATTTTTTTCCCACAAAACTGATGGATGAATTAAAGTGGGGGTGGGAGGGTGGTTGTGAAGGGAATCACTCAAAGGGGTCGTTACAACAAACAAATGGTTGAATTAAGAGCCTGCATTGAAGGGATTCAAAGTTGGTGATTGTCACATCCCCACCTTTCTACCGGTGAGAGGACGCGACTATAATGCAAACAATCTGGGCAATCTAGCCCCATGAACATAAAATAAAATGCATTGGAAATAAACATACACAGATTCATAAATAATTAACATACAGCGGAAGAAAAATTCATTCATTCACAATAGTTTAACATGTTCATATTAAATCATAATCACATATACAGATGCAGAGATAAAACAGACAAGAATACTTATCTTGAAATAAGTTTGTCTCGCAACCAGCTACGTCGCTGCAATGTTCCACCCAACCATAGGCCAATGCACTCATCAATCTCTCAGCAACAATTCCACCCCTAAGCTGGGCATGATTTCCACAAGGAATAAGGGGAACACTAGTAGTCTCACATGTAGCCAAGGGTACACAAAAATCATCCAAGCCAACATAGTTGGGTTTATCAGAATAACAAGGAGCTCGAAAGGTTGGCTGCTAAGCTAGTGATCTCAATCCAAGAGCTATGGACACCTGCACCAGAACTAGCCCGACTTATAAAAGATCCACGCATACCCAACACAAGGAAGTATTCCCTTCTATGCTACATAGTCCCTCGGGCTATGCCTTTCCTTCCAGTGCTATTCAGGGGGGGTAAAGAAGAAATCCAGCCCTCTAGCTCTGTCTGTGAGGCTCCTACACATACCAGGTTTGTCAAGCAAGCTCAGACCCCATTTCCACACCCAAAGATATTTCAAAGGCCAACAAACAATGTGCACACAACAATAACAGTTCTGGAATGAAGGAAAAACACCACAGAGACCAAAATCGAGTATGGAAACTGGGTAGAAACAACTCAGGCCAAGCAACTTGAATTCCAGAGTTGTTTATGGCCCTAATGTGGCCAAAACGACCTCAAGAACAACTAAAATTTGTGGCTCTGTTCTCCCACTCGTTGGGAAACACTAAACAATGAGATTCCCCATTGTGGGCATGTGGAAACGACACCAAAACGCCCAGCAGAGATCCCAGCCACTAGAAGCTAACAAAAACACTTCACAGCCATGGTAAAAACACATGAAACTGCAAAACGTGAGTGGAAAATGCACCAACAACTGCAAAAACATGAGGAAACCAACCCAATCATAGGCATTACAAAAATGACCTCCCATCCATGGGAAAATAAAGCCAACAACCAAAAACGTGGAATGAAAACACACAGGAAGAACTGAATTCCTGAGAGATCTCACGTAAAGGAAAAATGGTGAGGAAAAATATGAATAACATGAAAGCATGGTAGAATGGCATACGTTTTTGGGTTTTTACTTTCCCAAGGAGTCAAAATGCGTTTTCCAAAAACTGATGGCTTCTCCAATTCGAATTTGGGTTGTCATACCTTTCCCATCCAATGCAATAACCAACTCAACCAACTTCTGGCAGTAATAAATGATTGGATGAATAAGACAAGAAAGGTAGTTGACAGTTTTGGTGGGTTCCCCCTTTGACATTTGGATTTTCCCCATTGGACCCAAAGGTTAAACATCCCCTCCCCTTATCCTTAGGAAATCACGCCCCTTCTCATTAATGTTGCATTGACATAGATGGTTGTGATTTTTTAATTAATTGCATATTTGCATGATGATTTAAAAATCATAGCGTGCCTGGCTAGCACAAAATATCATCGGCACCACTTTAATCGCTGGAACATAAAACAATAATCCATGGTGGGGATTTTTCCTATAGCTCCACACCATGATTAATTAAAATATATACATCATATACATTTAATGCAAATGGGTTCAAAACTGGGGTTTTACAGCGATTCATTCACAACAAATGTCATTCACAAATATAGGACAGTAGAGATCACACACACAACCTAATCTCCATTTGCTATAAAACATGGTGGAATGTGCAAGGAATCAAATGATCGCTAGGATTTCAGGGCGAGGAGGTGGGAGTAGTAACCATCATAAATTAATCCACCTCTCTCAAAACTAACATCGACCTAATTCACATCCGACCCCCCTACACCCCACCCATGATCCAACAACTTTCACATCAATCCCCATCCTGCCTGCATTCCCTATATCCATTTTTGGTATCTTTTCCCTTTTTGGTGGTAGTTGAGCAAAGGGACAACTACCACCATAAGTCAAAAAATAATATGCTACAAGGAGCTCTTAGTACATGAGACATGAAAATTCTGGCCACCTTCTATGAATTTTCTTTGAAAGTCATTGTATCTATATAGAGGAATGGGTTTCACAACTCAATTTACACTGATACTTACACTCTCACCTTGCCCAAGACACATCATCTATTTCATCACATGTTGATTTATATAGCTCAATACTTTTAGCACATGCTTCCCTACATTCCATCAAGGCTGGATCTTCATCTAACAAATCTACAAGCTGCTTACCCTATTTTATAGTTAAGAAAGAATTAATCATCTCAATATTTTACATTACCCTTTAATTATGAATATAAAGCATCCAAGAAGGATAGAGATTTCTATCCCAAAGCACTTACTTCCTTTCTTCCCACTTGAGTATAAAAGTGGTTGAGCAAAGAGTTCTTGGCCTCACGAACTTGACAGCACACCACAGCTTTAGGGATAGAAATATTTAGTGTCTCACACACCATGCGCACATAAGCAGAAAGATTGGAACCTACAAATTATTATAAATATGAGTGTCACAAAAGACGACATTGTCGGTATGAAATAAAATGTGTAAATAATTCTTGGGGATACGTCTTGGCACACCTATTCTTCTGAGATGAGCCTCTGTATAACGATCCATGGTAGATGCTACAGTATTTCCAGTTTTCTCCACTTCTTGAGGAAGCTTATGGAAAAAATCAGCTGTTAAATAACTTGACTCCATTTCCACTAATCTTAATGTAGTTTTATGGCCATCTTGATGGAACCTTTCTAAAGCTTCATTTGCAGCAGCAACTACTTCTACTTGAAGAGTGGGAAAGCCCTTCAACTCCTGCAAATGTTGGAAAAAAAATTAAGCCCTTCTAAAATCTACATCATGATTTCCGAAATCCAAGACTGTTCGTGAAATTAGACACCGCATAAATTTTGACCCTTTCCTGTGTTTCATTTAAAGATTTGTGAACAAGTTCCTTCAAGATAAAGTGCACCTGTAATAAACCGACAAGATTTAACAGAAAAATAAAAGTTGCTTTACTGTTAAAAATGTTAAATAAAATGTTATGTGAAAGTGAAACCAAAGTTACATTACCGCATCAACAGATGCTTTAGCAGGGCCTTTGAAATAGCCAAGAAAACCATCAATAAGTCTTCGATATCCTTTCTCAGGAGCTATCAAGTGAGGTTGATAACCATCAGCCTTAGATACCACCTTCCTAACATTCTGCAAAGAAAGGTGGCGGTCAAAAGGTAATTTTTTCAAAGCTGTTGGGAGTTGGTTATCAAAAAATACATAGACATGCTCCCCTTTAGGTCATTTGAAACACAAATACACAAATTCATTGAGTCTCTCACAAAAACAAATTTCCAGAAAAGCAACAATTTGTTGAATACTATGCTAGCACATTATAGTTATTGTAATCGAACAGTCTATGAAGTTTAAAGCAAACACAAGAACATAATATTAAAATACCTCTAAGAAATTTTCCGTTATTAGGTAATCTTAAAGAGTTGACTTTCAGAGGGTTCACATCATTTGTCTTAGGGTACCTGGAACAGGGATGCATCTCCTGTCCCTAGTGCAGGTCCATCGACACTTGTTCCACATCCCAGTGCAGAACAATATCTCAGAGTAGTAAGGGATGCACCATGCACACCCCAACTGAAAACAAAGGATTTCCCTTCGAGACAGGGGACATTTCTCAAAGGTGAAATCAACCAAAAAATAAAGCAGGACCCGAATAAAAACCTAGGGAAGCCAACCCCAGCCTAAGGTAGAACTTTAAACAACCACTTAAGTTATTTTCATTCCATTCCCTTGTATTTCATCATTTTCAGTCACTGTTGCTCTCTGTTACCTCACCCTCCCTACTCCTATCTCTTTTCCTCCTGCATTTACATTTTCTTACAACTCCATCCACCTTCCCTAGGCCTTTCATAATTGAGAGAGTTGTAAGTGCAACCATATTAAACTCGCAGTTAGGCCTGTTCCTGGAGGCTAATATGCAAGGTTTTCCTTGGGGGAAAAACATATGCCTTTCAATTTTGGTGTATCTCCTGATGTAAAAGATCGGTAATGGTATGATACTCTGTAGTATTACTGGAGCGAACAATTATCCGCTCATACAAATATTACCAAAATATTTGGAATATCGAATAAGCCATAATAAATAATGTAGTGTATTGGTGATAGGATAGATATGATAAAACATGATTACAATGGTTGATAACCCGCCTATTAAATAGGGGTCGGGAATTGTGAATGAAAGGTCATGCCCTTTCATCTTAAGTAAAATTAATTATGTTTTAATATTCAATTATTTAATTATTATATTTATTTATGTTCGTTACATTGCCTTCCCCTTAAGGGAATCTTTGTCCTCAAAGATGTGTTGACCTTAATGTCTGATTCATTTTAATCTGTCGTCTCGGGATCCTTTGTATTTGCGACATTTGAGGAAATGAGCCGATACGAGTTACGAATTCCTCGAGAGAATTGTCTTATTGTATCTGCTGTGGTCCATCCCAGATCTATTTTTATCGGAGCTCTAAGATCTTTTTGTGGGACGATTCATCTCAATTGTTGCTTATAATGTCAATATTTTTGCATGTCCACATAAGTCTTCTGTGAATATTCATTTTGACCTTGTCGTTGGTCAAAATGGCGATTATAATTAGGATGTCTGTAAGGTGTAGGTGTTGTTTGTTCTTCTTTCATTTGGACTGTGGCGAGGACTGTCTTCACTTCCTCGATTTGATTTTTGGATGCGTTTTCCTGGATTTGTGCTTCTTGGTTCTCTAGTAGATTGTTGTGATTCTGAATCTTTTCAATTCTTTCATCTTGCAATTTTTTTTCAATTTCTAACTCCTTGATTTGATTTTGTAGTTCCTGATTACGATTATTTAGACACTGGTTTTCTTCTTGCCTTTCCAGTATTTTTCCTTCGATATCTTCACTAGCGTGTTCCCTCTTGCTACTATTTTTCAATTTTTTGATTTTTGTAATCAGGGTTTTGTTATGATTTCTTAATTTGAAAGTTTCTTTAGAATTGTGGGATATTGTTTTATTACTCTTTGTGATCTCTAGCTTGTGTTCCTTTTTAGAGTCACTATTTTGTTGTTGCAGAACTTTTATCTGTTGTCGATACTGGTCGACTACTGATTCTTGATCTGTTAATCTCTGTCGTATGTGCGTCAGTTCTTCATCTTTGTTGTTAACAATTTTCTTCAAGCGTATTATTTTTTCTTCGTAATCACTTATTTCTTTCTTTATATCTTGATTTTTTTGTTTCTGATTGAACTCACTTTCGTCTTTTAATTTCTCAATTTGGGCAGACAAATTTTCTATCTGATTTTTCTGGTTGGAAATATTTTGTTCCTTGCGCTCTTTTTGCATCGTATGTAATTTAATCAACATTTCCGATTTCGTATTTATGTCCCGTAACTCTTCATTGTCTCTTTGATAACGCTTTAGCTTGGCTTCTAATTTCTCTATTTGTAGTTGCAAACCGACTTCCATGGTCTTGACTTCTTTAATGATAGATGGCTATCGATTTCTTGACAAGTCCTTTTTTGCTTTTGGTTTCTTCGACAATATATAGGCTTGACTTCTTGTCTTCTTTTCTTTCGCTTCTTCAATGATAGAAGATCTTCCTTTTCTTTTTTTTTGATATTTTTTTTCAATAATAATAAATATTAATTTATTTAATTAATATTATTATTGTTTTTTTTTAATATAAACTATATAATATTTGTATATAGTATTTTATTTTTAATAATAAAATTTTATTTTATTATTTAATATAACAAAACAATTTGAAATATTATAAGTATAATATATATATTATATTATAATTTTTTGTTTGTTTGTTTTTTTTGCAGGTTGTGGACTGCCGGCGTGAGGGATGGACGTGCGTGGATGAGTAGGGCGAGGCGAGGAAGAAGGATGGGAGGATGGGAGGAGTGCGCAGAAGGGAAGATGCATATGGGAGTCAACGACGACGCTAGCGTAGTTCGTGCGCAGTGAGGATGTATGGTGGAGGGAAATGGATGGAGGAGGAAGGGAAAGCCGTGAGGAGAAGGTATGGGATCAACGATGCGAGGGAGGAATCGGAGGTAGTGAGGGAGGAAGGTTGAAGGGAGGTGGAGCAGTAGCGTGAGGGAGATGGGGAGGAAATGGAGCAGTAGGGATTTTGATTTTTTCTCTCTCTCTTCAAATTTGCAGCAGATATTTCTTCGATGATTTTATTTATTTATTTATTTTTTTAAATAACTTTTTTTTTCAATTTGAAATCTGAAAATGGCTAGAATCCAAGACTGATAAAAGACTAAGTGTACAGAGAAACTCTGAAATTACTCAGATAAAATATGAAATTTTGTCTAAAAGCCAAAATGAGCACAAGCGTGAGAAAGGGTTGGCTCTGATACCACATGGAGCGAACAATTATCCGCTCATACAAAGATTACCAAAATATTTGGAATATCGAATAAGCCATAATAAATAATGTAGTGTGTTGGTGATAGGATAGATATGATAAAAGATGATTACAATGGTTGATAAGCCGCCTATTAAATAGGGCTCGGGAATTGTGAATGAAAGGTCACGCCCTTTCATCTTAAGTACAATTAGTTATGTTTTACTATTCAATTATTTAATTATTATTTTTATTTATGTTCGTTACAATTACACTCTTTTGGAATACTAGCATATATTCTCTTTCTAGATAGTTTTTGTTTTAAAGCATCTTGGTTACTATAGGTATGGGTAATATTATTTTTCAGTAGAATAATATTTGTTCCATGACCTGTTACAGAAAATACAATCTAGGCACTTCTTTGCATTTGGCACAGATAATGGAAATTTGTTGTCCTCAATTTAAGTTACTTTTCTATGGAGAAAAGAGAAGATACTTGTGGAAAAAACAGGCAAAGACTATTTTTTTTCCTAAACTCTTGGCCAGAAGAAAAAAAAATGTTTACTTGAGCACACTTCCTTTGATATAAAAGATTTTTTGCACACGTTGCTCCTCCATTGGATGGAATTTGAGAAGCCGCAAGTTTTCCACAGTTATTTATTTTCTAGAGTACCAGCAATTTGGAAGAGTATTCCCAAGTTTAACCCCAGCTGCTTCAATGGTGTCATCACCATTTATAAATTCTTATCCCTCCAACAGTCATTGCTTGCAGTTATCTATGATTGTGTAACATTTATATGTTAAATCTTCCAATTTTTGAAGGAAATTTGAAGGCAATTAATCAGCAGGGTCTTTCAAAACGGCCAATGTACATGTCAGAAATAGAAATTAAAATATAAATACAATAAAATTGATATTGTTATTGTTATTTATAGGTGACCAGAATAGTGCAAATCATAAATTTACCCCATACAGTAGGACACAAATCATCTACAAAATGATAGAATGAATATAATGTTGATATTATTTAATAGTATTAGCCTTAAAATTATAAAATCTCCTCTTGAAATAAGCATTCTGCATTGCAAGAAGAAGAAAAATTTGGTACAGTATTTACCCTCCATCTAGATGCTCTTTGAAAATACAATAAAAAGCACGACAAAGCTCCAAAATTGTATATAGTTGTGCCTGCCATGGATTAGAAAAGAACATTACGTTTAACAACGTTGAGCTAAAGTGTTGTGCTTCAAAATTCAAGATGTTCTATAGTGGCAACTAGAATCTGACATTGGGACTATCAAAATCAAATATTACCCTTGCATCAACAACAATAGGTATTCCAAGATGATCCATCTCTGATTCAAGTTCATCTATAGTTTTGTTTATCAAAGACATAATACTCGGTATGCGTGACTTAATGGCATTCTCCAGTTGCTACAGGAAGCATGGGCATTAGTAAAAACAAAGCATCCCTTTCAAATGACTTTTGAAAGAAAGGCTAGATAAAAAAGGATTCAATCCTGAAACATAGTGATGAATCTACCTTAGAAAGTAGTTTAGCTGAATAGTCTGAACCCATTCTACTTGACAAGTGTCCATAATCGGGACTAGTTGCAAAATATTCACGTTCCTTTCTTCGAACAACTATCATGTCCACGCTCTTGTTAATATTAGCTTGTGAGTGATTGGCAACTCCAACCCATGGATGTTGTAAACGATATGCTTGCCTATCAAGAACCTTTTTTCAAATGTGAAACACATCAGTACCCTCTGGAAACTAATGATCTTGATATAATAAGAGAGATAGCTCAACAAATGTAGTGTCAACTAATAAAACTGCAATTGTCCATATCATATTCCATTTACCCTTCAACTACATGAAATGTAGTAGAAAAACTCACATCTATAGCTTTGGTTCCATTGTCCATCAGATCAAGCTTTGTCAACACTCCAAGTGTCCTATCACCTGAAAATAATAAATGGTCGTTACATGAAGTAACAAATAATATGGAGAGAACACATGAAATATTCCAAAGATAAACCAAAGAAAGAACATTCTGAGTAATATTACTTGAGAGCTTGGTATACAACAAATAATTGAATCAAAATATTCCTCTTTAATATATTAAAAAAAAATATATATATAATATCATGAATCACCAATACTGTGATGTAAATCAAAGCATTTATAAGACCTAGGTATCATTTCCTTATATTCTCTATCAAGCATTAGCCTCAGAAACCATCATGTAAAAATGTCATTTAGGAGAGAATACATATAGGGAGAACCACCTAGCTAAGCTCATTCAAATGATTAAATATTCAAGAAAATCATCTAAGGAGAAGAACACCTGAAGGATCAACTTCTCAGGCCAGTTTTATAGCATCATATGTTGCAATATCTTGGTTTGCAGGAGAAATTGCTAATATAAGACAATTGGGCTACATACGAGATCCACATTAAATTAGACAAGCTTCATTTGCATAAGAAACTAAATCTAAAACCCCAAAGATGAATGACATATACTCCAATGATACGTAAACACATACATAGTATTTACTATCTACAAAGAATATTTTAAGCATTTGATACTTCCACTCACGAATTTACTATAATATATTCTAGCTTATGATCCACCAAAGGTATCATCAGAAGTCTAGGTGGACTCTAAAAGCACGAGTGTGGTTTGGGTGCAGGAAAAGCACACAACCATATTTTAGGAATTTTTTTCATTCTGTACTTTAGTGGCAACTTGGAGTTGCTGTGATGATTGCCAATATTCAAATCCCGGCAGGCATGGTCCTCCCCTACGTGAGGTGTGCCAAAGGTGGAAATCACTAGATGTTTCCCTAGTTCCTTCTTGGACCTTGTGCCATTTATTGATGTATCCTTTGGGTAGTTGGACTTGGTGAAAGCCACTATAGATGTGGAAGAGCATTGGAGCTTGGAGGCTTGAGGAAGTAAGGCATTGGACCCTTCTTAACCAGTGTTTGTGCCTTGTATCCTTGCTTGTTGGACATTATCACCTTAGAGATTGACATGTATCACTTGGAGTGGGAGTGCTCCACATTTTGGCCTACTTGTGTAGAGTTAGGTTTCTTGCAATGGACTAGTTCAAATACTATTATTGGCCTCTCTTTCCTCTCATATAAATAGAAGAAGGAAAGAGTCTCTTCATTCAATCACACACTTGTTAGAGATGTGAGGAGTGAGCAACAATAGTTTCTATTTTGTAGTCTTTATTGTATTATCTCCGTGTCTTGGAGAGCTAGGAATCATGGAGAAGATCAAGGGTAATTATCATGGTTAGGGTTTTTCCCTTAGTAGGAAAGGAAGCTAGGGTTTGTAATAAACCGTAGAGGGTAAACAAACCATTGTTCTTGTAGATATTATGAGAGAGGAATACTAGGGTTTTGAAAACCCTAGTGCTACTTGTTATAATTTTCGAAGAGGAGAGGAGACACCTTGCACACTTGTGGGATGCAAGTGTAAATGTTAAGGAGGACCTTTGGTGAGGAAACCAGCCTTAGTTAGGATGATTCCTAACTAGGATTTGCTAGCTAGGGTTTTCATTGTTTCCCTTCTTAGAGTTTGGAGATCTTGTGATTGTACCAGCTTTTGAGAAGTTGTAAGCATGTACATGTGCCTTGCAGTGCGGATGGAACTTATAAAAGGTGATTACCATAAGCCTACATAACAATATTGCATGGAGCAACATGATTTTTACATCATTAATAAGACTATTAGTGAAATCCTATAATTTGGTTACCTAAAAACATGCATCCAATTCTAACATGCTCTTGGTTACTAATAATGTAGACTACATGTTCAAATTGAGAGCAGGGAAGAGTATATACATCTCCATAGACTAGGCAGTGAAATCTCTACATAGAAGGGGATCCCTTGTCCCACAAACAAGGCAGTCTCATATACACCAATCTGATGTCTAGCTAGACCAGAACCTTAAAAATAGATGATTTCTAAGTTATAACTAAGTAGCAGATTAGAGAAAGGGTCAATTTCAAATCATAAATTTTCTCCCATACAATATCAAGTAGCTGATAAAAGCACTTCTTCAACATAACTACAAATGATGTATATATTCATGTGTATGCAGTCTAAGGGGTTTTCTCAACCAGATGTGACCAATGTTACTGGGCATTTGGCTAGTTCCATGCTAGCAGGTGCCCAATTCTAATCCCATGGTTGAGGCACACCAGTCTATGCTGGTGGGTTTACTAGGGATGCCATTCACAAATATGGGGAATCATGCCATGTATATAGATGTATAAATATATGTATATAGGGCTTGTATAATGAATAAGTAAATGAGAGAAATAGGAAAATCATGAATTCTCTCACATGCAACATCAAGAAGTTAACAATAGTTACCTTATCAATATAACTACGAACCATATTCTCAATATCACCAACAATACTCTCTGGTTGTCCCTCTGCATTATCTAGATGTATACTGGCTCATATCTATATGTCAATGCATTACAACTTCAAACTAGAATGACAAATTCAGATAAATAGAACAAAAATGTCTAGGCTTACCTACAACAACCTTTGTCAAACTAGGAAGATCAACAAGTGTTAAATTAACAACTGTCAAAAAAACAAGGAAAGTGGTAAGCTAAGAGAAAAAAAAACAAACATTGAAAATGATCCAGTGCATGCAATATTCAAAGGGTCACCCAAAAAACAGTAAAATTCTATGCCATATGAAAACAAGTTCCAAGGTAAGATCCCATCAACCAAGACACTAAACAAACACAAACATTTATCTTATGAGTGGTTATCAAAATAAATAAAACTAAAGACATCAGTCGTAATCCAATTAATCAACAAATGAAGCAACTTGAATTTGCAACAAATTAATGAAATCCAAATGACCCAATTTTGTTTCCAAATGACATAAATTTGAATGCGCATAAATTTAAGTTTTCTTCTTCCAATTAATGTTTAAAGAATCGTCAAAAGAACCCACAAAATAATAAATGTTAATATTATAGAAGACAAATATAAAAATTAGAGTTTTCAGAGGCCTCCAAATTGCTTCAGTTTGCAGCCATCTCACATGATTGGCTTCTCCCTTTCAGGTACTTTCTAGTTCTACATTCTCCAAGACGTCTCTTATCATTTAAACATGACCTAAACAAGGCAATTAGAGAGGAAATTTAAAGGAAGCATATTCAAGTCACTTGGATCACAACACTAGAGGGATTCGATCTTCTATTCCAAGCACTTCAGTTGAGAAAATAAGACCACCCTTTAGGACCAGAGCCTTGACCTTCATTTAGTCATTGCTATTTGTTTGTCTCTAATATACCTTCAAGCAAGAATTTTTTCATGAAGGTAATATTCAAAGAACATTGTGCACAATCATATCAAGAAATCTTCCTTGATGTAACACTCTCAAAATGATAGACACCATATCTGCTTGGAGACGACGAAGATCATTACAAACAGAGACCATCACAAAAAAATAAACGTTAGAGAGGTGATAGAAAATAAAAAGAGCCCTTATAATCTAGACAGGGATGATGGGTTAAAAATCAGATAGGCATGGAAGCTAGTAATTCACCCTTTCAAGAGAATCACTTGGCAAGAATGCCCATTTCTAAGGGTCGACCCTAAACAAGCCACATGGAATACTTTATTCTAAAGGATGGAAATATCCATTAGAGTGAACAAGACTCCTGAAGATGATCCCTGTCTTGGGAACAATGCACACAACATAGTTTCCTTCTATCTCAAAATCACTACTGCATAGAGATGTGTAACGTATCTTGTCATAACATCTAGTAACCATAATTTGAAGCAATGTTGCTTCAGCTTCTTCAAATTTTTCATGTCCCTCACAAGGATATAAACATTGAAATCTAAAGAAATAGTATAACCTTTGTATTAGCTCCTTAAGTTATCTTAATCCCAAGAGAATTATCCAAACCATCGTGTAACTTTGAAAAACAAAATATTATTCCATGGTTGGTCAGTTAATCGAGTTATCCTGAATTGAAAAGGATCTTTGAGTATTGAAATTTGAAATTAAAATAGATCATAGATACTTGGTAAAAGAAAAGTTAGTTTTCATTCTAAAATGGCAAACTAAAAAACATAGCAACTCATAGGACCTTCCCAGAAGTAAAATTCATGAATCTTGGAGCCATTATGTAAGAAAGCATTAACCACCATCAAATCAAAAAAACATCAGGGTGCAAACCTTTAACAATATGGTGCAACTTTACATATTTTAATAATAAAAGAAAAGACTATAGGTACCTACCATTAGGAGAATATATGCTAAGATAAATCAGTACAAAAGAAATCATTTTGGAGTGCCCTGTCCCTCTGTCCATTTCTTCTTGGATCTCATTACGCACTCTAGCTGCAAATTGCCAAGCCAAATATACCTTTAGACATGTTGAACTGAGAAGTTCTACGATTCATATCAAATGAAAGGAATGATAATGTTAATTTACTAGTAAACAATGTACAAATTGAGCAACCACATATATAATCATACTCCATGATAAAGAAAATTAGCAACTCCAATATGCGCCTACAAAATTATGGTGGCTACAGAACTGAGAACGAGTTACCTCTTTGGACAAAAACTCCAATATTCCATTGTGTAGCATTGCTTAGTAAATTAATTTTGATGAATCAATGAGCTTTGTGTCGACTACAGTGTATCTCCATTCAAATGCCAAGTACAGGGTTTGAGGTTTTCCAAATTATGCAACACACCAGTCTATCACCGTTCAAATACCAAGTATAGGGTTTGAGGTTTTCCAAATTCTGCAACACACCAATGGAATTACCAAATTGTACCAATTCATTGTTTGGCTACAACTCCAAATGAAAATTAATATTTCCCTTCAGATGCAAAGTATAGGGTTTGAGGTTTTCCAAATTATGCAACACACCCATGGAATTACCAAATTGTACCAATTCATTCTTTGGCGGAAACTCCAAATGAAAATGAATATATTTATTTTCTTGTTTATATATATATATATATATTTTATTATATTATTTATAATATAATATAAAACCAACATACCATTGTTTATACCATTCTTTATATGTTATTAAATTAACTTACTAATATATATATATATATATATATATATATATGGAATTTAGATGGGTTGTGTCAAATTTGAAAGCCATATGGCCACCAATATTCAAGGGAAATGGGATGCAAGACAAAAAATTCTTATATTAGCACATGTGTAATATAATGGGAGGTGATCTACAGAGGAGTTTCAGCACTTGGATGTCACGGGAGGTCTTGTAGAGGTTATAGGCCATAATGAGTACCACTATGTACTTCCTATTAGTCATGTTACAAAATAATCAATTTAATGTTAATCCATGGAATCGGGTGGTTGCAGTAAGTGGTGTAGATCTACGTCATGCATTAATGTTGAGATGTGACACATGAGGGGGTCTACAATTTACTAAATTCTAACACTACAGATGGATTCAAGGACTCTGAATCCATCCACAATGTTAGAATTTAGTAAATTGTACAAATTCATTTTCAAAATTGCAATTTTCCATTGTCGGAGTGACACAACTAAAAATGACCAAATGTTATGTGGTCATTTTTAGTCTAGATATCTTGTGACAAAATTTGGTCATTTACCTTGGTCTTTTTTTGTTAGGTCACTTAAATTTATCAATTTTGGTTATTTATCCCTTGAAAAAAAATGTGGTGACCAAAATTTTTGGTCTCCTGGTCACTAATCTCTCATTTTGTACTAGTGAGATGATGACAACGATGGTGAAGATGAAGATGAGGATGATGATGATGATGATGATGATGATGATGATGATGATGATGGTCATGATGATGATGAGGATGAAGATGATGATGATGAAGATGATGATGATTATGATGATGACGATGTTGACGATGATGATCATGATGAAGATGAGGATGATGATGAAGTTGGAGATGATGACGATGATGATGAATAGTTTTTGAATTTTAGATGAATCGTTGTCGGATTTCCGATGAGAAGCTTTTCAAATTTCGGACGAACTATCGTCTAATTTCAGACGACAAGGTTGTCGAATTTCAGATGACAATGTTGTCGAATTTCAGACGACAAGGTTGTCGAATTTTAGATGAACATGTTCATTGCAAAACCTACAACACATAAATTCTAAAATTTGATGACTCTACAAGATGACAATTTTTTTTGGAACATACAATACTTTTCATCATTGCAATCTGACACAATTGTATTTTACGTGGGATGTTGTCAGATTTTGGTCTCAAATTCTGTTGTGATCCTATCACCACTTGAATATATTTTACTGAATGTGACACCTACTTTGCCTCGGATTACAAAGGAAAATCCATACTTATTTTCACTGTAATAACCTTGATTGATTCAGGTTGTGACTCCATTGCCTAGTGGTACTTCTTTTTTGTCTGCTTTACCACCTTTGAAGTTACAAATACCCTTTTCTTGTCAGATATATAGCCTTCTGAATGCTTGCTTAAATCAATATGTATATGTGAATGATTTTGTGACATAGAGAGAGTCCTCTTTGACTGTATAGGTGATAATACAGTCTAAATATTGGTTGAAATGGTTACCCCTATGATTCTCCTACCGCATCTATAGGAAAAATTACAGGGTGATAACATATTGGTGTCATTTTTGGGGAGTAATCTCTATTATCTCCTTGGGAAAATGACATTATTTAGTTCTATGACCTGGTTGAGAAGTCAGTCATAGGAACAAGCTGGTTGTATATGATCGAGCGACTCCACTCGAAATTTTGGGAAGGTGACTCCACTGGGAAATACTGGCGTCCAAAAGAATCAACATGAGGAGAAATCTTGATGCCGAATATTTTAAAGAAATTTTCAATCCAAAAATACTGATTCAGAAAGAAAATAAGCTACAAAGGTTAGTCAAAACTCTTTCCTTGCCTGCTGAAGGTGTTGTTTCTGTCAGCGATATATCTGAGCATTGTGGTGAAGAGTTTGGGCTAGATTTCCCGAAAACAAAATCTAAGTCCAACCTCTATGGGGTAGTTTCTGATACCTCTGCATTTGAGTTATCGCACTTTTCCTGGTCACCTCAGACCTCATATCCTCTAAGAAACTGACCCCATTAATTTCCTGACTGAGAGTGCCATATACTTACCTCTTAATTATCCTTGTTAAATCCTACTACTTTCGAGCTAAATTAGCCTTGATCTTCTAATCTCACAACTCCCCACATTCCTACAGTTCCTCACAACACACCAATTTCTATTGCACTAGTTTGAATCCCTCTCAGAAACCCTGTTATACCTCCAAGGATGGAAAATAGATTTTCCCTTATCCTTCTTCCTGCTACTCTTCATGACCTCCCTCCAGGATACTCCCAAAGACTCAAATAGTTCATTGGGGAAATGGGGTACTCAACGGAGGAACACTTGGGATGGTTCTCAGACTGGGTAGACCTAGAAGAAGTAGAACATGTTGATGTTAAGGTCGAACTGTTTGCTCATACCTTGGCTGGAGAAGCAAGAAAACGGTACAAAAACCTCCTAGATGACTCTATTTGAAGCTATCAGACTTTTGAAGATTCTTTTAAAGAAAAGTGGGAAGATAAGAAGAACCCTAAGAAATATCTATCTCAATACCATTCCATGTAGAGGAGAGAGAGTGAATTTGTCCAATAATTCTTTGACAGGTTTATGAAAGTATACAAGTCCATCCCTTCCCAGTTCAAACCTTGTATTGGTTCTGCATGACTCCAATATGCTGAATCCTTCGATAGTGAGTTTACCTTGTGGATAAGTGAAAGGATATCAACCTTTTTAGCAGATATGATGAAAGACGTCATAGAGAAAGGTAAAATTGACTGCTGCAAGAAAGAAGAAAAGGGATGAGGGAGAATGGAGAAGAGAGGAGGGAGAATGGGGAAGAGATGAGGGAGAAAGAGGAGAGAGAAGAAAAGATAAAAAAAATTGAACAACCCTCTACCACTAGCTCATAAGAGGCCATAATGGATACAATGATGAGATCCATGGAAAGGCTTATGGAAAGGATTGCAGTAGGCAATAGACCCCCTCCCAGGGAAAATCAAGAGCAACATAATAGAAATCAGAATGACAAAAGGCCACAAATGCTCCAAAACATGCTGAGAGACCAGTGAAATCCTCTTGATCTACCTGTCAGGACTCCAATTCAAGAAAAATATGTGGAAGGGGATTGTGAATACCAAGCTGAGAACGAGATCAGCTGGAAACTGACTTTCCCACCACCTTTTTTACCAAATAAGAACATGATAATGCTTATCTTTAAAGGGGAGAGATGCCCCTAGAGGAGATAGAGGATTTCAAAAGAGGATATCAACTTGTTGTCCTGGATGTGCCAAGAAAAATTGGTATGAGGAACTGATATGTTCCTATAGTAAAAAATCAAGAAGCAGGGAACAAGACCTCTGCAAGTAGGCACAGAAATGATACACCTCATAAGGATAGCTCCAAAATGTGACAGAGCCCAAAGGGAAAGGAAGAAAATAAGATAATCCATGAAGCTCTAACCAAGGACAAACTTCTTTTATCCTAAAGGACAAAATTGATAAGATTAAAATCTATGTCCCTCTTACTGAACTACTGAAAAAAACTTAATATCATTCCAAAATTGCCACAGTTTTGAAGCCTCCAGCAGAAATCTCTGCCATACAAGATTCCTTGAATCTTCAGGATGATAGGACCACCATCCTATTTGGACCCCACATAGATGATCCTTATGATGAAGAAGTTCCCCCTTTCTATGTCAGTCTGAATATCCACAATTCCATCCTACACAATGCCATGCTTGATTCAGAAGCCTCTCACAATCTGATGCCCAGAAGAATCATGGATGAACTTGGATTAGAAGTAACTAGACCATACAAAGATCTGTTTTCTTTTGATTCTAATAAAGTCAAGTGCTTGGTATTGATCAAATATTTGGTCATTTCTTTTGCTTATATCCCTGCCAAAACCCTTGTCATGGATGTAGTTGTGGCTGACATCCCTCCGAAGTCTAGAATACTGCTATTAAGATCCCGAACATCCAAACTCAAAGGTGCGCTCCAAATGGACATGTACTATGCCACCATACCTATTTTTGGGATACAGAGAAGGCTCTTTAGGTAGAAAAAGTTGGAATTCATGGTCACCAATGCTGAGAGGCCACACAACCACCCCATATACTTACTAGATACTGAGATGGGATCAACTATTCTCTTTATAGAAGGAGGCAAATACAACTGCAATTCACTAAATGCTCCATTCGTACCCACTCATGAGGATGTGGACGACGTATGGGAGGCGAGTTTTGATGGGGCAACATGCAGGGAAGGGGAAGGAGCTGGAATTTGGATCAGATCCCTAGGAGGGAGAACTTTAAAATACTCCTGCAAACCAGCTTTTGATTGTACAAATAACGAGGCATTGTATGAGGCTATCATTGTTAGACATTCATATCCTGAAGGATTTTCAATTTAGGAGGGTAATGATACATGGATATTCTGAGCTGGTAATTAAACAAATGATAGGTGAATATCAGGCCAGACACCCCAAAATGAGAAGTTACAGGAATGCTTCCAAGGACCTAATAGATTTTTTTGAAGAGTGCGATTTTAATCTAATCCCTAGGTTAAAAAATTATATAGTTGATTCCCTGGCCACTTCTGCTACCGTTTTCAAAGTCCCCATGCAGCCTGGTGGAATATACGAGGTCAAGGTTAGGCACATACCTTCTGTCCTAGATAATGTTAAGAATTGGAAAGTCTTTGAAGTCGACAAGAAAATCCAGAAGTTCCTCACTCTCATTGGGGAGTTTGATGGATTGACTGTTGATGAAGAAAATAGGCTCCCAGAAGAGGCTGATCCCACTCAGGAACCTGTGCAAAGCCTGATTTCTACTCCCAATGAAATGCCACAATATGAGAGTGTTATTCTTGTTGAAAATGATAATGGTGGAGAAACTGAGGAATCTTGGGAGCCAGAGTTACAAGAAGCTGATGGAAAACAAGAATATTTGAAAAATATCTGTGGCAAGGAAATCCTCCGGCTTAAAGGAAAATCTATCCCCAGAGGCTTAGTCCCTTTAGAAAATATCTTTGATCCTAATGATGTTGGTAAGGAGTCTCAGCTGGTCCCAAGCTGTGAATATGTTGAAGATGTAAACATTAGGACAGATGATCATCCTAAGGTCATAAAAATAGCAAGAAACCTTTCACTAGAAGCTAAACAGAAATACATATCACCGATGAAAGAATATTCAGATGTCTTTGGTTGGAGCTATAGTGACCTTAAGGATTATGACACGGTTATAATCCAGCATACCATCCCAATAAAAAAGGACGAGATGTCTTTCAAGCAGAAGCTGAGAAGGATGAACCCCAAGCTGCTACCCCTGATAGAAAAGGAAACAAAGAATCTATTTGAGGCCAAAACCATTGTGGCCCTCAAATTATCACACTGGGTAGAAAACCTGGTCCCGAATAGAAAGAATAATGGGGAGATAACAATATGCATCGACTTCAGGAACTTGAACATAGTTTATCTGAAAGATCATAACCCCCTTCCTAAAATTCACCATATTTTGCAGAGGGTAGTGGGTTCCTAAAGGATCTCCATAGTGGATGGCTTCTTGGGATATAATCAGATTGTAGTGCGTCCAGAAGACCAGGAGAAAACAATGTTGACTACACCCTAGGGAAATTTCATATATTCAAAGATGCTGTTTGGACTCATGAAAGCAGGGGAAACCTTCCAGTGGGCTATGTACATCGCTTTCGCAGACGAAAAGGATAAGATCTTGGTTATATACTTGGATGACATCAATGTCTTCTCACAGTTCGATGAGGAACATGTGGCACATCTGCTGAGGATGTTCAGAAAGTGCAGAAAATTTGGCATCTCTCTGAACCCAAAGAAGTCATTCTTTTCCATGAAGGAAGGAAATTTGTTGGGGCTCATAATTTCTCAAGAAGGCATCGGGATAGATCCAAAGAGGGTGGAGGCGATTCGTAGAATTGAGCTCCCTAAAAATAAAGTGGAGGTCCAATCCTTTCTAGGGAAGGTAAATTTTTTGAGAAGATTCATTATGGCTGTTGCTGAAATAGTGAGATATATAACCAACATGTTGGGGAAGGACCAAGAGATCAAGTGGACTCCTGAGGCAAAAAAATCCTTTGAGGATATTAAGAGGGATATCTCTAAATCACATGTGCTTGCAAGGATTGTTTTTTATAAATATTTCCTCATATTTTCGTTTGCCTTAGAGAATACAGTGGTAGGGGTATTTCTACAGAAGAACCATGAGGGACACAAGAAACCCATTTCTTTTTACAGCAAGACCCTGAGAGATGTTGGGCCTGAACAATAATATCCTAGATAAGAATCTTATGCTCTGGTGTAGTCCTTAAAATATTTCTGAGTATACATCCTACATTCCCATATCATTTCTATTGTCCCCACCAGCACTGTAAAGGATATTCTGACTCAACTGGATCCTGAGAGACGAAGGGGAAAGTGGATAATAGTCCTCCTAAAATGTGTCTTGGAGATAAAACCCACAAAACTAATCAAAGTCTAGGGACTGGCCAAACTCATGGCCCAATATAACAGTGATGCTCTTAGCTTACACATGATTGTTGAATTGTCAGCAAAAGAGAAAAATCCTCAAGGGAAGCCAGGTCCCATAATAGTTGAGCATTTCTTGTCATCCCCATGGTACACTGATATCATTTTTGTGTTACAACATCTGTAGGCCTCACAAGATATGGAGGGGATAAGGGAAAGATTTCTCAAGAAGAAGGAATCTAAATTTTGCATATTAGAGGGAAAGTTGTATTGGAAGGATCCAGAAGGGGTGCTACTGAACTATGTAGATGAGTAAGAGGAAAAGAGGCTCATTGAAGAATTCCATGCAGGAGAATGTAGAGGCCATAACTATTGTAAGGCCACTGTAAAAAATATCATGAGGGCATGGGTTTATTGGCCCACCATATTCTCCGATACTCACAAAAAGGTTGATTCCTGCCACAAATGTCATATCTTTGAGGGGAGGAGGAAGCTATTACAATTTCCTTTGAAAACCATACAGGTTGAAGCTCATTTTGAGTAATGGGGGTTATATTTCATTGGGAAATAAATCCATCCTCCTTAGAACAACACAAGTGGATCCTCTCTGCTAGTGACTACTTAACTAAACGGATCGAAGCCATCCCCACAAGACAATCCATTGAGACAGTGATCATGCAATTTATGGAAGTACATATCCTGTCGATATTTGGGTTCCTAGGAAGATAATCACTGAAAATTCTCTTGCATTCAAATCTAGGAAGATGGTGGAATTTTGCTTCAAATATCACATACACTTGGGACATTCCAAATCCTACTATCCACATGGAAATGGGATAGCAGAATATTCAAATAAGAGCCTCATGACAATCATAAAAATTATGCCGTAGGATAACAAGAAGGCCTGGCACACAAAATTGACTCATGCTTTGTGGGCTGATAGAATTAGCGTAAAGAAATCCATTGGCACCTCACCATTCCAGCTAGTTTATGGTTTTGAAGTAATTTTTCCTAATTCCCTAATCTTTTTAGTGATGAAATTTCTTCAGGAAGAGGAAACTGAAACCCATCTAACCCAAAGGAGGATGTATCAGTTGATTGAACTACAATAGTAGAGGGAGCAGTTGTTTTAAATAACTCAGAAGTTTCAGGAGAAAATGAAAGAAATATTTGACATGAGGACGAAGCCTGATGATTTCCAGTTGGGAGATGTAGTTTTGTTGTGGGATGCACCACATGAGGACAAAGGGAAGCATGGTAAGTTTGATCACCTATGGAAGGTCCCTTATAATATTTTAGCTTTCAGAGGGAACAATTCCTACCTATTGGGCGACATGGAGGGAGGTCTAGTATCTGAAGCTCCTGTAAATGGGAGGCTCCTCAAACATTGTTTTATGTAGAGTAAGTTCTTATCCATTTTCATTGTATATACCGTTTCGTTTTAACTTTGCATGTGTGGAAAACTATTTAATGGACCTAAATCTTGAGGTGAAGGCTGTAAGGTCCCCAAGAGAAGCTGTCATTTGGTTCTTTCTTTTTTGCACATATTTGGAGTTACAGGCACCAGAATTTTTTTCGAACATTTCAGGAAAGCTTGGGACCAGCCCCAAATGGATAAGACACTTGGTCTATGGAGTTCTTTTCTACCTCACAAGGAGGATAGAATCCCTGAGTTGGAGCCACTGTTAGCATCTGGTTAGCACCAGTGCTAAATTTTGAAGTTTTTTTGCAGAGTTATCACTATTCCGGGCTAAATAGTTGGTAAGGGAGTAGGCCAATGAAATGAGAAACACGGTTTGAAAATTTCTTATCATAAGACCTTGAAGGACGTAAATAAGGTTTTGCAGGCTATGCGGTGGTAAAAATGGACGACGCAGATACATGGCAGAGAAAATCAACAGTTTCTAAGGATTCGCCGAGGAAAGATGCACGATTTTAAAAGAAGCTTGAATTTGGTGGAACAAGGTTAAATGGCGTGCAGGATCAACCATTAGATGAACAGGTAATGCGAATCGATGAATGAGGAATATTTCATTGAGAAAATATGTACAGAGAAAGAAGTTATGAAGGATTGCGAAATCTGATATGTCTTTCAAGTTTCAATGGCCAAGATCTAAGGAGGTTGAAGGTCTATGGTTGAAACGAATTTTGCAGTGAAAACATGCATGGAGGATAAAAAATGTTGGGGATGCGAAATCTCGTAGGACCCGCACAAATTGAACGGTCGGGATTTGAAATGGAGAATATCTACGGTTGAAATGTATTTTGTAGCCCAAACATGCGTGGAAGATAAATCAAATTGGGATTGCGAAATTTGGTAGATCTTTCACCTTTGAACGACGAAAATCTGACGACTAGATGATCAACGGTCCTGGTTGATTTCACGATGAGAATGTGCACTAAGTTTAGCAGGATGAGGTACTACAAAATCTGGTAGAACATACACCTTCAAACGATAGAGATCTTGGCATAGTTTGGATCTACGGTCCAGATTATTTTTGCGATGGAAACATGCATGAAAGTTAACAAGTTGAGGGGTCAAGAAATTGGGTAGGGGCCGCATCATGTGATGGCTAAGATTGCTTGTACAAAATATATATGACTATGGTTTATTTTGCAAGCCAAAGGTGCGAGGATTAAAAATATCAGCTGGAGTGCGAAAAGGAGATGAAGCATGGATAAATTCAATGGTGCAGATATGGTCCGGGAGAGTAAAACCGTTAGAGATGTTCTGAAACATTATTTTCACTCAACCGAGCCTGCATCCCAAACGTCAGATTTCCATTTTTTATCAAGCATGTCTATTACCCCATATTTCCTATTTTATTTATGAATCATGGAGAATCTGTTGCCTCAGGAATTTGATAGGATTTGGAATGATGATCCGAGGTTGCTTCCCAATTTTGTAACAGAATTTGGCTCTATTTTGAGGTTGGTCTCGGGATCCCATGACACTATAAATGTAACCTCGATAGAGGGATAAAGGGTTGTAAATTTCATTCAGAAGCCTTTGGCTCTTTTTTTTAATATCTCTATAAACTTTCTTGGAAGTGTTAATGGGAAAAATTCTTCTGTGTTTCTGAGATTCATCACAGTGTTCATGTTTATCTTGTGTTTCCTGTTTGCATCATTTTCATCTCTGTAACCTTTTGCTAATTCTCTCTAGTTGTATGTGAGGAATTCATTTCATTAAGTGCTCCTTGCATCAGATGTTGCATTTTTGATGTATTTATGATGAATGTTATAGAATTCAACCTCTATTAGGTGATCGGTATTGGTTATTAGCCTTTATTGTTGCTGTTGCTAAAGGTGGTGCAAGAGATTCATCCATAGATAGGTGCCTCTTGCTTCACTGGGATCTCTCTCCTTTCTCCTATGACCACTTGAATATATTTGACTGAATGTTACACCTACTTTTCCTCAGATTACAATGGAAAATCCCTACTCATTTTCACTGTAATACCCTTGATTGATTCATACTGTGACTCCATTTTCCAATGGGACTTATTTTTTTTCTGTTTTACCACCTTTGAAGTTACAAATACCATGTTCTTATCAGATATATAACCCTATGAATGCTTTCTTAAAGCCATATGTAAATGTGAATGAGTTTGTGACATAGAGAGAGCCCTCTCTAACTGTATAAGCTAGAATACAGTATAAAGATTGGTTGAAATGGTTACCCCTGTGATCCTCCTATCGCAACCATACGACAAATTGCAGGGTGATAACAGGACCATGTAAAGCAACAGAGATAATATGAAAAAAGAGAAACATAGAGTGCTCATTCAACTTGATCTTGAAATCAGGTTCAAATGAGTCTTGATGTGCTTGATACTTCAAACCATGTGAATTATATTCAACTCCAGATGAGAGGATTATGGATCCAAGCAAATGCAAGAGGTCTTCATCATTTCTAACACTATGAGGAGATGAGTGTGTGATTGAGAAGGAAGAGACAGAAGACATGGGACTATAGAGAGAGAATTCTTGAGCTCCAAAATTTGATGTAGCTTCTAAAAATATCCATGAAATCATGAAATGTAATATCTATACTTCATAAGAATATACTGACATCGAATCCCCATCAACAAGTTTGAAAGATCCTTGAGGTGCTTGATTTTTCTCCTAAAAAATCATGAGACCGGTTACAAGCATAACTGAGAGGTCCTGAATCTCTAAATTTGAACTAATTAAGGTGAGAGACTCAGTGGAGAGTTCTTCAATAGTGGAGGTTTGAATCTCCTCTTAGGGAGCAGCTTCTCGAAAACATGAGACATCAAATTTCTCAAAACTTTCGAGAGCAGCAACAGAATGAGTCTGGTGTCAAATTGAATCAATTGAAGACTCAATGGGATGGAAGGAGATATATTGGGCCAAAAATAGTCTTCACATAGATTTCACAAGAGAAATAAGAGAACAATGATTGAAGAACAATATGATAAATATTCCATGAATTGATTATTCACATTATGGGTCAATATATAATACAAAATCAATGAATAATATGAATACCTACTCAGGTAGTTGAATCTACCAACCTATACTGACTCTAGAGCTAACTAGGAGTGGGAAAATCACCATAATAGCTAACTAGTGCAACTACATATCACTAAATCAGTTAATAACAAGTTACAATCAGTTACAATCAGTTAACTAAAGGGGGTAGGTGAGCAAAGGCGTCCATATTCCTATGAATCATGCAAATTGGCGCTAGAGACACTGGAAGTGATCTAACTGATGGGGATCATAGTTTAACTAAGGATCATTAATGACCTACTACAATGAAATGATGGAAACTGTTGGTGGCACTCCAAGTGGGATCCTATAAAATAGGGATTGATCTCTGGAGCTCCAAAATGCATGCAGACATGTGCAATAAGTGACAGATGTCCACTACTCATGTCCCCCATGCACTGGTGAAGTGATGAGACCTCCTAAGATAGGGAAATTATTAAAATATAATTTATGTGGTCAAAGGAGACAAAGGGAGGATTAATAATAAGTCTAACAGACTTCACAAAAACCTTTATTGCAGAGTGTTCCACCTCAAAGAATGGCATCAATGTAATTTTAATGTAAGAAGGAAATCCCCTTGCCTTTGAAAGTTTCCAACTTAAAGGAAAAAAATTACTCAACCCAATTTATGAGAAGGAAATGTCATCCATATTGCATGCAAGTAATAAATGATTCCCTCACTTAATAGTAATACACTTCAAGTAAGAAAATATCATGATAGTATTGAGTACTTATTAGAGCAACAATTATGTTTAGAACATAAATAAAAATGGTTAACAAATATGCTATATTATAAATTTGAAATTATCTATAAGAAAGGAAAAAAATGTGGTGGTAGATGCACTTTAAAGGAAACAAGATGAAGAGGGATTACTTTGTGCTATTTCTATTCCACAACCTAATTGGGTGGAAGAAGTATTTCATAAGGCATGCAAGATAATTAAACAACTATAAGAGGACCCTAGTGCATTAGATAAATTTGTGTGAAATAATGGTTCATTATGATATTGGGATTGCATGTATTTATGTAAGAATTGCCAACTCAAATAGATGGTCCTTTGGAATTGTACAATTCTCCTAGGAGGACATTCAATGTTGTTAAAAATTTACCACATGATCAAGATGGATTTTTCCTATGAAGCCATTAAGACTAATTTTCATATGTTTGTGGAAGAATATTTGGTTTTTACTTAGAATAAAGGAAACAATCAAGACATTAAGTGTTCTATAGCCATTATCCATACCAAGTATGCATTTTGAAGAGGTCCCAATAGATTTTATCATAGTTTACCAAAGTCTAAATGAAATAATATCATCGCGGTAGTGGTGGATCGACTCACAAAATATGCCTATGTTTTATTTATTTCTCAATATTTTAAATAAAGTAAAGTATCTCCAATATTCATGGAAATGGTTCTAAAGCTACATGAATCCCCAAGGTTATTATAAGTGATAGGGATTCAATTTTCATTAGTAAGTTTTGGATGGAAATATTTTCTTATTTGGGTACTCAATTGACTCACAAATTGTCTTACCATCCTCAATATGATGGGAAAACTAATACTGTGAATAAATTTCTAGAAGACTATATTCATTATTTTGCATATGATAAACAAACACAATGGGCCAAGTGATTTTCCTTAGCAGAATATTGGTGCAACACATCCTTCCATACTTTTTCAAAAATATCAACATTTATAACACTTTATGGATGTCATCCTCCATCTATCGCATCATCCTTGAAAAGGAAAGGTAATGTTCAATTAGTGGAGACTCACATAGAGAACCAAGAAGAGGTTATCAAACTATTGAAACAAAACTTGTCTATGGCACAAAATATGATGAAACAACAAGTATATCAACATCACAATGAAATTAAATTTGAAGTGGGGAATTGGGTATGTTTTGGCTACAATCATACAAACATATGTCCCACTAGCAACAAAAGAAGGACAATAAATTACCACCCAAGTACTATGGTCCCTATAAGGTGTTGGAGAGGATCAGAAGTAAGGATTACAAATTTTAGTTTCCTCCATCTTCACATGTATATCCAATCATCCATGTTTCTTTCCTAAAATAGGAAAACAACAATAAGGTCCCAATTTGAATTTTTTTACAAGAGATTATTGAAGAAGGGAAAATCACACTAGAACCTAAAATAATCCTTGAAACATGGATTGAGAAACTATGAAATCGAACAATTATTGAGTACCTCATCAAGTGGAACAACTTACAAATAAAATAGGCAACATGGGAAGATGAGTTCTTCATGAAGGAAAATACAGAATTAGTCAAGTCTCGATGGAAATACTTGTTTGAAGGTGAGGTGCATGTTCATCCCTATGTATTGTGGCATTACATTTATGTTATTATATTAGTGTTGTATTTATTGGTAGGATAGGACCTTACTTGTATACCCTTTGTTTCCTATATATACTAAGGACGCCTACTTTTAGAGATCATATCATATTATGCATTTGATATATTGTAAAATTAGGTCTCCGCTTGAAGAGGTTAGGCTTATTCCTTCTCTCATGTCATTCTCAAGTCTTGAAGTTACTCTTTCTTTCTATTTTTATGTTATTGCGGGAAATTGGTCCATCACAGTTTTGTAGACACATTCCTTTAGGAAATCCATTATTTTACAAGCTATTTATATTCTAGCAAGAAGATATCAAGGTATCGACCTCTTATAGACTTAGAAATTATTGTACCAAGGAATTCCACTATGAATTTAGGAAAATAATTAGCTCAATATGATCAAGATAGAGCATGAGGTTTCAATGTTAACACGATAACATCCTCTAAATATTTTCAAGATTCAAGAAGCCAAAAATTGTTTTCACTTGATAGATTAATCATCTTATTTGAATAAAATTTTTGCAATAGCGAGATATTAAAATGATTCACAATGATACCATAATATTGTACTATAACCAACAAAAAAGTAAATGAGAAGTAAGCAAACTGATCATGAAGAGAATGCAACAAAGGACACAAACAACTATGTATTGATTCCATGTATCTTAGATTCATAAATAACTTGAAGCTTCTTCCAACCATGGAAAGTTAGGCCTCTATTTACCACAAACTCAAGTTTTCAAGGATTTTGGTCGAGTGAAATTATTGGTGTGAAGTCTCCCATCTACGATCCTTTTTAGCTAGACATTTAGAAACTAGTCTCTTACATGCTCTTTCATCATTTAGCCTTGTTTTAGATGATTCCTTGGAACTCCCACTTTGCATTTACATTGAATGTAATATCTTATTCCCTTGGACCTAATTTTGTGGTATTTTGTTATATATTAATCAAATTCTCTTTTCTTATATGACCAACACCTTATGCATGAATAAATTCCTATTGTCTCTTAGATATTGGAGGAAATATAGGGGACTACTTGTGATCAAGATTGAATATTAGTAAATTGGTGCTCAATGGAAATGAGTGACTCTTGAGGATGCAAGACTCTTTTAAGAATATGTGAATTTATCCTTTATGTTGGGTGTTTGACTCTTTACTTTGACTGATTCACCCGCCTTGANATTGGTGCTCAATGGAAATGAGTGACTCTTGAGGATGCAAGACTCTTTTAAGAATATGTGAATTTATCCTTTATGTTGGGTGTTTGACTCTTTACTTTGACTGATTCCCCCGCCTTGAGAAGTATTGAGGAAATCCCCTTATCATCCCTGATTAGAAATAATGGAATTAGTATCCCCAACTAGGGTTAAAAAACAACCCAACATTGGCTAGGTTGTGCCTTCCACTAATTTGAATTTATTAACTACAGCAATACAAATTAACAAAGTGGAGAACATTCCATATTTCATATATTTGCATATGGTCATAAATTCATATGATTGACCTACTATTGTTGGTCATACCTAAAACAATATTAATTGCTACCTTCTGTCCTCTTTGATAGAGTCATTCTTGAGCCAAGTAACACATGCTTTCTTCATGTTAGAATTTCATTCATTTCCATGTTCATAACCAATGTATAAAATGATCTATAAATTATAGTACACCAAAAACTCAATCACCCAATATATTAAAAATATTTGAAGTGGCATTATGCATTCCTCGTATTCATAGGGATGTTCACAATAATACACATACATGTATATGTATGTCTATGATAAGATTCCCTATTTTATGAGAAATCAACTTAGTGTTAATGTTGAATAACTCAATTAGATTGAAAGCTATGACCTATGTCCTACCTATGGAAAACATGCATTGGGAGAATAGTATGTTCAACCATTTTAACTAATTCTTGGAGCTCATTATCAATATGTGTGTGTGTAAACATTGAGTGACAAATGGATTTGAACTTGTGACTCATAACCTCCTTGTCAACAACATACTTTGGACAAATAATTCAACAAATTTAACTCACCCTTAAACTAAATTATATGAATGTGTGTGGGGGCGGAGGTGGGGGCGCATGCACACACATACACACATATAATGCAAAAATGTGTTATGGTTGGATTTAGGCAATAAAAATTTAATATGGGAAAACATTATAAAGAGGGGATGGACTGGTCACAACTAATGCACTCTTAGAAAAAATAATGTTGAATCCATATCACATGTATTTGTTTGTTGTCCTTATGTATCCCAGGTATGGATGATAATGACTCGAGACTTAAAACCAAAAGAAAAATGGACTCTCTCGAGCTTAGAAGAAAATTCCTGAGAGTGGTTTCAAGATGGATTAGTCAAATGCTATTCGTATTTCCCAAGTGTTTATGTATATGGTATTTTGTGGGCCCACAATTCCAATATTTTCCAGTATAAAGAGATTCTCTTCTCTTTATCCATAATCTACAAAAATTCTTATTCTGAAGATATCTAATGAATTCAAAGTGGATCTGAAGCCTCAAGAAAAGTGAACTCCAGTGATTCCACAACTAAAATTTGACATCCCTTGGGTTTTTTTTACGGGGAAAGTCAAGCGTACATGGTTTTCTACGGAGTAGGAGTAGTACTTTATTCAAATCCTTCACACTATTTTCATATTTGTTATGCTTCAGGTAAAGGCACAAATATGAAAGTCAAGTTCAATGCAATATGGAATTTTCTCCTTTTCACAAACATGAAAGGCATTGTCAGGATGCAAGTTATGAGGGATTCTAAATTTGTGATCAATTGGGCTAACAAAAGGGTTATGGTGGAAAACGTTAGGCTTGGGAACATTTTACAAGTAATCAAACAAACCTTACAGACCTTTCAATGGATAGTTTTTATGCATGTTTACCAAGAGCATAATAAAAAAGATGACGAGCTCTAAAAATAATCTCTTAATTTGTAGTTGGTTACATTTTTCTTCTATGACTACGTTTTTCTTCTATGACTATTGGGATGGGCATGAGATTGAAGCAATGGAATTTCACTTATTTCATGCTAGTGTTATGTGTTTGGTTTTTGTAATATGCCAAATTATTTTGGATTAAGATAATTTTTTGTTATGATTAAATAAGTGCTACAATATTATGATAAGTAACGATCGATGATAGGATACATACTTTCAGTACCTGAAATTAGACTAATCTTTAGGTTAATATTATGTATATTCCAATTTTGGTATAGATATTTTTTTTATTCGAAGAATATATATAGAAGATATCTTATAAAAATCATGCAGTTACATATATTTATTACATATTAATCATAATTATTTTTGCATAAATCACATGAATGCATAATGATATCTTAGAATTTTGGGGTGGAATACCATCTATGTTTTTCCTAGATTGTGGGAGAATGTGACAAGTGTACTGTCCATATTGATTCTATGGTCATCGTTCAAATTTGTAATAAGCAATTTAAAAAAATTCAAAAATAGCTCATGTGATAACTGCACTTTAACAACGAGTGATTACAATTAAGCATGTAGAACAAGTAACAGATAAATTATTCATGGCACTTAACTTCTCGCATATGAATATTCAATAGCCACAAGTTAAGTATCTATGTTGTTGGTAGGAGGTTTGGATGTGCATGGTGCGAAAGAAACAAGGACCAAAGAAGACTGCGCAAGGTGAAGAAGTTGACAAGGATCGGCTTGGTTTTATTTTTGTACTTCTCGGTCCGAGTTAGTTAGGAAGTTAGTTAGATGTGGACCATTTCATAAAGGAGAAAGCCTATAAAAAGAGTTAGAAATGTAGTAGAAAGATAATATTTGGAGGTGATAATATGGGGATCTATATCTTTTTGTAATCAAAGATCTGATGTTCGGAGCGAATCCTGTCTTTTATCTGTCTTACAAACTGTTTTGGTTTGAGGTTATCGATTGGGAGATGTATTTCTCAGATGTATGTTGACATGTGAAAGATGAATAAGATGATAGTATTGGTGGAAATTCCATGTGTTTTGTTGAGATGCAATATTTGATCTTGTGATTTTTATCTTTGTGGTTAATTGCTGCGATATGAATGATACCTGTTGTGATTTAATGTCTTAATGTTTTTCTTATGATGAGAAGTCTTTGCATGATGAATGGATTCTTGTATGTCGATCTATTTTCTGCTTAAGGAAATGGTGCGATGTTCAATATGATGATGAAAATGATAAATTAAGGATAGTGACCCTGCTGTGAATCTCTGGGAAATAGTGTGTCTAGGAGAGACTAACTGCGCATGTCCTTTTCTCCTCTGCAGAAAAGTGGTTCCTGCAGCGCTCCCTCAAACATAATGGGTGAGACCTCATTTGCTTCGCAGGTGTTGGTGGATAGGGTAAAATTTGTCTGGGCTAGTGTTTAGGGAGATTGAGGTGAAAAGGGTGTCAATAGTGTATGAATCCCTATTGAATGAAGTGAGTTGACAAATGGTTATGTTGTCGGGACCATAGTGAGACAAAAAGGAGGACATGTTGTGGCACCCGACGAAACTGGATATTTAGGACTGGTTCGATTAGAAGGACCGATAATTCACAACAGAAGAAAACCAGAGTTCCATACTGACAACAAAAGAGTGGTTGGGAAAACATATCTATTCTGATATCCATGAATACTTCTTTGCCAAGTTCCCAATTATCTTATACAAGTGTTTAGCACAACTGACCTACCAGAAAATAAATTTTCAAGGAGGTGAACCTACTAGTTGGAGCCCTGAAATGATCTAGCGATTGAAAGAGGTAGACAACAAGGAGTCAAGGGCTATCGAAGTGTGGCTTGACAAAATTTTGGAATGACATATCACTGAGTTTGTTGTCGACAAAGTCAAATCCTATAGCAAAGTAGAAAGAGAATTCTTCCATGGACCAAGAAGTAAGTTTCTATTTTCTTTGTAATTATGGATTAAGATGCTTATTTGTGAAAATGGTATATTGAAGATGAACTCCGATGAGTAGAGCTCTAGTGTGTGGAGGTTATGGTTACTCCAGAGATGAGGGTTGGATGGAATGAGATGAGGTAGATGGATGGGAGTTAAGATGAAATTGTGAGGGAAGTCGAGGAAAAGTGTGGTCTTCTACGAAGTGGGGTGAGGTTCTGGCAAGAGAAGAGGCAGAGGACTAAGGAGAGTCATGGTGAGACTGGAACAAGAAAATACAAGAGAAGATCACAAGGGACTAATTGACCCTATAACGACGAAGGAGATGACCAAGATACGCCTAGGCCTGAGGAAGTACCAACCCAAAGAAAGAACGTACCTACACCTCCGTTCCCCGTACGCCACATTCAGGAAGAAACACCAGATCATAACAAGACTGCTCGGTGTGCCATCACCAAAGAAACAGTAGCGGATCAACGAACAAAGGAAGAAGGACTAGAATGGTAGGCAATGACATGAAATTACCTTTGTTCCATGGGAACGAGACTGAATATCTTGAGTAATATTGGTTTCTCTACGAAGTGGAATGGACTATGAAGAAGCCCAAGATGAAGACATTAAGAAGGGATAACTTGTGATAACTTTTCAAGGTCACATATTAGATTGGTATATGAGGCTTGTGCAAGTACCGACAGGGAATCATTAGAAGAATCTAGTGAAAATTAGGACTGGATTGTTTGAGTAATTCTGGAGACCTAAATATGAGTCATAGTACATTATTGAATTGAAGGAAATCAAAAAGTATCCAAACGAGTCGATCTGGGATTTTGATCAGCAGTTCAAGATGCTAATGGAGAAAGTCAGTTTTGGAATGAGAGATGTACATAACAAAGAATGGTTTATCATAGCATTGGTGCCACATATTCGAATGCGATTAATGCAATAGAAGAATATGACACAGACTGAGGCTCTGGAAATTGCGATGAATATGGAGGCTTCACCAGTGGGTGAAACTAGAGTGGAAATGAATTATATCCAAATGCAGTTGGTGAATCTGAAAATTCAATTACAAGTTATCAAGAAGGGAAAAGACATTTGTGAAGAAGTATGGTGTACTCGATGTCGTACGGATGGAAATCATAAGGATCAATGTCCGGACTTCTGCGATTACTTGCATTTCGACACTCCCAATTCATTAAGTCAAGGTATTTTACCACGGTCTCGAAAATATCAAACTCCAGGACATCAACACGAGGAGTGTGTATATCTCCAAAAAGTAGTATTGAAACCTACAAATTTGTTTTATAATTTTTGTCTCTTTGTTGGTCATGAAGAGAATGATTGTAGAGCATATGACCTACTCCAAGAAAGGACAATGGATACATACTACATGAAGGGATAAGAGTACCGATTAGTACTGGAGAGGCCGCCACCACAGCAGCCACCAAAATTTGCACAAAAACAACCACAGTTTTCTCCACCGTAACTGCAGTATAATCAGATGTAGTACGCTTCACAACAACTGCAATATACTCAGCTTTAGTATACTTAACCGCAATATGTTCAACCACATCTGAATCATCCGTAGCAACAATAATTTAATCAACCGTAGCACCATCGAAAAGGAGGATTCTATGGAGGATTTTGAGGAGGTCGAAATGGAGGTTTTGATTGAGGAGGAGGACAAGATTGAGGACCTCTGCAATGATATACTTGTGGATTATTGGGGTATTACCAGTGAGACTGCACAAACCTTCAGTCGTAATGTACCTATTATACTTTGTAGATCATACTGTTGAATATTGTCCACAACTGATCGCAAAATGTCAAGCAAAGAATGTTCCACCACCGCAAAACCAAAACCAAAATGTGAACCAGAATGCAAACCAAGCTATGAAACAACATCAAAACCAGAATCAAGGGCCGACCATGGGGAAAATTTTGCTGGAACCTAGGATGCAACCTGTAGATGTTGCGGCTAAAACTCGAGGAGGCGCGACAACAAGAGATGACAGTCCAATCCCGTAGATTCGATTTGCGGCTTGAAACAAGGTACAATTCGATGTTGATGCTGAAAAGATTGAACGTTCTTTGATACAAGAGACATCATAAAAAGATATACAGTTAAGTTTCCTATCTATGAAATGCCATCTTCTTTCGATTCGACACTTGTAGTAGGATCATCGAGGAAGGTTGGAACACTACAAAATTTATTTGAAAGTTGTATGTCGCTAGAAAAAGGTCCTAATGCACTAGCCAAGATCGCAAGTCATCTATACCGATCGGAGAAATGTTGACAGGACTATGTTGTAAACTCTTTGCACAAGAAGAAAACTGGAAGAGAGATGAGGATGAATGTCCAAATTGGTGATTATGATGTGGAATCAGTCATCTTGGACCTAGGCTCAGATGACAACATTTTGACAAAGAAGACATGGGACAATATGGGGAAATCATAGTTGGTTTGGTCCCTTGTACAACTGCGATTGGAAAATCAGGCCAGAGTGTCACCAATTGGGCAGGCACTGCGCTTATTGGTGGAAGTATAATGAATGAAGACTTATGTGAATTTTGATGTTATTGAAATCGTAGATGAAGGTAGCTCATATCCCACACTATTGGGGATTGGGTGGGATAATGAAAATCTAGCGGTGATCAACTTAAAGAAAAGAGTAATGACTTTTGAGAACCGTGACATGCAGATCATTGCCCCATTGGATCCGAACGAAGGTCGAAGATATGTCGAACCAGTGAAAGATGAAGTCATAGGAGGATGGGACCATGCATATAATATTTCAGAGGACTACATCCATCCCACTGTGGACGGGGAGCGAGCTAGAGAAGTTCTATCTCCGCATCATCGGATTCTGACGATGCACTAGAAAATTGGCAAAATTGGCTACATGAAGTATCAATCTAGAAGTGTGAGCAAATCACTCAGTAACTACAAAGATTCGCAACAGAGGTTATTGAGTTACCCATGTATGAAGGGCTACCCAATTTGACTGAGTTTATCGATGAGTTTGAAGACAAGGTATCGGAGCCTCAACATTTGCTAGCATTGGAGGAAGCACTGAAGGCCAGTTCAGCAAGATGGTGGGAGACAGATAAGAAATCAATCAATGGTTGGCTGATATGTCACAGACTAATCAAAGTTTTATTTGGTGAAACAAAACTCTATCAAGGAGCGAATTATGATGGAAGGAATGATCCAAGTGATCATCTGATTGCATGTCAGACCGCATGGGTGTAAAGGCTAAAGGAAGAATGGGTACATGCTTTTGTACACACGCCTCAACAATGGTATATATCAGTAGAACTATGAAGGGAGATTACAACATGGGAAGACTTGACGGTCTATTTTAGTCACACTTTCGGTTTTGCGGGTGCTGATCAAGTGATTCATAGTGCACTTCAGCACATCCGAGATTTCGCCTTGGAAATAGTTTTGGTAGCATTTCCTGCGGAATTGTATGATATACTAGGGATGTAGTCGATGATGGAATGTTACAATGTGGCAGAAGAACCTGACGACGGGGATGATCCAAGGAATATTCATATTGCAGAATCGAAAGGAATTTGAGATATCACAACACCGGAGATTCCGACAGACAAAGTTCACCAACAATTGAAGATTCAGAAGGTCAATATTGGGATGGAGGAGGATCTGAAGTTCACCAATGTAGGAGATTATTGGGACGGAGCTACTATGGAAAATATTACTGATCTACTGCACGAGTTCCAAGATTTGTTTTTGACCAAGTTCTCTGAAATAAAAGGGATTTTAAGAGACTTGGGAGAAATGAAAATCTCACTCAAGCCTGATGTGGAGCCGGTAAAGCAGCGACTGTATCGATTAAATCTGTGATACAAAGAACGAGTGAAGGATGAGCTCGATAGGATGTTGGATGTAGGCATCGTCAAACCCATGGAATAGTTTGAATGGATTAGTCAGATGGTTGTTCAATATAAGAAGACAACCAAAATCCAGATCTATGTCGATCTCCAAAATCTAAATGACGCATGTCTTCATGATCTGTTCCCTACACCATTTACTAACAAGGTACTGGAAGGTGTAGGTGGCCAAGAGGTATATTCATTCACAGATGGATTTTCAGGCTATCTTCAAATAAAAATTGTGAAAGAAGATCGACATAAGATGAATTTTGTAACCGAATGGGGATGTTTTCAGTACACGGTGATGTCGTTTGGCCTCAAGAATGCACCAACGATATTCTTAAGGATCTTAGTCGATGCATTTAATGACTTCATTCAGAAATTCTTGGTGGTGTACATGGAGGTTTGGAATGTTTATGGGCTGGTGAAAGGTCACATTGCAAACCTGCGACTGATGTTGGAGAGATGTCGACAACACTAGATCACACTGAATCTGTGAAAGTCTATATTTTGTGCATGATTTGGGATTTTGTTGGGGCACATCGTCTGTAAGGAAGGAATGTTGGTAGACATAGCTAAGATCACCATAATTGTTAATCTATCCCCACCAATGAATGTGAAGCAACTTAGGGTGACATTGGGACATATGGGGCATTACTGGAAGTTCATAAAAGGATACACAACAATCACAACACCGATGGAGAAGTTGTTGAAGAAAGATGCGCAATTCAAATGGAGTCATGAGTGTCAAGGAAGTATTGACACTCTAAAAAAGAATATCGTCACAACACCTATATTGGTCTTTTCGAACTGGACAAAGGAATTTCATGTCCATGTTGATGCATCATTAGTTGCACTAGGAGTAGTTTTGGCACAACTAGGTGAAAGAGAGATTGACCACCCGATTGCTTTCATTAGACGAAAGTTGTCATATGCAGAATAGAACTACACTGTGACGGAGCACAGACGATTGGCAATGGTATATGTGCTACAAAAATTCTTTCATTATCTATTGGGAGGACACTTTAAGATGTTCAATGATCATTCTGCATTGAAATACCTAGTCAACAAGCCTATGTTGGGGGGCAAGATATGTCGATGGTTTCTCCTCTTCCAAGAGTTTTATTTCAAGATCATAATGAAGTCAAGTCGATTGAATGTCGAACCAAATCGTTTATTAAGGATTGAGATAGACGAAGAACCAACCGACATCGAGGATGGATTACATGATTCACTGTTGCTTAATATTGGAATGGTTGATGATCATTATGAGTAAATTATTCAGTTTTTGTTGACAAGGAAAGCACCAGACAATTTCACCACTAGTCAGAAGAAGCAACTAGTCGTCCATGCTGCATATTTTCAACTAATCGCTGGATAACTCTATAAGATGGGGCCGAATGAGATTCTGCATCGATATGTGCTACCGCATGAGTAGGAAATGATATTGGCTAAAGCACATGGGAGAGTTGCAGAAGGACACTCTAGAGGTTGCGCAAATTCTAGGAAGATACTTCGAGATGACATCTGGTGGCAAACCTTGCACAATGATGATGCAGATTATGCATAAAGCTGCAATGTTTATGAAAGGACAGAGAAGCCATCACGATGATATGAGATGCCATTAATACCTCAGGTAATTCTACAACCATTTGATAAGTGGGAATTTTATTTTGTGGGACCCATCAATCCACTAGGAAAGAGGATGGGTGCGCGATACATTATCACAGCGACATACTATCTCACTAGATGGGCAAAAGCAACACTTGTGGCGGATTGTACCACTGCGATTGGTGCGAGGTTCCTATTTGAAAATGTCGCCACTCGATTTGGATTTCCAAATATATTGATGAGCGATTAAGGGATTCACTTCGTCAATTTCACGATTAGCACAATGACGAAAGAATTCAAGATTCAACACAAGAACAACACTCCCTATCACCTGCAAGTGAACATAATGGTTGAAGCATTTAACAAGGTTGTGGAACATGCATTAACAAAGGTATGTATTGCAAACTGTGATGATTGGGATTTGAAAATTCTCGTGATCTTATGGGCCTGCAGGATGACATGTAACCAATTAACAGGGAAAACATGTTCAATCTTGTCTATGGCCAAGAAGCGGTGATGCCAATGGAGTACATTGTTCCCAGCCTGTGCTGCTGCAGCAGCGACATGTATGAGTGATGAAGGAGTGGTTGAAGAGTGGCTGACGCAGTTGGTATAGATGGAGGAAGATCGTTTCATCCTCGGGTTTCACCAACAAGTCGAAAAGGATCGCCAGAAGGCATGGAATTATCAACATACTAAGTCAAATTACTTTCATCCAAGAGACATGGTGCTACCCTACAACAACAAGTTCGCAAAGCATCCTGATAAGTTGCAAAAGGCTTGATTGGGTCCTTATATGATTCATTGCATTACTAACGGAGGTGTGGTGTAGTTAAAACATATAGATGGTGTTTTGCTTCCAATGTTAGTGAATGGAAGGTAGATAAACCCTATCGAAATATCTTGGGGAAACACCATGCTTAAGGTGTTGCACAACATTAAAAGAAAATGTGTGTCAGTTATGATGAACAGGAGGGTGTCATAGTAAGGAAGGTCGCAAGAGAAGAAAAGAGGTGCAATTCACAGCAGAAAAGGATCCTGGAGACATCGGATGAGGTGAGATAGAGTCAAATAGAGAAATAAATGAGGCAATTGAACCAGACAGGCGATGATGCAAGTGGATGAGACACACATTTATGGGGAATTAGACTGTTGGATTTGCAGAATCGATGACGGATTTGAATCATTCACACTAACTCTCTCAAGCTTATAAGAATTGATAGGGGGCGAGTTGTGTACACCATTGTGATAGTTGAGAATACCAGAGCAAAGAGAATTTCCAAAGCACAATGAAGAGAATTGGAAAAGCATAGTGCAAAGAGAGTGAGTGAGTGATAGAGTTACACCAATGGCTCAGGTCATTTCGAGTGGTAGTGTCCATGACTCCCCGCCCACGATGACACCGATTGAAGAAGAGATGCCAGACCTTTAGGGAGAAATTCCACTAGTGGTAAAAAAGAAGAGGGGCGCACATCGACTAAAGTCTCCCTCGAAGAAGAAGAGGACCAAATTAAGTTATGCCAGTGTCAAAATCAAAGAAGAAGCATAGGTTAGGTCCTAGACAATAGGAGGATAATATTCCATGGCTAGAAAGGGGCGATGATTGATGACATCCCTAGATATGTACGAAAACTCAATGCTTACACACCATAAGTAAAAATGTCCAATAACAAACGGTATTCGATTAAGATGTCGGCAATGCCAAAAGGAGTGCACATCACAATGAACATTGTGCCCTTCTTGATGAAGATGAACTACAATGATCATGGCCTATTAGCATACCCAAAACGCACAACAAAACCATATGAGTCGCAAGTGCAGGGTGATGGAGGGTTAGGCCTCACGCACATGCCGCATTTTGGCAGATCGACAGAGGCCAACGCATGCATGAAGAAGTTGTTGGCTTGATTTTACGAGGGATACTTGTGGCTTGATACAAAAGTCCCAATCAACATTGATTTGATTTCATATATTATTGGGTTTCTTATAAAGGTTGTTGACCTGTTATAGTACTTTCGCAGAAAGAATAACAACAATAGACTAGCTTCCAAGTTTAAGAAGAAGTCTGATGTTATCAGGGAAAAATGTGTATACATCATTAGAACCATTAGTGACAGTCATTCGGATTGAAACCAAGTTGTTGGATATGAAAATGGAAGGAAAAATAGACTGAATCAATGTACTGCTGGAGTCATTGCATGTGCAAAGTATTGCACTAAGGGCGTCCAAATGAGCTTGTTGTTATTTTTGTTAAATCAAATCATGGAGGACACAATGTTGGTACAAGAAGGTAACAAACCCTTTACTTATTCATGCTTTCTCATTTTAATTGCACTCGTGGGATGGATGGAACCCACACATTATTAGGGTATGGATGTAGAAGTCACCCAAGCATGCAATGGCGCACAGTACCAGAAATTGTGGTGGATCAATGTGAGGGAGCACCAAATTGATTGTTCTATTCAATTTTATTTATACTGGGATGTGCTACACGATGCAGCATGGAAGGTTCCACACCTCAATGAGGAGGCCACAAAAAAATATCAACGGATCGTACGATTTTTGATGGGATCCCACGCCATCCATATTCAAGCACGTTGAAATGGGGAGAATAAATGGATTACCACCTAGTATAAACTCATGGATGAAGAAGTATATTCCATCATTGATGAATGGCATGTCAAGTGGAAATTCCTAGTTAGTATCGAAGACCTGTCAGACACTGAGGCGGGTCCCCCACCTGACACACCTGTAGAACAAGTGCAAGCACAGGAAGGCGATAAGGAATCACAGGAGGATTCATACAAGACTTCGACAGATTCCAAGTTAGAGAGACAATTTGAAGAAGGAATAACTAAGTGGAGGTTTGAGCAGGGCGAAGGAAGTAGTGCCCCAAAGATGAATGATAACTAGGCGATTCGCATTCTAACTGTGATCACCAGTGCGACTATCGTGAGCGAGGTGCAATTGAAACAACACTTGATTGATATTTTTCACCAAGTCAAGGATTTGTTACAATCCCTAACAAATGTAGTATTAGAGAAGGTTCCGAAAGTTGACGTGCTGCAAAGAGAAGCAACGATTAGTACAGGAAAGCAAAAAGGATTGTGTATATTCCACCATGTACGATGGAGTCTTCCAATGAGGATGTTGACGCAACAATGCAGCAGTTTGACCTGCTCGGTCTTGGCATCAATGAAATTTCCACATATGTGCTAGTGCAATTGTAGAAGGTAGCGAGCCAGGACATCGCAGACCGGGAATAAATTATAGGTGAGCATCTTGTGAAGTCACAAGAGAAAGTGACAATGGCACAACAATAACTTGAGTGCATGAAGATAGCGCAAGACACGAAGATTATTTCAAAGGAGAAGGCCTTGGATGATCGAGAGTGGTTGGAGAAGGCCATTATAGTCGCATGCCAAGAAATTCCTGACATTACAGAGGAAATGTTTGCAAAGGAGAAGATCTTGCAGCTGGGATAGATTATCGTAGAGTTGAAGAAAGAAAATGAGGATCTTTAAGCATGGGAAGTTCCAAGTACATGACCAAAGAATATCATAGAGAACAAGGGGAAAATCGAGGATACGACTACACAAATTGAAGGCGGCGAGAAAACGGTTAAGATGTTGGCATATGAGACCACACAATTTTGGATGAGTGTGGTTCAAGATGAGCAACTAGAACAACTAGGAACAAAACTTCATGAGGCATAGGTGGAGCTAACAGTAATGCGGCCATCCATCAAAATGTTTCCACTAGTGGTGTAGGTTAGTAAGGAAATGGAGTTGAAGGCACTTTAGCAGAGAGAAATCAAAGCGCGGGAGTGACATCAATGTCGAACAACCCAGGTGGATAAATTCCAAGACATCGGTGAGCAGTTTGCGATGAAGGATGTGAACAGGATACAAGATACTCACGGGGGACACATACAAGTGGCAGAGAAGGTTGCAGAAAACGCGATAGAAGAGGATACAAAATATTGCACAATAATCAGCATGTGGAAAAAGGAAGTGGTTGATGAGGTAAAAAATGAATATGATGACTTCAAGATCAGGATTAGTGCATACACGGTATCCAGCTAACGTGGCTCGAGGATGAGCCATAAGTTTTTTTGGGGGGCCTATTGGCATGTGGTTTGGATGTGCATGGTGCAAAAGCAACAAGGGCTAAAGAATAATGCGCAAGGCGAAGAAGTCGACAATGATCGACTTGGTTGTTTTTTTGTACTTCTCGGTCTGAGTTAGTTAGGAAGTTGGTTCGATGTGAACCATTTTGTAAAGGCACAAGCCTATAAAAAGAGTTAGAAATGTAGTAGAAAGATCAGATTTAGAGGTGATAATCTGGGGATATATATATTTTTGTAATCGAAGATCTTATGTTTGAAGTGAATCCTATATTTGATTTGTCTTACGAACTATTTTGGTATTAGGTTATCGACCAGGAGATGTATTTCTGAAATGTATGTTGACATGTGAAAGATTAATAAGATGAGAGTATTGCTAGAAATTCCATGTGTTTTGTTGTGATGTGATATTTTATCTTGTGATTGTTATATTTATGGTTAGTTGATGGGATATGAATGATACCTATTGAGACTTAATGTCTTAATGTTTTTCTTATGCTGAAAAGTCTTCGCATGATGGATGGATTCTTGTATGTCGATCTATTTTCTGCATAAGGAAATGGTGCGATGTTCGATATGATAATGGAAATGGTAAATGAAGGATAAAAAACTGTTCTAAATATATAGGAAACAATGCGACTGATAGAGACTAAGTGTGCATGTCCTTTTCCTCTCTGCAGAAATGTAGTTCCTAAAGCCCTCCCTCAAACATCTCGGGTGAGACCTCATCTACTTCACAGGTGTTTCTAGACAAGGTAAACCTGTCTGGTCCGATGTTTAAGGAGATCGCATAGAAAAGGGTGTGTATGAACCCATGTCAACTGAAGTGAGTCAACATATGCTAGTATACTTAACTAGTTTTAACCTTCTATAAATTTAAGTAATTAATTTACTTGACTAAATATTAGCTACTTATAGTAGCTAAATGTACATTGATGTGGTGCATTGATTTATCATGTACATAATATTCTTCTAACACATTTCGAAAAAAAAATGCATTCCTAACACACACTACATCTTTAATCTTTTACAAATATCACATCTTATCCATCCAAGAACCAAGGATATATATATATATATATATATATATATCGACCTATCCATCGAATAGCTAAGGAGATTATATATATCGGTCCATCCCTCGAAGATCCAAGGAGATTATTACACCAATAGGAATTTTTATTTCAGATTTGGGGTGGACTACGACCTATTCCTTTTCATGTATGGACGAGGATGAGACAAGTGTACAGTCGAGATTGATTCTATGGCAGTCATTCAAAATTTTAAACGAACAATTATAAAAAAATTAACTTGTAGTCGATGAATGGATAACTCATAGCTGATGAATAGATAACCAATAGTTCTTGGCATATAACTAGAAGAATGTGAGATCAAAAAAATAGGTATAAAAAATAATTGATAGTTGATAAATGGGTAACATGAAGAATGTCGGTGATAACATGTCGCTAGGAATGGATAGCTCAGAGTTAATCCCATTTAACTAGAATAATATGAGGGATACACAAAAATTTCAGAATATCTTCCATTCCGTAGCTATCTCTCAACAATTTCATCCGTATCAGCATGATCCAACCACAAACTATGTGGGTGTGCTAATATATAAGGAAGATACTTATAGTACATATTGTCTAATATTACTTTTTTATCAAAACAATTGTATACATGTGTGAAACAATTTTTCACTCGAAATGTTTATAAATGTTTCCATGGTTTAGAGATGAATATCATTTCATAATTAGATAGTATGAAATAATATATATAAATATATATTAATGTAGATTAAGTGATTTGGAACATATTTTTATTTTTTATCTAAATTTTATTTAATATATAATAAAAATATATTTTTTTATTTTTTTATTTACATGATAATTTAATATTTATTTTATAAAATATATTTTTTCATAACTAAAATAATAATAATAATAGCCCATGGGTGTATAATAAATGATTAATGGGCGTACTGTTAAAGAACTCCTTGCGTAAGGTTACCGGTTTGAAATTCCATGGGTGCTTACTTAAAAAAAAAAACTAAAATAATAATTATAATAAATACATTGTTATTTATTCTATCAAAATTTTATTTAATAAATAATAAATATACAATTATACCCAGATGCGGGTGGTCACGTGCCACTAAGACAGGAGGGAGCAATCGTTGGTACACGTAGTTGTCCCTCGACGTCACTCCCCTGACATCACTTCACTCCACTCTCAAATCTTTTGGGCTAGCCTCCACCTCGAATGATGCGGGCTCATGATGAGAGGTGACCTCCCCTCCGTCACCTGGTACTTTGCCTCTCCATACAGATTTATGGTGACTCTATATCTGTGCCTCCCTCTTATGGGCAGTCTGTGCATAGTATTTCACCTCATTTTCTCTCCCCTGTGCAATCTTGTGAAGGTCGATTATTCTGCAGCGTCCGACGTTTTAGAGGAGCGCTACAGCATTCAATCTCCCGCACTCAAACTCTCTGTCGACGCTCAGAATCCACATCACTCAGTGCCTCCAGTCCATCTGATTATCCCATGCAGACTACGAGACACGCTTAGAAGGGGATGTGGTGGCCGTGGAAATGCCAACGAGCACGCCAGAAGTATCGTGACTCAATCCAATACAAACAGTCATGACATTGAAATCCTTGATTTTCTTCGCCAACTCATAGATGACTAGCAGGACGAGCTTACCGGTTCACATTCCGCGGATAACTGGACGATATTTCGTAGGCGCAATTTTTGGGTTATCAAAAATCTTCTGGCTCGGCTTATTCTCTGTCTCACAGGCTCCCATAATGAACCCTTGACTCCTTTTGCATTCCCCATGGACATAAAACATCCCCCTCCCCCTCCTCTGAGGGCCATTGCAAGCATTATGCAGGGAATATAAACCTCCAACATTGTGATCGAGAATAGGAAGAACAAATTGCTCTCAATAAAGTGGAATCCCTTCAGTAGTGAGGAGGACACCAATAGTGAAGAGGACACTAGCAGTGAAGACAAGAGTCTCGAAAAATATGATGGCTAAGCATCTATCAACCCACTCTCTTCCCCAGCGGCTGGATGACCAAATTCATAGCTCGAATTCGGATTTTGGGTTCCTATCATGGAGGAGCCTCCCTCCAAGCCTTAAGTCCAGGTTTCATGTTTTTGTGTTTTTATATTTTGACAAGGTCATCTTGGGTTCAAAATTCCCTGTTTATCGCATAAGTTATGCTCAATTTTTGTGCTTTAATACCGTCAATTTTTCTAGTACAATGATACATTTTCCCTTCCATAGGGAGGATCATTTTGATTGTAATTAGACTGAATTCCCCTGAGGCGCGGGACTTAATTCTCTCTCTCTACTACATTCCGCTTGCATAAATGCCACTATGAACTATATTTTTTACTGTATTATTATTTTAATTCAATAAATTAGTATCTAAAATTAATATATATATATATATATATATATAAATAATTTTATTATATTTTTCTTTTGTCAAATTTCGGTAGAGCAAATGGTCAAGAGGGGTTTTGTTTGCTTGGCGACCCAGGATCAAAACCCGCTGCTCCTTGAAGACATTTAAATCCAACCATGCTAAGGGTTGGTGCGGCCAGGCCGGGTGCGATCCTCGGGTGATTTTGATGGCTTAGATGCCCCTAGATCGTGGTTTCTCAGACCGAAGGTTCGCCCACCAAGTCACAGGGCACTTAACCCCCAAAAAAATTATTATATTTTTTTATTCACATAACAATTTAATATCTATATTATAATATATAATTTTTTTCAAAAGTAAATAATAATTAATAATAACAATAATAATAATAATAACTCTTTTTAATTATAAATGGATGGCTATATATGCTTTATTTTGTTTTTGCCATGTTACACTTACCACTTACGACTTCATAGTGTTTGTTATAAGACTTTGGGCCATGAAAAATATTTTACCCTTTTCTTGCATGGCATCTCATAATTGCCACTTGCTTTCATAGTGCTATATGACGACCGTGGGTAATGCAAGATTGTTGTGCTTTGAAATGCCTTAGTGCTACATGACGACCTTGGATAAAAACCTTATCCTTCGACTTTCTTTTAGAGAAATGTCTTACATAATGCCTATATTCCTCACAAAGGAAACTTGTTAATGAGTTTGTTATAGTTGCACCAACTGCTCATTTCTCACTTAATCACTGTTATAGGAAAATTTTTTCTTCTTTTTTGACACACTAAGATTAATATATTGGTTGAGTTGGATTTGTGATTAAATCAATTTAATCACAAGAAAATATGGGAAAGGAAATATTTAAAAAAGACAAGCATATTTAAATATGGGAAACTAAATATTAAACAAGTGGAATAAGCAACGCAATTGCTTAGTACCTGCCACTTATGTAAGAAACAATGTAAAGTAAATTAGCATCGGACATCATTCATGGTCATTTACAACTCCATGAGTGATTTAGGCGTTAAGTATCCCTTCGTAGTCTTATGAGAAATTTTTGGTAGACATGAAACATGTAACACTAGACACTACCATCCATAGCCTCATAAGCGATTTAAGGCATACATAGCCCTTCATAGTCACGAGAACTATTTTTTATAAGCATTATGCACCCAACAATAAAGCAGTAAGTGATATATTGATTGAGATGTATATAATTTACGCAATGTAGTGGACCATTCATAACTCAAGAGTCATTTAAGGCTTACACCGACCTTTATAATCTCAAGAGTGACTCAAGGTCTACATAGTCTGTCATACTTCCATGAGTTATTTTTGGTAAATATTATGCACTAGTAGAAGAATAATAAATGTTGCATAATTTGAAATATACATTATGGATGTGGTGAAGTATGTTACTTCATGAAATGTAAAAATTGATAAATAAGCATTATAATACTAAAAACCATAATGCAAAACTATTATTGAATCTTTAACTTTTAAAATTATTTTTCATATTTAATATTATATTATGTAAAACAACAAAAAAAATTAATTACTCAAAAATATAAACTAATTATTTTCTCAAAATTTAGAATTTATTTATTTATTTATAATATCCAATTTAGTATTTAAATTTTAAATGACTTTTATAAAAAAACTTTAAAATAAAAACACTTGCCTAATTAATGAGGAGGTGGATTAATTGACCCATACTAAATGCTGATGTCATCATTTCCATGTGTCAAGTGAAAACCAGATACCAAACTCCAAGAATGACATCATTTCTGATTGGCCAATTAGAAGTTTACAAAATAGCAAATACAAATAATTTTATTAAAATTTAAAATATTTTTTTGCAAGCTGTAAAGTTTAACTTTAGAAAACCGATTTTAATTTTTTGGTGGTGGCAACTAATAGAAGGTCAAAGGTTCGGTTGACTAGCAACCGATTACTATATACCTGCGGCGGCAGGTATAATAACTTCATTAGTCTTATTTTTCAAATAAATGAAGGCAACACGGAAGATGAGACTCTACAAGATAACAATAAACATTACAATGAAATATTATTTTTCAAATAGATAAATAGGAAAAATGAGACGAGATGTTACAAGATGACATCAAACATTACAATGATATTCTACAATATCAGTTTTAATATTCTTATATGAAGGAAACAAATAAATACAATGACATAACACCTAGCAGCATAGGACCGTTGTCATTTTCACTATAGGCAAAAGCTGATTTTCACCACGCGTCACCATGACTCAAATTTTCATTTTTGCCTTGGCGAGAAAAGACACATTTCATTATAATTCAAATTTTATGTTAAATACTTTGCCAAAATAATTTTAATTATAAGTAAATTATTTTTTTGAAAATTATAATTAAATTTTTATTATCTAAATGTTCAATAACACTGTTATAGTCACTTTTGAAACTTATAGTTAAATTTTTATATCTATTATAAATGTTCAATAACGCTGTTATAGTCACTTTATGACGAACAATATGCACTTTATTGTGAGGTATTTAATGTATGAGTGGGGTGTATATAAGTTGTCAGATGTGAGGGGCTCTTAAATCTGATAGTTTATATGCACCTCGTTAACATATTAAATGCTCCGTAATAAAGTGTATATTGTTTGTTGTGATCACTTTTTATATTTGATAGTTTATATGTATTTTGTCGATGCATTAAATACCTCATAGCATGGTGTATATTGTTTGTTGTGATTACACGACAAAGAACTTCTTGGATGTTGAAAATTAAACAAGACAACAACAATAAAGGAGTAATAAAAGAATTAACAATATTTGACTAATTAATTCTATGCGATTTATTTTACTAGTCTCATTCCCACTTTTTTCATCTGTATAAGCATCACTCGATGTAATGAGTGCTAAGTGGACTTTTCAAAACCATGATAAATTGGTTAATTGCGACTATACTCATGGGATATGAGTCATAGATTAATAACTTACATTACGTAGATAATCCAAAAAATAATATATCATATATATTAGTTCATACGAAAACCCCTAATTACTTGAATAAACTAGAAAATTGAAATTGCAAATTTTGAAAATTAATAACATTTATTGTAGTGTATGATGTAATATTTCAAGGCTTTAATGGCATTTCAAATCTTTTCTTTAAGCAAAAGTATCCTTAGTAAAAGTATCCATTTAGAAGGTATCACTCTTTCTCCCAACAAATTATTTGGCTACTTGAGGTTTCACAACTAATTATTTGGCTATTGGAGGTTTCACACATAATGGATTCATTTGACTTTGAGTGGGGCATTTACCTACCCTTTTGCATTGTGAAGGATTGTCGAAAGTATGTGTGAGATTGTGCATAGCCTTTTATCAACGTCTTCAACTAGCAGGACTACAACAACAATGTGCACTACCTCGTCGTGGTATTCCATACTTTCCACACATTTGAGATTTGATATTTCTCTGTACCTTAACCATGCTTTCCACACATTTCAGGGTTTATATTATCTATACCTTCACCATCTTTCGCTAAGATCTTGAATACATATTGTCATCTTGATAAGTCACTTTAGAAAAGTCATGTGTTGGTTGTTGGACGTCATGGTACTCTATAGTTTGAACAACACTGAGAATTGGTGGACACATGGGCGCATGTTTGCTGTGATGGGATGCGACATGCTTTTATATGACACTAACTGTTGACATAGACACTTATTGTTGACATATGGCATGTTTTCATTGTCCTTGACAGAGTATTAATATTTTTGTTGATTAAAATATTTAAAAATAGTTAAAATCTTTTTTATTATAAAAACTAATATATCTTTTTCTTAACTTGGATTTACTATTAAATATAATATTTTAATATGTGCTCCATCTTAATATGGGAAACTTCATCGAGTACTTTCCATCATTTTAAGAACAATACATATGGTAAACTAAATATTGTAAAATCTCAAGGTTTTGTTAAGATAGGGTTTATGATTACTACAACAAAATACTTATTAAGAACTTATCATATTATTCGTGGGAGTGGATGATGATAATAGATATTAATATTCTTTATAGTTGAAATTAACTTTGGTCTATTAAACCTTAAGAAAGGTAAGGAATTACTTAGTTTGCTTTAGAATTGTATTTATGTGTTTGAAAAGCTTTAAGAGTTGCATTCTTAAGTCACCATAGTTTTGAAGATTTAAGAGGCTAGAAAGGTTGGTATTGTAACAAATATTTTGAAACTCTTACATTTCGCCATGATTTCTCTTTACTTTAGCTATAATAATAATGTTAATATTATTGTTATGAGCACTCTTCTTTAATTTTTAATATTTTTGTTCTTGTATAATAAGTACCTAGTCATAAACATGCTTTTAATGGGAGAAAAACTTGCTTGAACTTAATAGAGAGGGTACATTGCCTTTAATTTTAAGATTACATGATGATGATGAATATGGTTAAAGTCCATTGAGACAAACTCTGGTCTATTAGACCTTAAAAATATTACTTGATCGATGTAAAATTTTATTACTGTGCTAAAAAAGCTTAGAAAGAAGCATTCCTATGTTGTCATAGTTTTGACAAATTAGAAGGTTACGGAGGTTTGTATTGTACATAAGAAATATTATGAAATCGTAATTTAGTGTGGGTGTACTCAAGGCATTCTAAGAGAAAGGGACTTTTATCCTCAACCCTTGTAGTTTCACATAAATGACAAATCTTTTCCATCCACACTCTTTATGAATCAATCTCAACAATACACTTGTCTCATCATCATTGGTAGATGAAAAAGCATAGGCCTTAGTCCACCCCAAATCTCAAATAAAAACATCTATCCAGGTAATACTTATTTATTAAAATAAAAATTAAACACAATTATTTATTATACATATTATATTTAAAATTAAGATTTAATATTACTATTATATTAATACTTATATAACACGCAAAACATTGAAATAAGTTTATATTAGAATAAAAGAAGCTAAAATAAAAACCACATTATCCACATAATGAAAACAATGTAACTCAATATTGGAAAAATTATTAGAATGTAAGACTATACTTTACCCTTTTATTTTTACTTGATGACAATACCTACTTCCTCTTTCTTTTCCAATGTCTTACTCCCTTTCTTTGTCCAACAATAGAAGAATGAGGTTCCTTATGTTCTTAGTAACCTTGTGAAGTGCTTAACATCATACCACGATAATAATATAGGGTTAGAGTTGGGGTTAGGTTTTTTACATGTCTTAATTCCATATTAGGGTTAGGGTTTTGGACCCTTAATAAATCTTCATGAAAGTACATATGGAAGTAGCTCCACATATCTTAGTAATTGGGTGAGGTGATATCCACTTGATACTATGATGGTTAATAAGACAAGTTAACTTGTGGTAGGCATAAATTACTTATACAAATTTTAATTGAGATCATATTTTCTCATTTGAATAGCTCCACTTATATAGAATATCATCAAAACAATAAAAAGTTTTATGAAAAAGTTTTGACCACAAAAAATTCTTTAATGCCTCAAATGACCTTACCTTTAAAATAGACTCTTTAGCTCCAATTTTTCTACTAAAAAATATCAGAATAAATAATAAATTATTTTATGGTCCATGTCTAATCAAATAGATTAGACCATAGTTTCATACTTAGTCATTTGATGTTTATGTATTTTCTTAATACTAAAAGAATAAGATTTGATTTATAAATATTCCTAACCAGTGAGGAAAGATATCGTCATGATATAGGAACCAACCATTTTAACTTCATATAAAGAAATAGTTAAATATGTTTTTTTAAAGAGATAGGTAATATATTTTAGCCTTTGTTTAACAACCATCTATCTTCACAAAACTAAGTGGTTGGTTGTGCCTATTGACATTCACCGACTACTTTACTTGTGGGTGTGCTAGTTTATATATTTTACCATAATTGTTTATTAAAATAGAAATTAAACAAAATTATTTATTATACATATTATATTTAAGATTAAGATTTAATATTACTATTACATTACTATTTATTACGTCGATAGTTCATGGCAAATAACTAGAAGAATGTGAGATAAAAAGAAAAAATAATATAAAACATAATTGATAGTTAATAAATGGATAACATGAAGAATGTCAATGATAACTTGTAACTAGGCATCAATAACTCACACTCGAACCCTAAACTAAAAGAATATCAGGAATACAAAAATATTTTACATTCCATAACTATCTCTCAACTAATTTTTTTTTACATTTCATAACTATCTCTCAACTATTTGATCCCTATGGATGTGATCCAACTAGTATTACTATCACATTACTATTTATTTAACAAGCAAAGCATTGAAATAACTTTAGATTGAAATAAAAGAAACTTAAAGTAAAAACCACACTATCCACACAATGTAACTCAATATTGAAAAACTTATTATACTTTACTCTTTTCCTTTTAATTTCCATTATTGATGGACATACAATGTCTTATATTTCCTCTTTTCTTCTCCAGTGTCCTACTCTCTTTCTTTGTCCAACTATAGAAGAATGAAATCCCTTATGTTCTAGTAACCTAGTGAATTGCTTAACATCATGTCATGATAGTAATATAGGGCTGGGGTTAGGGTTAGGTTTTTTACATGCCTTAATTTCATATTAGGGTCATGATTTTGCACCTTAATAAATCTTCATGAAAGTACATATGGAAGTAGCTCCACATATCTTAGTAATGGGGTTAGGTGACATCCACTTGGTACCATGGTGATTAATAAGACAATTTAACTTGTGGTAGGCATAACTTTCTTATACAAGATTTATTTGAGGTCATATTTGTTCATTTGAATAACTCCATTTGAGTAGAATATCATCAAGACATTAAAAAGTTTCATTAAAAAGTTTTGACAAAAAAATTGTTTAATATTTTAAATGACCTCACCTTTAAAATAAACTTTTTAGCTCTAGTTTTTAAATGAAAAAACTATCAAAATAAATAATAAATTATTTTAGAATCCATTTTTAATAAAATAAAATAAATTAAAATATAGTTTCATACTTAGTTATTTGATGCTTATATATTTTCTTAATATAAAAAACAAAATCTGATTTGTAAATATTCCTAACCATTGAGGAAATATATCATCATGATATAAAGAACCACCATTTTAACTTCATATAAAGAAATGACACAATCATAGTTAAATATGTTTTTTTTAAGAGATAGGTGGTGAGGGTCATGCTATGTGATTCACTTATAACTATATTAAGTGTGGGGAAATTGTTTCTTTTCATCTCTCTTGGATTTTATTTAAAATTGAAATAATATAATTTTATTATATATTTATATATTACATTTATTGTATTTTATATAGATTTATTTTTTTGAAAAAATTAAGATAATAATTATTTAAAAATATAAATATTTTTTAAATTTTATGTATAATTAATTATGTTTAAATATTTATTCATTTATAATTATGTAAAAGAAACAAAATAAAAATTAATAAATATATTTTATATTTAAAATGTTTATTTATAATTATTTAGAAACAAAATAAAACAAAATTAATAAATATCTTTCATATTTAAAACATACTATATAATATTTATTTATTTATTTAAAACTTTTAGAAATATCTATTTAATAGTTTTATATACAATATTCTTAAATACAGAAGAATTTAAATCAGACGCTACTAAATTTCTTAAAAAGAAAACACATATTTCATCTTTGAAGTATGCATTGATGACATTTCATACTAGATCTCGACTTCTAAAGAAACAAAATACATGATAGTTTTTGTTGATTCACCCACAAACTATATAGATATATATTTTAATTAATAAAAAAATTCAATTTTAAAAATTAATAAAAATATATAAGATTTTTAAATTCATTTTTATAATTAAAATACAATTTAATTAATAAAAAATTACAATATAATTTAAAATAAGGATTTTGACGAGGATAATTAAAAAAAATAATCTAAAACAAAATGCAACTTAAGCCATAAGAAAATTTGCAATTTAATCTAAAATTATATAACGAATTCTGATGATTGATAAGAAAAACAAAAAAAAAACTACTTCCAAATTATTTGCCAATTGTGCATATTACTGCCCTTGCCCTTGTCCTTGTTGACAGTAAGTCTGCAAAATGCTACATCCACTCTGATTATTCGCATTGACCTAAATTTTGTTAGAATAATCATCAGAACTATTGTCCTTGAAGCTGCAATAGATCTGACCCTTGCGCTTTTTAAGGGCTTACCATCGCTTCTCTTCTCTTCATTCCTTGAAAACTGTTTCATCACGCAGGTCAGTTCTCTTACTTCATGAAATGTTGTTTTCTTATTCTGAGATTTGAGCTGCTTTTCTTTAAGAATCTTACCGAGTTGAGAGAAAAATACATGTTTGTAAGGAAGATCGTTAGTATGCAAGATTTAGGATCTTTGGTTTTGCATGCCTCGCCCACTAATCCAACTGTGTAATCTGAATCATGGAATATACAGTTCACAAGTTGCATGTAAAGAAGGAAACATATTTTCTGTGTGTTTCGTTGAGATCAACCACGGGCCTTGCTTACTATTATCTCTTACGTCCATTGTTGGCTCTGCGCAGGTTGAGGAGATGACAAACAAGCGAAGTCCCCATTCGAACAATATCTTCGTGCTCTTTCTCATCATATTCATAGTGGCCGTAAGTATAAGATGATTCAACCTCAGTACATATTGTTGGCCAGCCTTAATTTATGAACAAGATCTGGATCTTTTTAATGTATGGTATTCATGTTCGACCTTTTCTTATACAATTTTAACACAATGATGGTGTTTCGTGTACAGATTCCTACTTACAATGGCGGAGGTCATCCATTTGCGGCCAAGGCCTCGTTGTTCAGATTCTGGCGCCGCGTGTTGCTGAATGCGAGGCTCCCACCCTTCTTGTTGGAGAAGGCCTCACCTCTCAACGTAACTTCCCTCGCCGTCTTTGCTGGCTACATAAAAAATCACACACTTTCGGACCACATTGCATCTTTCTGCACTGCTGCAGACCTTCTCTGCACTCGAAGAAACGAAATGCCGGGAGACGAGAAAGGTGTCGCAGGGGACGCGGATTTCCAGAGCTATCATGGAAAATAATTCAAAAGCTACAAGGTCGGAGGCACTTCTGGCACCGACAGTTTCAAAAATTACTCAGATGGAGACAACGTGGTGCAAGACGGTTTCAAGAGATATCGGAGAGATGGCAAGGCACGATCTCAAGTCTTTGCAAATTACGCCCCACAGACCAATGTTGAAGATGAAGGCTTTACAACCTATGGTAGCAGAGCCAGTTTAGGCAATAGCGATTTCTCCAGCTATGGATCTGATACCAATGTTCCCGATCATCATTTTAAAAACTATGGCACTGACAGTAATGCGGGGAATCAGAACTTCAAGAGCTACGCAGACAACTCCAACGCCATAAACAATGACTTTGTCACCTACGGGAAGGACGCCAACGGAATCTTGACTGGTTTCTCTAGCTATGCCCAAAACTCCAATGCTGGCAACAACAGCTTCAAAGGCTACAGTGAAGGCACCAATGGTCCCCTTGATCAATTTACTTCATACGGAGACAACGGTAACGTTCCAAGAAACGAGTTTGAAGGCTACGGGAGCAATGGAAATGGAGCCTTGCAAACCTTCACTAGCTATGCAGACAGCGCCAATGTACAGCAAGATGTCTTCAAGTCATACGGGAAGGATGCAAATACTCCTCTTGTTACTTTTACCCATTACGGTAGTTCGTTCCACCCTAACCAAGAAGATTTTAAGCAATATGGAAAAGGTTCCAACAGTCAGATAAAATTCACCAGCTACAGCAGGGACGCCCAATTCAACGAGTATGCCAAGAACGGCACAGGCATAACCTTCGCTTCGTACACTAATTCCAATTCCAATTCCAATTCCAGCGCGATGGCGATGGGCGCGGACGCGGGCGTGGAGGCAGGGAAGTTCTTCCGGGAGAATCTGCTGATCCAAGGTTCGAGTCTCCCTTTGCCTAATCTGAAAGATTACATGCCCAGGAGATCATTCCTACCTCGATCTCTAGCCGACAAGCTCCCCAGCCAAAGTTTAGCAGAGCTGGTGCAAATGTTCAGCATTCCGGAGAACTCTAGCATGGTGAGAATGATGGCGAAGACCCTCAAAGAATGCGAATGCCCTGCAGTGAAGGGAGAAATAAATAAATGCGTGACATCGGTGGAAGGGATGGCAGAGTTTGCAGTGGGGATAGTGGGGCCGAAGGTGGAGGTGCTGACCACAGCGAGCACGGCAGGTTCTGGAGAGCGCATTGAAGTCGGGGAAGTGAAGGGGAAAGATGGAGGGAGAGTGACAAGGTCGGTATCGTGCCATCAAAGCATGTTTCCATATCTCGTTTATTACTGGTGAAGGTGTATGAGGCTGCGCTCCTGCGCAGCTCCAACTCAAATGGGAGCTCCAACCAGAAGGAAAAGATTGCGAAAATAAACGATGGAGTGGCCATCTGCCATTTGGACACAACACAGTGGAGTGCTGGGCATGTAGCATTTGTGGCGCTGGGACATAATCCAGGCTAGATCGAGGTCTGCCACTGGATATTCGAAAACGATCTCATTTGGGATGGGGTCGGAGATATTCAGTATCTACACTTGCCTAATTAATGAGGAGGTGGATTAGTTGACCCATACTAAATGCTGATGTCATCATTGCCATGTTTCAAGTGAAAACCAGATACCAAACTCCAAGAATGAGATCTTTCCTGATTGGCCAATTAGAAGTTGACAAAATAGCGAAGGCAAATATTTTTATTAAAATTTAAAATATTTTTTTGCAAACTCTAAAGTTAAACTTTAGAAAACAGGTTTTAAATTTTTGGTCGGCTGCAACTAATAGAAGGTCAAAGGTGGTTGACTAGCAACCTGATTACTATACCTGCTGTGGCAGGTATAAAAAGTATATTTAAATATGGAAAAAAAAATATTAAAAAAAGAACATATATAAAATTGGAAGAAAAAAGTAAAATGCTTATGCGATATTAATGTTTTTCTAAAGATTTTCTTAACTAAAAAAACATCTTTTAATAAAAAAGATGAAAGTTCTACTAAGGATTTATGTCACATCTCCATCTCTCAATCCAACTAAAGGAGGGGTATTTGATTCCAATTTGGATTTAAAGAACAATGGCTTTGGTTTTGGTTCAGTTAAAGATCAATAATATTTGGTTCACTGTGTGGTGGCGTGAAGTGGCCCATGTCGCTACAAGAGGTGTCTGCCTACATAAATCAAGCACCTCATCAGTCATTGAAAATAAAACAAAACCATAGCACAAAATCACTATCATCATGTATCCATATCTGTAGTCCACAAGGGGCAAAGATCGTGTGAAAAAGCATCCAGATTGACATTTCTAGTTACAATGCTCTTTGGGAAAGCAAGGACATCCGGATTCTGAATTGGGTAAAAGATTGTCAATGTGATGTGGAATATGTGACATGGCACTCGGATATGGTTCTTGCAAGCAAAGTATTCTTTTGAGACCCACACTCTTGGATTCCCATATTTTTCAAACTCATCTATATCTGGTCCTTCACGAGTGAATCGTTTCTTAGGAAACCCGAACTCTCAAAACCCAAACTTGTCTAGATTTGGTCCTTTGTAAATGTACTGTTTCTTAGAGAACTTGGATCTAGTGGACTCTTGGATCCGCCAATGCTAAGGAGAAGTCTGAAAGAGGTATCCAGGATGGGAGGAAGAGTCAAACGCAATTGAAAGAATGGTCATTGTTGTGAAAATTTTGGAGTTCCTTTCATAATTGTAAAACATTATGTTGGGAAACCGTGAGGATAAGCCCATTGTTTATGAATCAATATTTATGAATTTTAAATTTCTAAATTTTTGTTCATAAATAAGAAATGTATGTGCATATGAAAAATATAAAACACAATGGAAATATAATTCTATCCACACCCACATTATGCATAAACAAGCATATTCATCACATGCATAAAATAAAACCATTCCAAAATCACATACAATAGATTACTCATCTTTTAACAAAAATATACAATCAATTGGTTGTGTTAATTTTTTTTTCCACGCAACTATATCTATTAGCTGCAGATACCACCCCCAATTTGCGTTATGAGGCCATTGAGGAAAGGACGCACCTACATGCTTCTCTCTCTTATCCCACAACCTATTTACTCTCATGCTTATCCAAACTTCCAACCTTCGAGATCTTACAAGGATCTCACTTAGCCATCCTAGCCATGACATTCTTTTCTACTACCCCACACAACACAAGGAAGGCATTTCCATTCACTACTCCATAGTTCCCTCTGGAAATCCAACCATTACAATGTTGACCATTGTGTGCATAAAGAGTCCAATCCCTTGTATGTTGTTGGAGAACATCTTGTTACCTTAATTCATGGATTCTCAATCATGAAGAAGTAGAAAAACATAATGGGTAAAGGTTCCTATCTTTTTCGACCTCTATGCTCACCTACAACCATTTTCTTTTCTCTAATTTCTGCAGTTCTCCTTCATAATACAAAATTTTGGTTATTGCACAATCTAGTATGGTAATGGAAATGGAATGTACATCAAGAAAAAAATTTGTCCAATGTCAAAATATGCATGAGAATGAGTGGTAGACTCCAAAGGGATGAGAGAATGGTGAAGAGACACTTGACATAACTTTGGCCATAGAAGAAATAACTATTACAAGTGTCATAGAAGTATATTCATCACATGCTTCCATAACTACATGAGTATACTTCCCCGCACCAACCTCACACATGCATTTAATGATTATATTTAATAGTCAAAAAGAAGTAAATGGGCTCATTTAAGGCACATGGAAGGAAAATGATGAGTTTTAAGGTTGACTCTTAGCAATAGAATATTTAATCTCCCATATACCCCTTTCTTCTTTCCCTCTAGTGGAATCATAGCTCCTATAGTTCTCTTTACACAATCATCTTGGTCCATTTTATTATTTTTCTAGCATAATATTTACATAGTTTTCGAGTTAGCACGAAAATCCAACCACATGGTCCATATAACAATATTTACATGATACATGCCTAGCCATTCACTAGTCGAACCTTGTTCTTAAGCTCCGCACTAGGAATCCATACTAGCATATTTGCATCACTTGCATAATTTGATTTAATATATTCCAAGTCAAAATTTGAGGTATTGCAATTTCCCTTCACATTGGACTACCAATGATAATTAAAAGTTGTGATCATTGAAAGATAAGTAGTAGTGTAAAGACACAGTTTTCCACACCAAATTGCTATTTATAATACCATAGGATTTCTATATTCTTTTAGTTACAAAAACCAAATGAAATTGGGTAATGGTAATCAAATGGGTATATTGAGTGAAGTTACTCCAAAATGTTATACTTAAAGGGCCTTATAGGTAATGCAATTCTTCAACATGATTTTCTAAGTTTTGGATCCTTTCAAAACCCTAATGATCCATTTAACAAATGCAATCTATCCCTACATTAGCTATAGATAATTATCATACCCCCAATACTAGGGCGTACAACAAAGGCTCTTGTTGGCTTTATGGGATCCCTTCTCACTATTAGAGTTAGCATATAGAAACTGCTAAGAAATTTGTCTAGTTCCAAATAGTTTCTCAGTGAGGGATTCCCATGAAGAGAAATGAACATGAGTGGAACCCAACACATCAAATCAAATATAGGACTTGATTTTTCAATGATCGTGTTCTTTCAAAATTATATGTGCCTTGTTTTGTTATGCAACCGAGTCCCAAATATAACATAAAAAGATCAGAAATAGACAATAAGAGAGTAATCCACACCTAAAAAATGAATAGCAGAGATAAATACCAATCCTCTTCGAGGGAGGAACCTCCTTACACAATGTATTGAGTACACAAGACAAGATAAGATACTCAATCCTACATAAATAATATGTAATGCACCACAATATAGGGAGTAATGTGTCACACTATATGGTGTATTAATGTGTCATCATTAAGGGCTTAACATGCCCCTCTCCTTGAAAAAGTGTTGTCCTCAACAATGAAGTAGTTATGGATGATGTTGTATAAAGGACTCATCTTCCCATGTCGAATATTCTGTGGGTAAGTTCTTCCATCTAATGAGATACTTAGAAATTAATCAATTTCGAAGTTGTCTAGTTTGTATTTCAGTAATTTATTCATGCTCCAATATGATTTTTACTTCCTCATCAATTCCTGGTAATTACATCGTTTGAACTGGTAGCTTGTCACCGATTACCTTCTTTAAACAGGAAACATGGAAAACTAGATGACTCGTGAAGATGCAGGTAGTTCCAATTTGTAGGCCATATTACCAATGTTTTGTGACACCTTTGACAAAGTGTCCTCATACATATAACTTTATTAATGAAGAAGGAAAATAATTACGTCACAGAGATGTGAGGGCTAAGTCCCGAAAGATTACCTCACATGGAAAACTCAATGGATTTAAATATCCAAAGAGTAACACCTAATTTACCTTTATAGAAACTAACTAAGGGACACCTCACATAATCACGTGAGTGTGTAGATGCCCTTTTATGTTTATTAAACTAAACTTCTAATTATTACATTTTGGATCATAATTCCTAACAATCCCCCCTTTGATCCAAAAATTCTTTTGAACAAATACCAAGTTCATTTCTAAACTTATCAAATTTGACCCTTCCAAGAGATTTTGCAAAATATCTGCAGTTTGATCTTCTGATGGACAATACTTTGGCTTGATGATTTGTTTGACAGCGAGAGCCCGAATGTAATGATACTTAGTATCCACATGCTTAGTCTTTGAATGAAAAACAAGATTTTTGGCTAAGTTGATTGCTGATTGATTATCAATAAATAATGAAGTTGCTTCTTTCTGATCAACTTTGAGGTCTTGCAAAATCCTTCTTAACCAAACTATCTCACAAGCGGCTCCCCAAGCTGAAATATATTCTGCTTCTGCTGTAGAATTCACAATTGCATCCTACTTTTTGCAACTCCCTGCCATTGCAACTGATCCCATATTCATTAAGTAACCTAAAGTAGATACCCTGTCATCAACATCTCTAGCAAAATCCGCATCTGAATAGCCGAAAAGATTGAAAATTTTGTTTCTTTTAAACTCAAGTCCAAAATCCTTTGTTCCTTGAAGATATCTTAACACCCTTTTTGTTGCATTTGAATGACTTTCTCTAGGTTCCTATATATATCTGGAAAGTATGCTGACTGCATAAGATAGATCAGGACAAGTATCCATCAAGTAAATGAAACATCCAATTAACTGTCGAAATCCAGTACAATTTACAAGTTCCCCCCCTTCAAACTTAGAAATTTTTAAATTTTGCTCCATGGGAGTAATCACTGGTTTACATTCCTCCATTCCAAATTTCTTCAATAATCTAGAAATGTACTTAGCTTGAGAAATAAATATACTTCCTTCCCGCTGCTTTACTTCAACTCCAAGATAGTAATGAAGTAATCCCATGTCTGTCATTTCAAAACCTGTTTGAAGTTCTTGCTTAACCTGAAATATATGATCATTATTGTTACATGTTATGAGCAAATAATCAACATACATAACCAAGATGACTAAGTTGTTTTCTTGGATTCAAACATACAAAGTATCATCTGACTCACTACGAAGAAAACCAACTTTCTGTAGGTAGGCATCCATTTTTGCATACCAAGCTCTAGGAGCCCGTTTCAATCCATACAATGCCTTAACCGGTTTACAAACTTGATTTTCTTTCCATGGAATCTCAAAACTAGGAGGTTGAGTCATATAAACATCCTCTTCCAAATCACCGTTTAGAAATGCACTTTTTACATCCATTTGATGCACTTTCCATCCATTTTGTGCAGCTAAAGCTAGCACAATCCTGATAGTATTCCATTTCGTCGTTGGAGCAAAAGTTTCTTCATAATAAATCCCTTCTTTTTGAGCAAAACCCTTTGCCACCAATCTTGCCTTATATTTATCAATATCTTCATTTGCTTTGTACTTAATTTTGTAAACCCACTTACAACCAATGGGTTTAACATCATGTGGACAATCAACAATTTTCCAAGTCTGATTCTTCATTACTGCATCATACTCACTTTGCATGGCCATTTTCCATTCATCATACTCAATTGCTTCATTAAAATTAGTTGGTTCAACAACTGAAAGAGCAAAATTTTCTGAACCCATATTAGAACTCCTTGTACCTGTTTTTCCTTTTTCACCAAACTTAACATCCTGAAGTAACTTAGTTTCCCATTTTGGTTTCTTCTTTTCAATGTTAATTTTATTTGAATAATCCAAGTTAAATTGTGAAGAATTCAAAGTATCTTCAACCTGTTTCAAGGTGTCTTCAACCTGTTCATCATCCTGTACTTCTAAAGTGAGATCAAACCATTGTTCATTCCTTGTCTTGTTTAAGTGTTGCATCCTTAATTGTTCCTTAGTTACTTTTTCCTCTAAGTGACTAAGTTGTTTTTCAACCTCTTCTACACTTAAACTTTCTATTTCATCAAAAATCACATCCTTGCTAACAATAAACTTTCCATCTGACAGAAGCCTATACCCCTTTTTCTCATCAGAATAACCAATCAACATGCATTTAACACTTCTAGACTCTAACTTCTTTCGCTTTTCTTTTGGGACAAGTGCATAACAAACTGAACCAAAAACTCTCAAATGTTTGACCATGGGTCTGAATCCATACCAAGCCTCAAAAGGATTTATTACATCAAGTGATGATGAAGGAGATCGATTCCTCAAATAAACTGCTGTATGAACTGCTTCTTCCCAATAACATGAATTCAACCTTTTGAAAAATAACATTGATCTAGCCATGCCCAATAAAGTTCGATTCATCCTTTCTGATACTTCATTTTGCTGTGGAGTATAAAAATTGGTCAACTGTCTTTTAATCCCTTTTTCCTAACAATAAGTCAAAAAATGATTTGATGTAAACTTACCACTGTTATCAATTCTCAAAGTAGCAATCTTTTCCTTTGTCGTTGTTTCAACCAAATTTTGAAATGACTGAAACTTTTCAAACACTTCTGATTTTTCCTTCAATAAATACACCCAAACCATCCTGCTAAAATCATCAATAAACAACAAAAAATATTTACAACTACCAAGTGAAGTTTCCAAAGGACCACAAACATCACTATGAACAAGCTGTAATCTCCTTGTTGCTCTCCAAGTGCTTTTTGAAAAAGCTATCCTTCTCTATTTTCCATAAATGCAAGCTTCACACTTTTCATTTTCCTTCCGAAAAATAGGCAACCCCTTTACCATTCCTTGTTGTTGGAGCTGTACAAGACTAGTGCCCAAAAGGAATGTGCCACAATTTGATAGGTGAAACATCAGTTTCAACTAAATCTGCAAATTCCTTCAAATGTTCCTTTGATCTAGGAATGACTGTTCCCTTCATCCTAAGAAGCTTTCTGTCTTCATAACCTGTCATAACTATTTTGTATGCATCCTTTTTTGAATTAACCAAAAGGATACCATCTTCCATTACAATTTGATGTCCTAGTTGGCGAATGACAACTAAAGACAACAATTTTTTCTTAAATGTAGGCACATACGAAACATTAGAAATCAATCTTTCTCCAATTCCTGGCAAGTCAACCTTGACTGTTCCTTTTCCCTGTGGTAAATGAATAGAATCATTTGCAAGAAAAATTGAATTTAAATGACAATATTCAAAACTCCAAAAGAAATCTTTCCTGTATGTCATATGCTAAGTAGCCCCTGTATCCATAATCCAAGCATCTTCAAAATCATTTTTGAAACAATAAGAAGACTGAACAAAATTCATTGATTCCAACTGATGAACTTGAACAAAATCCATTGATTCTGATTGTCCAAGTGCTGTAAAAACATATTCACAATTTTCACTATCGTCTGCCTTTTGATGATTACTTGAAGACTGTTTGCTAGTACTTGCGACCAAAACATCTTCTCCTTCTTGCTTTGTTTTACCAAAAGTTTTGTCATGTGTGGCAAGTAATTCACTTAGTTCGTCAAAAGAAATTTTATCCAATTTATTTGTAATCTGTAAAGTTTCCAAAAAATGCTTATATGTCTCAAGAAATCCTGCGATCAAAATGGTCACCATTATGCTGTCCTCAATTTTACCAAAACCAGCTCTTGAAATTTCTTGCTTGATATTTTTCAATCTAGAAATGTACTCCATGACATAACCTCCTGAAGACAATTTTTGTTGAAACAACTTCAATTGAATATCGATTTTCTTAGCTTCACTTTGAGAATCAAATAAATCTTTCAATGTCTTCCCAGCTGACCACGCATCAGAACTATTTTCAATATGCACATAAATATCATCAGAAACAGTACTATGAATTAATGCTAAGGCCTTCTCATCTTTTAGTTCCCACTTTGCAAGCTGATCAGGATTAGTCGGTTTGGTAGGCTAAGCATTACAGACACCCTTCCACAATTCATTGTAAATAAGAGTGCTTTGAATATGACGACTCCAAACTTTATAATTTTTCGATCCTTCCAACTTGTCAGATTCATTAAAAAGACTTACAAATTTAGACATTGTAAATAATAATAATAATAAACACCTTATAACTCCAGAAGATGTGTATTATGCAAACCTTATAGCTCTAAGAATTAAAAAAAGAAAGCACCTTATGTCACCAGAATAAAAAATCACCTTATATCACCAATAGAAGATTTTATGCAAGAATATCACCACCAACATGAAAACAAAATTACTCCTCAACAAGAGTCACCATGAAAGAAATACTGCAAGAAACACCACACACCATGCAAAAGAGAGCTATAGGGGCTTGGCCTTGACCCACTTATAGCCTCAAGAAAAGAATTTGATAGAGCTTCACTTTGCTCTAATCAAACCTTGAGTGAGTGAAAATACAAGTACTCCTTATGATGCCAACAAATGCTCCTTATTGCTCCAATGCCCAATAAAAATTATACCTTATCACTCCAAAAAATAACAAATATTTATAGGTGAATTAGAGATATACAAGATTGTTGAGTGGGAGGTCACAAGTTCCAGTCCCATCAACTTCAAAAATAATCCTTTTTTAAATTTTTTTTTTTTTTAAAAAAAAAAAAATATTATTTCTCCACCTTTTTTCTTATACAATATAAAAATAAATCTCCAAAAGTAAAAATGACTTACCGTATCTCCATTTCAAGATCGCTAGTCGTTTCAAGAGAACCACGCTGCATAGTTTATCAGTGAATATTCATCTAAATTTTGTAACATCAATGATCTCCTCTAGCTTGATATGCATCGTTAAACAAATAAATAAATCGCCAGTCACTTAACCTCGTAATCCACTGAATCAATTAATATCAACTAAGGCTGGTTCTTTAAAGTTGATAGCTAACACTGGTGGAGATTGATCTCTAACACTGGGTTCTTTAATGCCTCCTCAGATTGGTCTTTAACGCCTCCTCCAAAACACTAAAACTTGGTTCTTTCAATGCTAGTCTCTACGCTGGATAAATAGGAACTCTCTTCACGCTGGATCTACGCTGGACGGTCTCTTCTTCTCTACGCGGTGAACTCTCTTCATGCCTTCACACTGATCTTTACGCTGACTCCAAAACAACTCTTCACGCCTACGCTGGACTCTATGCTTGTTCTCTCTCTTCAACACCAACTATATATTTTTTTAAATTCACTTCCACAAAATTTAAATAACCTTGTCTTAAAAAAAATATTTTACTCTCTCCAAGTAAAATGAAAAAACTAAGGTAAATAAAAAATCTTTTCTGCCCAGATTTTTTTTTTAGCCCAAAAGAATAGGAATCATTAACTCACTGTAAATATTTCGCTATTCCAAAACCTTGAAGGTCACCTTCTTCAAAAAACCTTTAGCACCTTCCGACTAGGTTCCAACCAGACCAATCTTTAACTGCGTGCTCTGATACCACTTTGACAAAGTGTCCTCAAACACATAACTTTATTAATGAAGAAGGAAAATAATTACATCGCAAAGTTGTGAGGGCTAAGTCCCGAAAGATTACCTCACATGGAAAAATCGATGGATTTAAATATCCAAATAGTAAAAACTAATTTACCGTTACAGAAACTAACTAAGGGACACTTCACATAATCACGTGAGTGTGTAGATGCCCTTTTACATTTATTAAACTAAACTTCTAATTATTACATTTTGGATCATAATTCCTAGCAACCTTGTAGGGACCATAGTACTTAGGTGATAATTTATTATCCTTCTTGGTTTTCTTCTGGGACATCTGTTTGTATGGTTGTAGTCTTAAAAACACCCAATCCCCAACATTAAAGCTCTATTCACTATGGTGTTGATTTGCTTGTTGTTTCTTTTGATCTTGTTCTAGATTTAGGTTGTCCTTTAAGACTTGAAGAACTTGTTGTTGATGCTCCATGTGGTCTTCCACTGCTTGAACCTTAGAGTCTCTTAGTGAAGATGTGATGGATGGTGGATGGTAGCCATACAGTGACATAAATGGGGTAATTTTTATGATGTATGGAAGGAAGTATTATACCACCATTCTGCCAAGTGTAACCACTTGACCCATTCTGTTTGTTTATCAGTTGTAAAACATCAAAGATACCCTTCCAAACATTTGTTTACTATCTTTGTTTGTCCATTAGATTGAGGGTCATAAAATGAGCTCTGCGTTAGTTGAGTACCCAAACAAGAAAAAAATTCGGTCCAAAAATTTCCAGTGAAAATGGGATCCCTGTCACTTACTGTAATATTTGGAGTACCATGTATTTTTTGTACCGTCTCCATTAAAGGAATTTGCGACTGTGCTTATTTTTAATGGGATGAGATAGCGCACATAAGTGTGCATATTTAGTAAGTCTATCAACAACCACCATGATGACACTCTTTCCTTCAAACTTTGGTAAACCTGTGATAAAATACATCGAGACCTCTATCCACCTTTGGCTTGGAATGGAAAGTGGTTGTAGGAGACTAGGGGTCTTAATTGTTGCCACTTTATTTTGTTGGGACACCAAACATTCTGCCAAAATGTTTTGAACGACAGTTTAAGACCATCCCAAAAAAAATCTTTCTTTCCCCTATGGCAGGTTTTTAAGAAACTTGAGTGCCCTCTTATCGGTGAAGAGTGGAATTCAGAAAGTACATTTTGCTTGAGATGGGAACTCTTACAAATATATAAGTGATCCTTGTACTATATCAATTCATATTTCCACCTAAATGTATTAGAGGCACTAGGATCCTGCTGCAACTTTTGAATAAATGTCAATATTTTTTCGTCACTTTTTTATTCATCCATTGCTTCAGCTATCCAATCTGGTTAGATGATCAAAATATCATAGAGTAATGCTTCAACATACTCATATTTCCCGAAGAGTGCATTCGTGACAACATTTTTCTTCCCCTTTTTGTATATTATTTCAAAGTCATATCCCAGCATCTTTGTTACCCATTTTTGTTTCTCTTCTAAAGATAGCCTTTTCTCCAAGAAGTATTTAAGGCTACCATGATCAGTTTTAACCTTGAAATGTCTCCCTATAAGGTAGGGGTGCCATTGCTTCAAGGCATGTAGTATTGCCAACATTTTCTTCTCATAAATGAAATTTTTTAAGTTATTTCCCTTGATTGGATGAATTGTGAAGAAAATAGTGTGTCCTTCTTGAATTAGTACAACTCCTATTCCATTTCCTGAAGCATCACATTCCATAATAAAGGTTTTTGTGAAGTCTGGTGTCGCCAAAACATGAGCTTTACACATGGCCTCTTTGAGTTGTTGAAAGGCTTGGGTTGCCTCTAGAGTCCAAGAAAATGCATATTTCTTTAGTAACGATGTTAGAGGAGATTCTATTCTTCTATAGTTCCGAAAAAACTTGTGGTAGTACCTTGTTAGATGTAAGAATCCTCAAATATTCGTCAGGGTTTTAGGAGTCAGCCAATCCATCATGGATTTAATTTTTTTAGGGTCTACCTTGACACCTTCATGAGATACAATATGACCCAAGTACTCTACCTCCTTTATCCCAAAGAAACATTTTGAGGATTTTGCATACAATTCTTTCTCCTTAGTGGTTGTAGTACCATGTCAACATGTTGAACATGTTCTTCCCAAGATTTGTTGTAGATTAGTATATCATCAAAGAATACCGACACAAATTTTCTAAGGAAAGGATTGAAAATATAATTCATCAAACCTTGAAATGTGGAAGGTGCATTTGTTATACAAAATGGCATGACCAAAAATTCATAGTGACCTTCATGAGTTCTGAATGTGGTTTTGGGGATGTCTTCATCCTTCATTCAAATCTGATGATACCTGGAACAAAGATCTAATTTTTGTGAGACAACTGCTCCATGTAATTTGTCTAACAATTCATCAATGATGGGAATGGGAAACTTATATTTAATGGTGATCTTATGATCTCTCTATAATCAGGACACATACGCCATGATACATCTGGCTTGGGTACCATTACCACTGGTGCAGAGTAAGAAGTTTAGCTAGGCCTAATTATTCCAGCCTATAACCTTTTATCCACCTTATGCTCAATTTCACTCTTTTGGCTATAGGGTTATCGGTAAGGTCTAATGTTAGGAGGAACACTGCCTGGAATTAAGTGGATAGAATGATTAAAGTCACGAATAGGTGGAATAACTTTGGGAATATCTTCAAATACCTTGGAATGCTTATTAATGACCCTTTGGATATCTGGGGAGATAGGGAACTTTGATGTTTGAATATATAATGAGCATAATTGTGCAACTATACCTTGATGTCCCTTTTTTAACAATTTTTTCATACCATTGGAGCTTATCACTTTGCTTGGTTTTCCCATGATACCATTTAACTCATATTATTTACCTTCCCATGAAAATTTCATGAAAAGTTTTTGAAAATTAAAAGCCATCGTTCCCAATGATTGTAACCATTGGACACCCAAGACAACATTAGCACCACCCATTGGGATAGCAATCATTGGAGTATTCAATACATGTTCCCCGTAGCCATATTGATATTATGGCATTTTTCTGAGCAATTTATAGTTCCTCTATCTGCAATCATTACTTGAAATTCTGGTGTTGGATAAACAAAGCAATTAAGAACTTTGGCTAAGTTACAGTGAATGAAATTATGAGTACTACCAGAATCAATCAACATTGTTACTTTCTTCTTTTTTATGTATCCTTATATCTTGAGAGTTCGAGGAGTGCTAATTCCAGCCAATGCATGACAAGATATGGTGGGAGTAATTTCTTCTGAAGTAGCCTCTTATATTCCTTCTGAAGTCGCCTCTTCTTGAGATGCTTCCTTTTCTTTTAGTTCTTCCTATTCACAATCTATGTAGAATAATTTCTTCTCGTTTCACTTATGTCTCTTACTATACTTGCTGTCACAATTAAAGCATAATCTTGTTTCTCTTATTTCATCTAGTTGTTGGGGTGTCAACCTTTGTGGTGGTTTATAAGAAGGAACATTATTTTCTCTATATGTGTTGGAGAAGGAATTTCTAGAAGTCATTGCCATATTCTTATTTTCAACCTTCTTTGCCATCATGAAATCCTTCTCTCGCGATGATGGTTCAAAGAGATGCACCTTATGTTGAATGTTATATTTCAAGGTTCCAATAAAGATATCTAACAAATTATCTTCTGAAATATTCTTCACTCTGAGATTTAACTGCTGAAATTGCTTGATGTGATATGTAATTGAACTTTTTTGCTTGAGATTTACTAATTGACTAAAGAAGGTGTTGCTATTTATATCCCCATAATGTGCAACCAATTCTTCTGTGAATATAGAACAAGAGATAATATACTCTTTTTTACAGTTACAAATCTATTGGTACCATACAAACTGACCAGGTTATAAATACAAGGATGCAATAGTTACCCTTGGCATGGTGGGCATCTGGTGTAGATCAAAGAATTTCTCCATCTGAAAAATCCACGTGATTGGAACCTTGCCATCGAAATTTCTCATGTCAATCTTGGGGATAAAGTAGTTTCTTGGAACTGAATTGAACCCATGATGTTGTAGTGAATCATCAACTTTAGAGGAATCCAACTTCCTACTCTCCAATTGTTTTTCAATTTTCTCCAGACGTGACTGGAATAAGTCATATTTTTCCTCCTTGTCCTCTTCTTGAGTAGATAATTGAGGAATAAAGTTATGTTTGATATCCTTAATAAACTCCTTCAAGTATTGAAGACCTTATTTACTAGCCATCCCTTTGAGATCCTCTTTAGTAGCCATCTTCTTTTCCAATTTAGCGAAGTCATCAATTTTCACATTTCCTTTAATCATATCTTCCAACTTGGACACTCTAAAAGAAATGTCTTCCATTTCCTCATATGTTGCGGATGAATCCTCTGGGGGTTTGAGTGGAGTGTGATTCTTTCCACTTCCTTTTGGTGGAATTTTTAACAATATCACACCCTAGGGTTTACCACAAATATATCCTTCTACTAAAAACTATTCAAATGCAAAATGACATACGTTTTTCAAACCTTGATTGGAAGATTGTTTTAGGGCCGACTTGTAACTGAGGTAAAATTTGTATTGTGACTCCTTTGAGTATGAAAATTCGTCCTGTAGTACCCTGATTAGTCCTCTTTACAACTCCACAGCTCTGACCTAATTTGGATGAGCCAAAAAAAATGTTATTGCAAATATACCAAAGCTTCTTATTTTTGGCCTATCCAGAAGAGTGCACTTGTATTGTATGCCACATGTCCATTGTTTTATTTCTATATTTGAAAATTCTACCACATGTACCTGATTTTTCTTCTTTCAGATTCAACTGTTCTCACTCCATTTGGATATTGGATTCCTTAGATATGACCTTTTTCCCAAGAACACCTATTTTAGACTAGCTGTAGGACTAGTAAAAAACCCTTGATTCCTTCGCAATTATCTCTGAAACTGTAATGGTTCAAGATCTAAATTTTGGATTGGAGATATTTCGGCCTGTTTTGGAAGTGGGTTTTTAACCTTGATATTGGTTTCCATGTATAAAAATAGTTGTAGCGAAATTTCCAATATGACTCGTTTTGCAGAAGCCAGTCCCGGGGAAAGAGCTCTGATACCAAATGTTACGCAACCAAGTCCCAGATATAGCAAAAAAAAGAACAGAAATAGACAATAAGAGAGTAATCCATGCCTAAAAAATTAATAGCAGAGATAAATATCAATCATCTTCAAGAGATGAACCTCCTTACACAATGTACTGAGTACACAAGACAATATAAGATACTATGATGACTAAAATGAGAATTATCCTTCCTATATATAGGAGATAAAGGTGTACAATAACAACTAATAAACCCAATAATAAACCCAAGCCTACATAAATAATATGTAATGGACCACAATATAGTGAGTAATAATGTGCAACAATATATGGAGTAATGCACCACAATATAAGGAGTAATGCGCCATGAATTTGTGAACCCAATCATTATCACTCACAACATTCATCATCGTGCACACTAATCCCCAAATAAAAAATTAAACAAAATCCCTAAACCTAAAATTAAACCTAATAAAATGTTACAAATTGTCCAAATAAAAAATTAAACAAAATCCCCATAAAGTGACTAGGCCCACAACTATCCCCAAATTGACTCTTTTGACACCAAAGTAAATCTCTTACAAGTTTATTATACAAAACATCATGTCCAGGGAACATCCTCCACTAAAGTGATATAAAGACTCTTCCAAACTTTAAACATCTACAACTATCCTATATAATATCCTAAAATATTTACTTTGGAAACACATATTCAATATGATATCAAACTGAGTGATTGATAGATGGAGAATATTTTTCACAATATCAAGGCCAAATGTATCCTTTCACTGGAAGAAACATTGCATAGAAAATGAAGAATTTATTATTAGCCTCACATGTAAGTATGATCAACAATATATAACTAAGTATGCAATTTATAACGCAATAAATGATGACTATTATATCAGAATCATCAAATCAACCACCTAGGACCATTAAACATTATACAAACACATAGATCAACCAAAAGAGTTTCCTAAGAATTGGATTGCAATCAAAACAATCCTAAACATGCATTCATAAATTGAAGGTACAATATTGATATTTAAAAAATAACTAAAATTGGTAAATTTTGGAAAAGTATCCATTAATTTTGTTTAGAAAATCCAAAGTGGGCACTAGTAGTGACCTTGAATAGAATACCTTTCATGCTCTTACATGTTGAAATTTCAAATTCATTTGAATATGAATCTAAGAGTTGGAAAATTTTTGCATCTCAACAGAAACCCATGTTTTGGGGGGCCAAATGGTAATAAAATAATCTAGGATAATGGTTATATTGTATGGAAAAATAGGATAAGTGTATATAACATGGATGAATATCTTAGGGTGATTCCCTTTACTAGTTGAAGAATCTCATTAGAGACACTAAAATCCTTACTAGAGTTCATGGTAAACACCTATCTGCATGTCCATTTAGCTTCTTCCTTATCTGCACCTCCATCTTCTACTCAGGCAAGGAATCCAAGGAAGACATCCTCAGGGGGTTGTGAATTAGGTATTGAAACCCTAATGGAGACTAGGGATTTTATTATTATTATGGTGTCAGCAAAAAGCAACAGACATAGAGTCAAGCTCTTTGATCCCAGTACCAACCATGTATAAAAAAAAGTGGGAAGTCACGATCAATGGTATTTTTTTAGGGTTTGCTTTGTCTTGGATCTTGGTGGTTCTATTTGTGCTAATATTTCTTGGGACTCCCTTTGAGCCAGTTCCCAGTTGTCATTATCATCATTATGTTTTAGATGGGTAATAATTTTCAAATCTTGTCTTATGATAATGATCATTTTTTCCGTGCAACTACGGGGTTTTAGATGACATGGACAAATAAATTTTGGATTTCTTGGTTGAGGAGATAGAACCTTCGATTTTCATTTTTCGAACAGATTCATAATTTTAGGGGCGTTGTTAGAATAATAATTTTTCATGTTTTGGTGTTGGGGCGAGTTCACTCCTTTTCTTGAGAAGGATTTTAGTTTGACAATTGTCGTAACCATCAAGTGATTGTTAGGGAGGGTCATTTTCTTAGGAGTCCTCATGGCACATGGACTCCTCTATGGTGGAGGGGGGAAGTGTCTGAAGTTGAGGTCATTTGGGGTTTTCTCCCCTTTCTCCACGCAACATGTTCCCTTCTAGCATTTTGAATCCCTCTAGTGTTTTGAAACTCGTGGTTCCTGCTCCTTTGTCTATTGATATTTTGAATCCTAGTACTAAGGTGGTCTCAACACAAGTGTCACTAAAGCATGTTGGTGGGTTGAGTGGGACTTCTATGCAACCTATATCTAAGAAGTTTCCACATGGTACATGAGCCAAATTTCATTGCACTTGCAAAACCCTATAGGCACAGGAAGACCCGTTACATATGGTACTGGGGAAAGATGTAATTTTTTCCAGGGCATAAAGTATGGTGAAGAGGGATCTCATTGGACACCTAGAATATTTATTCATATCGCATGAGGATATTTTTTAGTGTCTCAAAGAGAATTGGAAACCCCTTGTGGGGTATTGTCCGAAGGTTTTTTTGTTGATAAATGGTTGGCTATACTTTCATTTTCTCTATAAGGGGCATTCAAAATAGATTTTGAGTAGATCCTAGGTGCTTCGCTATAGCACATTATTTCTTTATCAGTGGAACATAAATTTTAATCCCTTGAAGGACAAAGAGCGGAAACATCAACTCTTGATTTTGCTACTAGGTTTCCCTTCAGAAATATGAATGAATCCCATTCTGGAAAAGTGACCAAACTTGTGGGTTGCTATAAATTTATGGAAGACTCGATGCTTTATTGAAATGAAAAGAGTATGGACTCCATCTTGGTGGAGAAGGATATTTCAAGTGGAATTCCTCTGTATTTGCACATTAAATGAGGGGCCTTGCAGTTTTGTTAGTGATTGGATTATGTTAAGATCCAATTTCGTTGTTTTCTTGTTGAAAGATAAGTCATCTGAAGGATTCTTCTATGAGGATATTTGGGGGTTTGGGGTTAGAGAAATATTTATCTGACGTGACTACAAAGGAGGACTGTAATGCAAAGGATGCTCTGAAGATTTTTCCTGAACGGATTTTTACTTCAAAATATTTGTACTCACTGAAATCCTCCTTAGACGCTTCATGCTTTCTAACCAAGTTAAAATTTATTTTCCAAGACTTTTTCAATTCCCTGTCAAACGAAGAGTTGAATCATATTAATGATAAAGAGTATGGGTTTTTTATTGCGGATTTGAATTCCCTGGTTGGTGCTGATACAATTCTTCCCCCTTATGTTCCTTCTTATATTATTGAACCTCCTTTTTATGTCAATCATGTGAATCTAGTATGTAATGCGAGGCATAATAAAGGGGATTCTTTGATTTCATTGGATTCATCTTATGGGTCTTCTGAAGAAGTTCATGCTTTGAGTGTTGACTTGGTGATTTTGATACCTTATCTTTCCCATTATTTGGTAAAGGTACCCTTCCCTTCCAAGTTTGAACCTTCCTCCTCCTCCCACGAAAGATATGGGTTCTTTGGTGGAGTCTAGATCACGTCATTTGGATCCCTTGCTCTCTGGATTTATTATGCACTCTCCATTAAGGGAATTCATCCCTAATTAGTGGGTTTTGGAGACACTAGTATCTTCCTTAAATCAAGATCTAGTATAGACTCCACTACTAATTTTTTTAGATAATTATTTACATGATGATGTTAATCTTATCTCTTCCATTAGATATGTGAATGTTACTATCCGTCAAAAGAAGAATAAGAAGGATTTTTCAAAATAAGGATGTATAAATCCGAGGGAGAATGGTTCTTATGATGTTGATTACATTCCTTTGTTTGCTATATTGGTTGGTCTGTCTTGGTCATCTTCCTGAGGGTGTCTGATAGTAAATTTTGTGGTCCTTAGGGAAAGATTACCCCTTTCTTCGGGTAACTAATGCTCTTGTTCTCCTATAAAATCAAATATCTTGGGAGGGAGATTGAATTAAATTCCCTTAAGCGACTATTCAACCTCACTAAGGTTGGTGTTTTCTTTATACAAGAAACAATGTGTGAGATTTTGAAGGCATGCGTTTTTTTTTCTGAAGAAATTCCTGGGCTGGGAATGTTGTTCCTTGGAGTCATTGGTCTTGTCAGGGGGTTTACTAGCTGTTTGGAACCCTTCCTTGGTTGATAGTATGGCCTTCTCCTCTCCTGCAAATATTATTTTAGAAGGGAATATTAGGGGTTTTAATTGTCCTATCAAATTTTTTAATTGCTATGCTCCTTATATGGGAAGGGAAGCCTTTTGGAACATGGTGAAGGATAGTCGGATACTTAAGGAGGATCTTTTAATTTTTGTCGGTGATTTAAATTTTACTATATCATCCAATGAAGAATGGGAATATGACCCTAGATTGGATCCTTTATCAGTATTTTTTGCTAGATGTTCGATAGGTAAATTCTTCTTGATGTTTCCCCTTGTCCTCTTGGGACGACTTGGAGAAATGAAAGGTATGGTAAAAATGGAATCTCAAAAATACTTGTTGAGATTTTACTTATGATAACCCCTTTCTGAGTTTGTTTGGAGGGTCAAATATTGGGTCATTAACTCTAGAATTTATGATCCTCTTCCTCTTTTCCTCCAACTGGATATGGATAGTAATATTTAGAATGTCCCTTTAAATTTAATCATGTGTTGCTTGAGGACCCCAATTTTAATTCTCTAATTAAAATGTTTTGGTATTCTTTTCCTATCTATAGTGATGTTTCTGCTATGGATTGTCTTCTCAATAAATTGAAAGCTTTAAATAAGTAAGTTGTCAAGTGGAAAAATAATAAAAAACAAAATACCAATTAATGTTTTTTGTTGTATGAAAAAAGAAATGAGTCTATTTTTATACATAACCCTTTAGGTAATTTGTCCAAAGAGAATAAGAAGCTTCTATATGAGTTAGAATCCAAGTTATCGGAAAATGGATTTGAACAAACAATGGTTGTAATAATCAATAGAT